>CM076607.1:49085479-49557455 GCA_038502775.1 Hippodamia convergens | reverse complement strand
TTAGTGAAGTAGGTTGATAGCACTTCAGCAGCTTGGCCTTGGAATAAGACAGGAATTTTAGAACCGGATGTTGAGCTTTAACTAGAAAATTTCTAGAAAATTTCTGTGAGTATTTTAGTTCGGGAAAAAGGAACATAATAGCTCATCAAGCTGCAAGCAATGTTATATTCATTTTTCTATCAAGTACAGAAAGTTTCATACTTGAGAGTAAAATAACTATTACCTTATTATGATATGTGAAGAATGTAATTTTTTTTCTTTCTCACCTCAACACTGAAAACATCTGAGGTGACCCAAGCTCTTTCATGGATAACGTCCTTTATCGAAACACCTATGTTCCCAATGAGTTTACACAGTTCCGAAATTCCACCAGGTCTGTCGCTAACAGTAGCTTTGAATTTTACTAATCTTCCATCGGCCGCTAGTCCCCTTTCCAAACATCTTCCTAAAATTGTGGTATCGATGTTGCCTCCGCTGAGTATCAAAACAACCCGTTTTCCTTTGAACTCATCGAGTTGACCTGCAAGTATGGCTGCAAGTCCACAAGCTCCCGCGCCCTCTACAATACATTTTTCCATTTCAACCAACCTCAGTATGGCAACAGCTATCCATTCCTCTTGTACTTTCACCATTTTATCAACGTGGTCTTTGGCTGTTGTCCATGCATTGTAACCCACTTTGGGGACAGCTAGACCATCTGCCAAAGTCCCTTCTATCTGTGTATCAATTGGTTGTCCACACTCCAAAGCCTTGGAAAAGCTTGCACATCGTTCTGATTCCACTCCCTGTTGAAAAAAAACCACTGTTCATTACCATTCAATATGATCATTGATGACATTATTACAATGATATTTATTTTCGAGTTTAAGGCTTTAACAGCCACTATCACTCCGGCCAACAGGCCTCCTCCTCCGGTAGGTACTACAATGGCATCTATATTGTCCACTTGTTCTAATATTTCTAAGGCTATGGTTCCTTGTCCTGCAATTATGTGAGGATGATCATACCTGAAAAAAATATGGATGAAACAAACAGAATTTGATGAATTGGTTGATACTTTCGCTGCGATCGTTCAATGTGACCTGTTCTTTCGATCATTTCGGCCGTCATCACGAATTAGTTCTCGATGTTTCGCCAGTTCGAGTGCCTGGCATCTTCAGGAGTTACATTTCAAGAGATGTCATGAATTTTTTTCAACAGACTCAATAGGTTATCCACTAGCCCCAGTGGTAACAAAGTACTTGGAAAAATAAGAAAAGAGAGCACTGAATACCGCATCTTTCAAACCGAAAGTATGGTTTCGATATGTTGTTGACTCATTCGTCACATGGAGTCATGGAAGAGAAAAGCTCAATGAGTTTCTGGCACACAAAAATAACATGCACCCAAGTACCATATATACAGTTCACAATGGAATGAGAAGACCAAAACAGAAATCGAGCTTTTCCTGATGTATTAATCACACGGAAAGAAACTACACTAGTATACACTGTATACCGAAAGCCTACACACACGGACAGATATTTGCATAACACCTTAAACCTTTAAAATCAACAGAATATGGGTGCCCTACAATATATCCTCGGTTCGTGAAGTGAATGAAGATCAGCTACCGGATGTAAACCGAACGGACACTGGCGCGCGTTCAGGATCGGGACGATCTCATATTTCTCTGGGTGCCTTATGATATGACCAAAATATTCTAATTTGCGACGTTTGATAGTTCAGACTACTTCTAAATCCTTATCCATGCGATTGAGACTATGTTGTTACTCATTTTGTCAAGCCAACTGATCCACATCTCGAATGATTCCAAACGTTTGAGAATTTTTTCGGTTAGAGTCTATGCTTCCATGATGTACAGTAGAACTGGAAAGACATTGCAGCGCACCATTTTCATTCGCGACCTCAATGACAGGTCGTGACTTGTTAATACTTTTCTCATCTCCACGAATGCAGCTTGAGCTTTTTCTATTCTCGTTTTGATCTCCACACTCGGGCAGCTCTATTTAGTGGAGACATTTCCTGAAATATAACTCCTGAAGAGGTCAGGCACCCGAACTGGCGAAACGTCAAGAACTAATCCACGACGACGGTCGAAATGCTGGAAAGAACAGGTAACATCAAACAGAATTTGATATTGTATGAGAAAACCAGATAATTGATTACAATATAACACAAGTTTGGAGTTTCCGTTTTGATATCATAATGTTGTCATCTTAAAGCATTTCTTTTATTGCAGATTTTATGTAAGAGGTTATCTAAATTAGTGAAAAAGATCATTTCAAAACTATTGACAGTGGAGCGTAGATTTCGATAATTTCGTAAAATTCAAAATAGCTTTCTTGATGTTTATGAAAATTAAATGAAAATCATATCCTTTTGCCGTCAAGAGCTTCTCATACTATTGTGTAATAATAATAATAATTACTAATTTTAAAGTTGAATTGTATGATATTTCATTAAACTAGAAAACAAAAATCATGAACAATAATGAAAACAAATGAGCGAATTATTATTCTTATGATCAGATAATCCCAGACATGATTCCAGCCAAATCTCTTAATTCTATATACTTCAGCCAACTATTTTTCATACATATTGATGCAGATATAGATATGTCAGGTACCTGACAATACAACCCAAGAGCTAAGAAACAGAATGATCTCTGGCCCAGCAGGAGACTAGTTCCTTCTGTTCTATATTCAGAATTATTTCTGCTCGTGTCACGTGGTTGCTCAATCGAAGTCAATTTTTTTATATTTATACTATAAGCAAAGTTTGCTATACAGGGTGTTTCCTTAACATGCGGCAAAAATTCAGGGGGCGGTTCCTTGGACTATTCTAAGAATATTTTGTCCTTTGATGATTTTTGAAAAACCTCTTTGTTTCGAAGATACAGGGCAAACAAAATTTTAGATAATAACATTTTATTATGAAAAATTACATGAAAATTTAACTTAACGTACAAAAACTGTCGAAAATGACCACCTCCAGCCAGCATACAAGCATCCAATCTTCTCCTCATTGACTGCCGAACCCTTTCAAAAACACCAGGATCATTTCTTATTAAGTTACACCCAGCAATGATGTTTAATCTGTATTCCTTTACCATCTGAACTTATCAATTTTAAGTCAAAAAACTGGCCGTTTTTTATAGTTGTCAAACACATTTAAAAATAAATTGTACCTATCTAGTAAACACAGTGCGGTACGCATTTTTATTTATACTATTATCAATTTTAAAAATATGAAAAATGTTGTTCGCCCTGTATCTTCGAAACAAAGAGGTTTTTCCAAAAACATCAAAGGACAAAATATTCTTAGAATAGTCCAAGTAACAGCTCCCTGAATTTTTGCCGCATGTTTAGGAAAACACCCTGTATATACCAGTAAAGTTTTCGCAGATCAAATACAGGCACCTCGGTAAAAAGTTGTTCAGTGAAGAAAATACTTCTGGAGTCACGGCCTACGATATTTAACAGGCCAGAACGTTGCTTCAAAATGCGACGTTGTCAGAACTCCCACATGGGGTTGTACAAGGCTTAGAGTGTTAAGGTGCGTACAAACATCATTGTATAAAGAAAGGTACTTTTCCAGCCATACGGGTTTATCATTTGACCGCTTGGATCCCACCAATAAATAGCGCCACTTCGATGGGCTCCAAAGGACTGTCTTAGCTCACAACGGATAGCTGGTAATTGGCAGTAAGTCTTAGCTCGTACCATAGGAACCGTCGGTTGGGTATCAGAGCTATTCGTTATTAGATGGGTATGTGATTATGTCAAAATTGATCAGTGGCGTATTCAAAAAGTGGGCGAAAATTTATTTCAAGAAATTGACATTCATCTTACTTCTCTTCATTTTTTAAGGTAATAGATCCGCTATCAGAAACAAGCGAATTTTTTTCCAATTATATTCACTTTCACCATATTTAATTATTCATTTTTGTCCCTCGCCTATCAACTATTTTATTTTTTGTACTTTTAATGATGTGCCTAATTTTATAATCCGATTATATCATGGAAAAGAATTATCCGATAAAAAAATTATGCATATCATTCATTAAGGACTGAGGTAAATGAATTAATATAGTATAATTATATTCATTATTAACGGCATAATTGGCTTATTTTTACTTGCGTATATAGATGAAAGAATATTATAATATACTTATAAAATATACAAGGCAAAACAAAAATTAATAAAGACAAACACATCCATCAACAAAGCACTTTAATAAATTATTAAGTTCATTTTGATCGATTTTTAACTTCTTCAGTGTCGAAATTGATCTAAAGTTGCTGCTTGTATGCTTCTTATTCACTCACTTCGCTCATTTCCTGATGTATAAAATGGTTTAATTAAGAAACCAAAAAAATCCACACATGTATGTAGATTTTTCATGTGAACACAAATAAATTAAAATTTCGAAAGCCAAAAATCTAGTTGTTCTGATATGTTTTGATTATTGCTCAGTTCAGCGCAATTTTTTTAATCGATTACGATCGAAAAAATAGTCATTCTTCAAATGTTAGCTATTGTTATATAATGGTCAAACTTATTATTTCGAGTTGAAAACAATCTATCTCTGGTCTGTTCTGATGGAAGTTCTGGGTTTCCCGCGGAGGGTTGTAAATAATATTTCAATCTACTCTGGTCGTAAAACAAAATCTCTAATTTTCAAACATTTTTCGAAAAAATACAGTTCGAATGGGAATCATTCTTCTGTTCCTCTGGAGGAAAAACCAAACGTTTTTCACTCGTTTCAACAATGAAAAAAATTTCAGTGAAGAAAAATTTCAACAGTAGTTGTTTTGGGAAGCGCTCGATTATCTGGCTGTACACAATTTGCAATGCCCGCAAATCGAAAAAATCCACATTATTTCATTCAATCCTTAACTATCTCAAGGTCGGTTAGCATTTCGCAAACTTCAACCTTCCGATTAAAAAACAGATTAATTAGATATCCTAGCCAGATTTAATGCAAAGCACTCTGAAAAACATTTTTTCGTTCAACAAATATTTTTGAACTCAAAACAATTTGAAAAAAGCCTGGACTATGAATTTCTCATTCCCTGCTGTATTAAAGGACATTACTTGTTATTGTTGTTCATACCCATAAACACAATAAAATGGGAATGGTTAAACTACCTGCCCCCATGCCGCGCCTTCGGCAATTCGAAGAAATGAAGTCAGCAACTGAGAACGGCACTACAGAAATGCATCCCTAAAATTAGTCAATATGAATACCACGAGAAGGAATAAAGGCTGAACATTCCCTAGAATTTTCCTCACTACAACTTTTGTTTGGAACGTTTATCTCTCGTCTTCTAGGAAACGAAATTTTTTCCTCATTTGACCGCATATTTCAAAGTTCCTGAAAATTTTGAAATCTGCCTTTTTGACCACGAGTTCCCACTTTCGAAACAATCATCATATCAAAAATGTAGCTCTTTCCGGAAAAAAAGTGATTTCAGAACTGGACTATATAACAGAAATCTGACACTTAGGACCTTTAGATTCTCCATTAATGGTAACCAATTTTATGAGACCTCCGTGTACTGCAAACGCAGGTAGTCATTTACACAACGATGAAAAGAAACATTGTTGACAAATTTAAACGAAGCCCTCCGTCTACTGAATATCAATGAAATTCCTTTTTCGTATGCAAATTTTTCTGAACACCTATCAGACAATGATTATTATGAACATTTCATTTCTGACCGGAATTTTAACCAATATTATTCTCATATTAAGCTCATATGTACCTACCGTTCAGAAACAAATTCTTCATCGATTATGAAAATTAGTCAAATTGTGATGCGCCACTGTATGAATTCAGGAATTTACCTGGCTTCAGAGCATTGTAAAAAGTATCTTCTACGTTTATTTCAGAAAAAGAATTCTTCATCAGGTTGTCAGGTTGCATGCTTTAGTTCTTAAAAATAATTTCATTTCTTGTTTAGTGGCTTGATATTGGCATTGGGAATCCCGTCAGTTGGTTTCCTCGGGTGATTGGGGCACCTCAACGACCAGGCTTGGTGATCTTCGGCTGCACACATATCTGCATGCGCCAGATATTAAAATGCGAAGTAATGATAATTAACGAACATGTGGTAAAGCTTAGCTGTTAGAGTGGATGACTTGAGACCGCGAGGTCCTGATTCAATTCCGGTCTAGTGTAAAAATTTTCTAGTCAACAATACTTTGTTTTGGTCGCACAATATGTTATATACTTTCAGGGCCATCTAAACTTTCACAGTTCCTAACAACGGAAAATGGCAGTCGGTTTTTAACATTACTGATATAAAGATCTGGAATAAATACATGGAACCATAGGCATTTCAATGTTAAATTCGACTGTGCTACGAGTCTAGTAGAACAGTGTACTGTTGGAATCTCTGCCCCAAGTTGTAAGTACTGTTGAGTGTCGGCTCAATTCGGGGCATTCGGAGATTCTCGATGACAGCGAGCCGTATCAAGCGTAGCAAGTCGGCGAAGGCGCGAAGATCCAACGCTCAACTTGGGTCCGGGTTACACATACACAATCAGAGCGAAGTCCACCACTCCTGCGGAGATTTGCATTCCAACAGTCCAGTCCCTTATTTGTTATCGAATCGCAATGAGGTTTCGATTATTTTACTGTTCTACTAGACTCGTAGCACATTCGAATTTAACATTGAAGTGTCTATAGTTCCATGTATTTATTCCAGATCTGTATGGCTGTTTCCTATCATCATACTGTATAATCTTTGGTTACATCCATAGGCATAGTTCTCGATTTTTGCTCAATTTCACTGGGTATTGACCTGGTAACGATCTGTATCACCTATGAATGATATAGATTACTCGCAGATGTTGTTCACTATTATAAGAAGTATAAGTAGAGATTTCCACGAACGGAGTAATTAATTTTGGGTAATAAATTTTATTCTATGAATTACCGGTAAACTACTTCCGAAGAACATGGAGAAAACTATTTCACTACGAGTGGAGTGGACAAATTTCTGATGAAATTTCAGCAATTGAAATTCTGAAAATTCAACCTTAACTTGGGAGTACAATTTATCAATTTCCTTCATGTGACAACATATCAAAATACTGTGACAGGTTATGAATTGTTACTTTGCTGCATCAATTCTACAAGATTGAGGTACGGGATGCCCCAGTAGGAATAGTTCAAACGAAAGCATGTCGTCTATGTACCCATGCTGATGGATTTCTATTCTGGAGGTGTAGATTTTTCATATTCCTCTCAACTATTCTTAATCCCTCTGGGTCACACTTTTTTGTTTTAATGAATGATCGGATACAGCATTTTATCTGGGATTCTAGCTTATTTATCTTTCCTTCAATGTATATGAGGAAAAATCATTAATTTTATTTGTGGTATCAAATTTCACAACATTATCCCGACAATTAATAAAAATATTTTCATATTTACCCGTTAACATAAGTTAGACCTCGCTCCCGAGCTAATTTAATTGCTACTTTTCTTGCTTCAGCCATATCTTTTCCCTCAATTATTACATTTGCTTTGTATTCTCTGCATTTTTGAATTTTCATTATAGGTGCTATGAGGGGCATAACAACAGTAACTGGTATGTTGAGCAATAATCCATGGTAACTTATAGCTTGCGCGTGATTTCCAAGTGAGGCAGCTATGACCCCCTTTTCTTTCTTCTCTTTGGATAACATCAACAAAGCATACCTCGCTCCTCTTTCTTTGAAACTGAAATTAGAAAATGAATCATTTATGATTCTGTTCAATTAAAAGTTTTTCTATTGTACCTCCCTGTATTTTGAAGAAAATCTTTCTTGAGGTAAATATCCATTCCAGTCATATCCGAAAGATGTGATTTCTGAAATTAGGTTTTTAAAAAATGTTATTGCAGGACAAATAAAAAAATTTCTTCAGAGAAAGCGGTTCTTAAAAGCATTTATTGAATTTCAAACATTTTTTTTATTGAATGGCTTCTAGGTACGTGAATTCTTGTACGAATTTGTGAGCGGCAAATTAATTAGAAAAAATTATTGTTTTAACAACGAACGAATAATGTCAGATGACAGATCTTTTTAGATTTGTTCTAATGAAGAAGACAATAACATTCCAATTTTCAATATGTATTTCGAAGTTTTCTCTTCTTCTATTTGTAGCAAAACATGCTCTAAAAGATGGACACAACATAGATTTCTCAAAGGCAGAGATCATTTTCAATACTATTCAAAGCTGAACATGGAAGCCCTAAAAATTCATGAATACAAAAACAACATAAACAGAAAAGAAGATACTCCTTTTCACAAAGCGCCTGTTTACCGACCTTAGAAAAAACAAAGATCGAGCCGAAACTCACCACCTTTTATCGCCATTAACCGTGGTGTAGATAACGCTTCCGGTTCGAACAAGTCGAATCAGAAATTTTGCGTTCGAGGTAAGGTACAATTTTAGACCAAGAATCCACTGAAAATGCTTACCGCAGTTTTAGGTGCAGTTTTTAAGCTGCATCCACACTATGCCGCTGTGTGCCAAGCGGCAAAATCCCATCGGCAAAGCCAACGAGAGGAGGACGTATCCACATATGTGTTGGCTTCCCCGTAAGCATTCATTCAGTCGCACAATGTTCACCGACGAGGATTTACTGATTCTTTCAGCCTCAGTTTTCATAATTGAAAATGAAAAGAAAATACGGCGAAAGCGACGGTTTTGGGTACGGCCAAGCCTTCGAAGTAGAGAACGGTATAGAACTCCTGAGTTGCTGGAAGACTTAATATTGAACGACATTGATGAAATGAACCTTGTGTACAGATCTGGAAGAGGTTTCAGAAACTTTTTTCCAATGAAAAGTAGTGATTTCGAAGTTCTTTTGAATTGAGTTGCACCAGAAATGAAAAAAGGATCATTCAGAAGAGCGATTTCTAGCGACAGGAGACTCCTATCATTCGTTGTTAAAAATCTCAACGCAAATAATCTCAGGAATCGTACCGAATGTTTGTGATGCAATAGACAGCGTTTTACAGAATCACATCAAGGTAAGAGAATGTAAGTATGTATTCAACGGGAGATCTGTATTTCGAGGAATATTCCACGTACAAAACAATGGATCTCATACGTGCATTTGCATAAAAAATATATACATATAAAATAAATATTACTTCTACACATAAAAAATAGGTATAAATAAATCTCATTATTTACATCAGATAAATATCAAATTCATACATTAAGAACAAATGAAATTCTGTACATGAAATATAAATTCTGAAAAAAAAAATTTGAAAATGAATTCTATAAAGAAAAAACAATTAGAAATTCTAAAAAAAACAAAACGAAAAATAATAATAATCATAACTTGTTTAAAGTTATAATAGAACACTGTTCATAGAATCTGAATCAGTGGGTAAATATAGGGATGAGCGGGACTTGACTGTGGAAGTGTATTCACTATCGGGATTCGACCAGAATAAGGTTGGTGTAGTGGAACGTCAGTAGGAAAGTTTCCAGGATAGATGGGGGAGGTAAATGTTGGTTGAGCGAAATGTGGATTATTGTAACTATGATAAGGTTTCATAGTAGCTGAATTGGGGTTATCATATTTTCCAATTTCGGCCTCAAATAATTTGTTACTAACGAAATGATTCACAATCTGTCTAGCATTCGAAGATTTAAGGTCTCTAATTCGCATACCTACTTACTCCCCAAAAGCCGTGTACTGGTCTTTGCAAGCGTTTCGAAATTAAATATCTTTCATGATAGAAAAGGCTTCTTCGGTGGCTGAAAATTGTTTTTTTGTCCGTCGTCACTTGAACAGTTTTCTTTTAGATCCTTTATTATTGTTTTGTGGAGTAATATAGCTACCTTCGAGGGGCTCATGGTCGAAATCCTGATCCTCTTGTTCAATATCGATAACGCCATTAACCGATGTCTGCTGGTCCTAGGAAAACAAGAAAGTTACACAAGGAGTTTTATTATTATTTTGTTCCAGATGCCGCAAAGTGAAGCTGAATGGAAAACTATTGCGAAGGATTTCAATGATAGATGGAATTTTCCAAACTGCTTTGGCGCCTTTGACGGAAAGCATATCAATTTGCAAGCACAGATAAACAGTGGGACAGAATATTTCAACTACAAGGGATTGTTCAGTATCGTACTCTTCGCGGTTGTAGATGCGAACTATAATTTCATTTATGCAAATGTTGGTTGTCAAGGCAGAATATCAGACGGGGGTGTTTTTAGTGGAACAAGTTTTAAAATATGCCTCTTGGATAACAGCAGTGCTACACCGTATGTTTTCGTTGCAGACGATGCATTTCATGAAGCCCTTTCCAGGAACTCAACTGAAGGGTTCCAAACAAAGAATATTCGAATCAGCAGAGCACGTAGAGTGTCTGAGAATGCGTTCTGGATAATATCTTCTATGTATCGCATACTGCGAAAACCTTTGTTGTTAGAACCAGAGCGGGCTAAGAAAGTGGTTCTAGCAATACTTTATCTGCATAACTTTCTGAGGAAGGGCAATTCAAGAGCGATTTATAACCCCCCTGGGACATTCGATTCTGATTGCTATATAACAGGTGAAATTAATCCAGGAATTTGGGGGCAATTACCTGCAAATCAAGCATTGGACAATATTCCAAGAACTTCTAGAAGAAGTACCAATGAGTCACAAGCGATTAGGAACGAGTTCGCAGAATATTTTATTTCTCCAAATGAAATAGTACCTTTTCAAAATGACAAATAACAAGAGTTCAAATAGGTTATACACTACGATTCTTGTCTGTCAAATTCAGAATGAAATGTAATTATTATCAATAAAATATTTCAGATATAATTCTTTTTCTTACCTGAGTGTGTGTATTGCTCATTCCTTTAGGTTGATTTATGTCTTTCAAGAAAAGCATGATACTCTAGCAAAACCATTTACTTTTATACACTTCAATGCTTCCGGCACCTGATTTAATAGAAGTGTTAAATCTGGCAACGCCGCCCCTACCGGCAACTTTGCGAACTATAAGGTTACAGTGGTTCGGAAATTACCGAGTTTTGAGAAGGGATAAAAAAGAGTGGGGATAAAGACGTAAAAGGAGCGGAGACGGACGAAAAGGCTCTTCTTGTTATTCTACGGTGGTGAACGCACACGAGTAAGTACTATTGTGAAATAGATGTTTAACTGTTTTTGTGAATAAAATATCTAGACTGTTTTAAAGTGCTTCTCTTATTTTACCCACCCGAAAATTACCTATCCGAGAACGAAAAGTCCTAAGATTTTATCTTTTGATTTCAACAACTGGCGACCGTGACAGGACTTCGTGATTTTGTATCGGAATTCAGAGGTAAATTATTTTCGTGTTGGGTAAAATATTCGTGTCGTGAAGATGAATGCTAAGAAGAGGACGATCCGCCGCATTTCTTTCACCAAGTCCCTCAGATCCTTCAACACCTTGTTGGATGAAGGAAGTTTGAATACTGTGGGTATCAAAGCAGCCTTTGAATTGCTGGTGATAAAATACCACGAATTAGAAGAGGTTTCTAAGGCGATTCTGGAAGAAATGTTCGCTGGGGAAGACATTGACGAGGACGACCTAATGAAGACCGCCGAGGACAACGATGCGTATGAAAGCCAATTCATAGCGGCGAAATGCCAGTATGAGGTCAGGATGGCTTCGATTGAAGAAAAGGCCCAAAGCGTACGCTGCAGCGAAAATTCTATGTCCAGAGCGAGGTGCAATCTTCCAAAAGTGGAGCTTGCCAAATTCAGCGGGGATATTCGGGGCTGGTTGAAATTCTGGAGTCTCTTCAGCAAGATCCACGAGGACGCTGGACTGCGTGATGAGGACAAGTTCCAATATTTGATGCAGTCAATGGTGCCGGGATCCAGAGCAGCTGAATTAGTGAATAGTTACCCTCCGGTCGGCGAAAACTACAAAAAGGCAATCGAAGGTCTGCAGAAACGTTTCGGGCGCGAAGACCTACAAATAGAAGTTTATGTGAGGGAACTTCTGCAATTAGTGTTAGAAAACGCCCTTTTGAAGAGAAAAGTCGTCCTCGCCTCCCTCTATGACCGAATCGAGTCGTACATTCGGGCACTAGAAACTCTCGGCGTTACCACGGATAATTGCGCGGCGATGCTTTATCCGTTAGTTGAAACCTCGTTACCAGAAGACTTATTGCGCGTGTGGCAGAGGTCTAACAATTCCGCAGAAAAGGATAACGTAGGAAAAGCGTCGGATGTGTCGAAAACGCGACTAGACGGACTTATCCGTTTTTTGGAATCCGAGGTCCAAAACGAGTTGCGGATATCAATGGCGGTGAAGGGATTCGACATAGGCGGTAAGTCGGAACCAAGGCCGGAACGTGAGCCAAAAGCAGAAAAGAACTTTCCAAGTGCGCGGAATCTGCTTGCGTCGGTAGTGAAAAAGGACACTTGCGTTTTTTGTGATAAGACTAACCACAACAGTGAGCGGAGTTTCAGAGCTAAGAAAATGTCATTAGCGGAAAAGCAAGAGGTGGCAAAAACAAAAAGAGTTTGTTTCGGTTGCTTGCAAAGCGGACATTTGAAGAGGCATTGCAAGAAAAAAGTAAAATGCTCAAAGTGCGGTAAAAGACACGTGGACATAATGTGCTCTGGACAAAAAAGTCGAACTAGTTCGCGATCTAGTTCGGAAAGCTCTGTAAGTGCGGTTAATATCCCGGAAGAATGCGCTTTAGCTTCATCAGCTGAAATCCCCGCGACGTTCATGCAGTCTCTGAGAGTGCGGGTGCGAAATGACGCGAAAGATGTGGTCGTTCGTGCGTTGATCGACACAGGGTCGCAAAACTCTTATGTCTTGAACGAACTGGCTGAAGAATTAGATTACAAGCCGCGAGGGCAGCAAATATGGTGCATTTACTGTTCGGCGGGAGTAAATCCGAAGTCGCGACGCATCCAAAATTCAAAGTTCGTGTCGGGAATCTAGATGGGACTTATTGGTGCAACTTTGAAGCGCTCGGAGAACAAATAATTTGCTCTAACGTACCAAGTGTGCAGAGAGGTGCGTGGTTGAAAGAGCTGAAAGATCGCGACGCAGACATCACGATAAGCGACGTCGATAGTAAAGAAGAGTTCGTATCCATTCTCATTGGCGCCGATATAGCAGGAAAGTTGCTGACGGGACGGGTGCGCCAACTAGAGAATGGATTAACAGCTATCGAAACTTATCTTGGATGGACGTTGATGGGAAAAGTGCCTTCAAAGAAGAAGGTCAACAAGAATGAAGCAAACCCAGCCGTTATAGCCATCTCCATGTTGACGCAGGATGTTGACATAAAGGATTTATGGTCATCAGATGTCATAGGAATAAACGATCCTATAGACCATAAATCACGCAGGGACCACGACATTGAAGTTGAACAGTCGTTCAAACGGGGTATTGTGAAAAACCCGGAAAGGCGCTACGAGGTGAAATTGCCCTGGTTAGATAACAAGCACATGGCCTCGCAGAGATTGAAAAGAATGTCTGATAAGCTGCAAGAAACACCGAAATTCCAGGAATACGGTGGGATACTCCGAGACTGGCGCCAAGAAGGAATACTAGAGCAGGTACCAGGTCAAGAGTACGATACCTGGGGTGTTAATTTGCCGCATCACCTGGTTTTCAAGGAAGAATCCACAACAAAGACGAGGCCCATATTCGATGCGTCCGCAGGTAGTCCTTCCCATAGCTGTTTGGAAAAAGGACCTAACCTGATCGAAGAAGTAGTGGACATTTTATTGAGATTCAGAGAAGGCAAGAAGCTTATTTCGAAAAAAACCTAGGAGCTTAGACTTGTGAAGCTCATTTTTATATTGCTGTTTTTTTTTGTATTCTGTTGATTGATTTTTTGTTATTGTGTTGTTATATTATGTTTGTACTTATTCGTGTGTGTAGGAATTGTTTTTGTATTTTGGCCAATGTCCGAATCTCGCAAAGTTGAGATGTCCTCACTCTTTTCGCGTGTGGGGAGGATGTTAAATCTGGCAACGCCGCCCCTACCGGCAACTTTGCGAACTATAAGGTTACAGTGGGTTCGGAAATTACCGAGTTTTGAGAAGGGATAAAAAAGAGTGGGGATAAAGACGTAAAAGGAGCGGAGACGGACGAAAAGGCTCTTCTTGTTATTCTACGATGGTGAACGCACACGAGTAAGTACTATTGTGAAATAGATGTTTAACTGTTTTTGTGAATAAAATATCTAGACTGTTTTAAAGTGCTTCTCTTATTTTACCCACCCGAAAATTACCTATCCGAGAACGAAAAGTCCTAAGATTTTATCTTTTGATTTCAACAAGAAGCTTTTTCTTTTTTTGCTTCCCGCGCGAAATGACAAATGAGGTTTTTGATTTTCCTTGAAATTTTTTCCCTATTTATCCCCAAATTCATCTATATTTCTGATATCGCGTTCATTTTTATTTCTATATTCTTTCAAACGACAGTCACATAAAATTGGATGATCCCGATACTGATCGATCAATAATTATTGTAGGACGTTTTCGTTTGTCCATTCCATCATACCAACATGCGTTTACACCCTCTGAATATCTGAATCGCTACTGAAGCCGCTCGAGAGCTCGAGGCCAGCGGTTGGCACATCCTCACTGTAAATTTCCATTGGCTTCTTTTGATGGAGAGTTCAGCGGCACACAGCGGCACGTTGGCACGAGTCGACGATGCATCCACATACAAAGCGGTTTTGCCGAGCGGCCTTGCCGATCGGCACACAGCGGCATAATGTGGATGCAGATTAAATTATTATTTTTTCTTGTGGGGCCAATTTTTTTTTAGCTATTTTGAGTTTGCTTTGTATGAAAAATGTAATTTCTCTGGGAAGATTGTATCTAAAAGTTTTACATCTTACTATATCAAAAATATTTATAAGCGATTCGGTTCGTTGATTCTAAGTTCAGATATTGAGGATGAAGAAAATGGGGAAATCGAAAATAAATCTGGAGATCTGACAAGAAACGAATAATATTGGCTCCAAACTCAAAGAGTTCAGTGTGGAAGAGGAAAATACTGAGATTACATCCAGTACCGCAAGGGTTCCAAAGAGGGAGTCAAACATCATGAAGAAAAGAGAGCGACTGTCCCATAATACCAGAAAATATTGCAAAGATTGCTTTTCGAAAAAAAGGAAGAAAATTTGTCAAAAAATACAGTAACAAAAGTAAACACTTACTGAGAAGATCAGCCTCATTATTGTTTGCCGTGTTTCAATTCAAGCCATAAACAAGGTTTGAATGCTATTTTTTGAGAAAAATAATTCATTTTGTACAATTTTTTGAATAAAAATCTATAAAAAATCATACTTTCGAAACATTTCGATGTTCAAGGTATTTGCTGAAGATAAAACCTAACATCAAGACCTAAATTGAAACCATTATATATGTTACACTCTGGACGGCCAGGCGGACCTGACAATGTTAAAACATAGGAAAAACGCGCGGTTTTTGGCAGCAGTCGTTGGGAAAGTGTATTTCGATGGAGCGGTCCGCCGTGGGCCTACAAACTGTCTATCAGTGGTCCGCTATGGCGCTTAACGTGTTCCTAATGGACTACGGCCAATAAACCCGGAAGACTCTTTCAATATCATTTTATGAAAATGTTAAATTTTTTCACTTCAATTACGTTCTCTTATGCCATAGGTACATTTCAATGCTTCTCGAATCCGTTTTTTTTACGTGAATATAATTGAATAATTGCTTCAATTTATGCACTGGGAAAAAAGCACAAAATCTCATGCAGGGATTAAAAAAAATATATTTAAAATTCACAATTTGTAGAAAGCGGTGATGTAAGAAAAGGTCTGGACCTTTTCAGAAAATTACGTAGAAAAGTTGCCTATTCTATGAGGATTCCGAAAAGGTTGAATACAGCTGTTAACCTCTTTTCAGATAAAAAGGATATTCGGATGTTTAGAGAAGATAGACCATTTCTATGAAAAACTGATTTTGTCACCTTTCATTTTGCACATTATGCTAAAACTAATTGAATAATTCTATTGAAGGGAAAATTTTAGTCCTTGAAATACTTATAAAATGAATTAATCCTCAATTATAATGATATGCGTACAGGAACTTTAATACCGACAAGTCTATTGTGAAGTCACTCAATAAAAATCAAAACAATGAAGAATGTAGTGAGAAAGAATATTTACAAGAAAATGTTCAAAATGACCACCCCTATCGCGAATACATGCCCCGCATTGCTAGAGAAATAATGTTTCAAAGTATCCAAATTTCTTTCCGCTACTTGCGCTGAAGAAATACGAATACGATCTCTTAGTTTCATTTTTCAGGCAATCATAATAAAAAAAATTCCAAAGGATTTAGATTTGATGAACGGGGAGGCTACACAATTCAACCGCTCCCTTCGATACGTGTGGTTCAAAGTTCAAACATAACGACTGTAGTGTGCTGGACGCTGGACACCCGTCATGTTGAAACCACAGATTACATCGCATTTTCAGTTGTATAACTGTCTCGAGTAAGAGTAAATTGTTCCTCGAAAAATCCAAATTGTTGGTGCCCTTTCGTGATTGCGGCAATTCTGTCAGTCCGAGTATTCCCGTCCATAAATTCACCGTAAATCGATATTGGGATCTATCTTGCCTTATAATGTGCGGGTTCTCGAAGTGCCAACTGTGTAAGGTGTACGTTTACACCACTTTCCCCAAAACGTAAATTGTCAAAATCTCTGTATGAGATTTTATGCCTTTTTCAGGCCCGCCGCTAGCTGACAGAGCGCCCGTGTGCAATTGCTGTTATGCCGCCCTGAAAATACTTACGAGTTTTGTCAAAAAAGTGCTACCTAATGGTTCCTCATAATGGCGGAAAAAAAAATAAAGAGAAACGTATAAAATTTGATGCTCGATTGAAACTATAGCTAAATTACTTAGTCTGTGCTGTAGCATTGTTGATCTTGAATAATTTTTCATAATTTTCAATTTCGGAAAAGATCTTTCACCAGATTCAACTGAAACCGGCAGTGTTAATGATATTCACAGTGCTATTGCTGTATTCGAAAATGTAGAAACTAAGTCATTGCCGAAAAGATATTCCAACAAGGTTTGTGGATCATTAGACTGACCTTCTGCAAAATTTCATTTTAATGCAATAATTTAATTACACAAATCAATACCGTCAATGTCTGATTCACTAGTTGCATCATCTTTAAGCTTTAGATGCAAATTTTCACAATACTTCATTAAATCATCATTCGAGTAGTTAAATAGGTTGACTCTAAAAAAACCAAAGACGTCGTTGAATGTTTTTAACTCCTCGAACCTGTTCTTTATTGGAGTCATTGTTTGATCCAGCAACCCAAAAAAAATTCCACTCGGTATTTGGTTTTTGGGTATACTAAAACTTAATCACCGTGTTCATATTGAAATTGTTTTGGTTTTCTTCTTGGTCGGATTGTATTAATAGGTGAAAAATCGGTTTCGACGTTTGGGTCGTGAGCTACTTTGGGAGCTTCTGCTGACACAATTTAAAAATTTTCGGCAGTGCGATATTGTATAACCTTAGTCAACAAATATATGCAGAGTTGGGTATTCATGGATGGGCTCTGCATCATTTTACTCAGGGCATTCAAATCATTCAAAATATGCAGCCCTTTTCCACATGGGCGCCCGCAGGGGGGACCACTATCGTTGTTGTGCAAAACGGAATATTGATGTCGTCTGCGCCTTAAAAATTTTCATTTGGCGCCCCCTGACAAAAAATTTTACGGGCGCCCATGCCCTCCCACTTACGCGAAAGCTTGGAAGCGGGCAAGAAATCCAGTGCGCCCAGGAAGCCGAAAACGGGTGCCGGTAGCCGTTGGTCTACACACATGAAGATTTCGTCGACATCGCTCGATGCTGCCCGCCTGTCCTCCTGATCTTTCCGAGAATACGCCTCTGAATAGGCTGCCCAAAGCCAACCTTCATTGGAAATCAATGAAAAGTGTGCACATATCCTCTTACAAACACAATGTTTGATAGTGTTGATTATTATATGATTTTTTGCGATGTCGTTTCTTATGCTATAAGCCGGTTTGGTATCATGATAATCAAAGATTATAAGTATAAAGATAGGAAACGAAGCGACTACAGTTTTCAGCGCCATCTGAAGAGTCTTGTGTTGACTAAAATTTAGCACGTGATCGATCACGAAGATGTTCTTTTTCACAAAGCTGTTATGCCCATTAATGTCTTAGTATTTAAGCTCCTGAAGATGTCTACAAAGTTTGACAAAATATACAGAGCTATTAGTACAAATTGACGTTATCTACCCAATTAGTCGAAACACCCTTTCCTATATATATATATATATATATATATATATATATATATAATAAACTTTATACTTTCTTGGGAATTATTTAAATAAATATCGAAAGCTTGAGCTTAAAGAAAAAGAGTAGTCTCTGATTTTGCTGAATTCCCAAGAAAGTATAAAGTTTATTATATAAAATACAGCAAAGAATTTTCTATCTATTTATATATATATATATATATTTATGGGGGAAATGGTTATTTTGGGTTCTTGGCAATTATTGGTTGGGCAATTATCAACAATCAATTGTCTTTACACCTATATTTCGAACCTTTAGTGGTTCTTCTTCAGGATGCTAAAATATAATGAATGTGGCAATACATAAAATTGAGCTGTTCTTAATTACTTACGTCTGACGAGATTATTGTTTAAATTAACAAAGAGAGCATCGGAACAAATATCTTACATTCGATTGATTCTTATGAAGAAAATTGTTGACAATATGATATGACGGATAAAGATAGTTGTTGGTTGATATCACAGAGCATGGTAAAAACATTCCTGATCCTGTATGCGATGCAGGTATGTCGTTGAATGGGATCGGATAAAATCCTGAACACCTCTATAATTGTTGTTCTGATTATTCTGTGTTTTTCTCTAATTATGTGTCAATTCCCATCATTCAAAAACTCGCCACTTCGTGGCTCGTGTAAGAATATCAATGCTTTCTGCACCTGTATCATAAATAACTATTCTTGAATTGGTAGTTTATTTCAAATGGTTCTTATACTGCTGTACGATATTCTTGAAATGTGTTTATCTCAAATAAAAATATAAAAAACATCTTCACACAAAATTTGAAGTGATCGAATGATTGTTTTTACATAATCTTCTGCAAGGCACTCCCGGTGGGACACTCTGTTTAGGTATATATTTGTTGGAAAAAATTCCCCTTCTCAGAAATTCACTCTAGGACCGCCCATGTAAATGGTTCTGATACTGCTGTACGATATTCTGTATTTATCACAAATAAAAATATAAAAAATTTAACGGCGTGTTTTATTAATATGAATTGAGTTGAGTGAAAAATAAAATCCTGAGCAGAACAAGAAAGAGCATTAGTTTTTGTTTTGTCGCTCAGGATTCTGGGCCTGACAAAGTCGAAATTCAATCTAATACGTATGATTTCATTCAAATTTCGTGCTCTTCGTAGAATGCAGAAATCTGTATCGACAAATTTAGTTAACATGGTTTCAGCGCCATATAGTCTGTAGTGTGTGGACTTAATCGAAAATCGTTGTCGGTTTTTAGTACTGGAGATATAGGATCGTTTCCTATCTTGATACTCTTTAATCTTTGATGATAATGACTATCACGTCATGAGTTACTCGATTTGCCGCCCCCGTGGACGTGCCGCCCGTGTGCAGCGCACACCTCGCACACCCGCTTACGGCGGGCCTGGCCTTTTTTCAGGGCATAACTTGAAACAATCATTCAAGCATATTCAAGCATATTCACGCAAAAACAGTGATTCGAAAAGTATTAAATTGTGCCAAAACCAAGAGAGAAAGTATTTCAAGAGAAAAAATACAACATTTTCATAAAACATGAAATATTTCGAAAACTATGAGACTTTTATATGAACGTTTTTTTTTCTCATCAGGTAGAGCACATCCTGATCTATATTTCGTTGTCGTTTGACGTGGTCTTTTCGGGAAACATATATCATAATTCAATTTATTCTTTAATACAAGTGTGCAACAAAAATCGCTGCTATTTCTTTTCCGCACAGACAGTGTGCAGGAATGAAATAAATAGCAGGAAGTTTCCGGACCATTTGACAATGTGACTTTTTATTGTTGAAATGCGTGCGGGAAAAGTGTTGAGTTGAAAGTGCACGCTTGTAGAAAAATAAATTATCATTCTTGATTTTAATCGTTGTCTCATTCTTTTTCTATTCATTATATGTTTCTTAGATAGGTAAGTAGGGCACAATAGACCATCAGGTCGCAGTGGACTGTAATCCCTTTTAAACTAGATAGGTAGGTACTTTTCATCTCTCAAGTTCATTTTGTAATGAGCCTACTTCAATGTTCATTCGAGTTTTTGGTTCAGATTTATTTCGCATAAAATCTTTTATTATGCAAACATTTTCAAACATGAGTATTTCAATATTTAAAATTCCTATCATTCGAAGCTTGCTCCTAAACTTATGAAAGTTTTTTTCGAAAAAATCTGATAAGTGATAGGATAAGTAATAAGAAAAAGAAACCTCTTTATGCATGTATTCGGGTAAAATGAATTCAGCAAAATCCTGAAGACCTGTTCTTGGAAAATTTAGTATATTTAATATTCAGACATTCATTGGTCTCTGTGAATTAAAAATTGAAAATTCTCAACTTCAATAATACCTTGAACTTGAATACAAAGTATGCTATTACTGTCAACACGCTTGTTTAGAAATGTAAATTCGAAATAGAAGGGCGTAATACAAAAGATGAGGAATGAAAAATACAATTATCTCAATCCGGCCCTACGCCCTCTACAGATCGTACGGATAGTAGTCATTGTTCTATACCTATTTCTTGAAATTTTAATGAAAATCCATTCGAAGAAATCCATCAAGAATTAAGCCGATTAAAAATTTTTGATGAAATACATAAAACATCCATCCTTTATCTTTTGCACGAATATTGTTAGGACATAGAAATCCTGTACGATCATTCTTCGAACACCCTGTTCATTAGGCACTTCGAACTCAAGTTGCTCCGTTGTTCTGATCATGAAAAAAATATGGTTCACTGGAATTACTCACTATGCATTGGGTTAGATTTATTCCACTTCGGATTTTGTAAGCAGCTGAAGTGATATCTTCGAAACTTATCGTGGTAGGTTGGTCTGGATTGCAGAGTGGGTCTTCTGCAAAGTCATCCATGGTCTAGAAAAAATCACTTCACTTGATAATTTCACATAACATATTCGTATGAAATTATGTATGAGAGATCAAAAGAAAATATAATGTAAAGGAAACTACTTCGTCTGCAAATGACCTCTTATCGATAGCACACTGTTGGCTCTCAATACGAATAAATCACTTACGTCTATATTCAATTCATCTTCGACCAAGTAGTTTTCCATATTTCTGTCTTTATTCACTTAAATAAGTCAATCAAGTTCCAATTCAACAAGTTCATAAGGAAATAAAAGTTGTCACATTTAACCTCTCGTCTTTATCTATATTTACTAGAGTATAAACGGCAAATAAGTAGTTATGAGTAGCATGACCAGTAGACATTGAGTATTTCGATCTCTTCGTTATCATAATAATCGATAGATTGTAAATAACCTGACATCGTATATTCGCTCTTCTCTCATTCCTCTTTTATTTGATTAGAAATATACTTAGAATAGATCTAGTTAGTGCATTTATAAGATTAGGGGTCGGTTTTACAAAACTTTGTTTGTACCGGTTACCGGTAAATTAATTGAAGCCACCGCGATTTGTTGGAATTTCAAAACGAGTGATTCGATTGGTACGAACTTACGTAAGGTTTTATAATCGTACAATTAAAGTTTTGTGAAATCGACCCTAGATCAACTAAACGAAAAATAAAATTCATTCAATAATTTCATTTTCATTTTACGAAATTGATGGGTAACTATTGCCCATGGAATCAAGGCAGATGAATCAAGATTGACGATGAAATAAATGGTACATTTCAAACATGATGATGATTAGGTAACCAAGAAGAGTACTTTGGGGAAATTGATGCCGATAAGTACATTAGTATAGGATTTTTGATCAGGAGTAATTTTCTTCACCTTTCGACGTGGATTTTGTTTATATTCTAAAAAAATATATGTAAGTAACGGTCGTATTCATAGGCGCCCGCCGTAAGGGGGGGGCAGGGGACGCCGTAGCCCCCCTTGAGTTTTTTTTTCCTTCTATTGTTTTTGAGCAAAACGGAATACTAATGTCGCCTGCACCTCATCAAATTTTTCTTCTTTCTTTCCTGAGAAAAATTCTTCGGGCGCCTATGGTCGTATTATGAAGTAGAATACAGGTTGAGGGATGTCTCTTTATTCATAGCCAAGCTTCATTTTATTGAACATTTTAGTTGCGAAATAGTACAATGTACCAATGAAGCAACCACATTTAACTAAAATTAAGTCAAGTTCACTCCAGGAATATGATCATTGGTTTACTGGACAATATGAAGAAAAGAAAACGGCTTTTAATTAATGTTTTTTATTTATGAAAATCGTCCGAGAAGACATCCCCACGCTCACTCAGGCTGAGGCAGTGCCGGAAAGTGCTGTCCTAGTCCACTGCATTTAGGTCGAAATAGGCCCAAACTTCAGACCAATTCATACAAAAGCAAATGAAGGCTTTTCGGGTAGGTCTCGGTGTCCCAAATGATATCCCAAAAGTCCCCTTGGCGGGAGTGACCGCATAAAATTTGGCAACGCTGTAAAGGGCTAAAATCCTGCCCCAATGTGATTTTTCGTGAATATCTCGGTCCCTATCAAACTTACGACAAAAATACATCAGAGCGAAAGGAAAGCTGATAAAATTTCCTAGAAAAAAGTTCTGTGTCGTTTTTTGGGATAACCAACGGTTTCGTCACAATCTCGCCTTCAATTTGAACGTATGTGATATTCTGGATAATGGAGGTACTCTATTCCACAACACCTTTGAGGATGACTACAGGGTGCGTTTTTCTCAAAGTTGTATCCCCTAATAGGCCAAATCCACGACTTTTTTCTTTTTTGAAAAGACGTTTGAACGCAAATTTTCTTCTCCTTCGTCTTTTCCTTCTATGAATGCATGTATATTTTCTTCGATGACATCCGTGGAGTCAATATAAGAGTTTCGGATTTCTGCTTCGGTCACATTTCATTTTTCTCAGGAAACTTCAAATGGTTCGGCATTCAGGCAGGATTTTCCATGGCAATTGCCACAAACCGGTGAGCAACGAAGTCTCAAACTCCGACGGCCACACATTGGTCCACAACCTTTCGTACAGTTGCAAAAAATCATTTTTGAAAGACAATCAGGCGCAGGAAGTTGGGATGTCTTTTTTTGTTACAATATATTGTCTTTAACATCCACCCCTACTCCTCAGGATTCAAATTGTTACCAAGACATTGTTGTACTTGATATTACACTGAGAACAGATGTTCACAGATGTTATTTTGCTGCGTCAAGAGTTGGAGGTAAAAGATTCAGTCTCACTGGTCTGCTTCTACTAACAGCTTTAATCAAGGAAGAATATCGGTAGTGATTTATGAAGAGTTATTTAATGGGGGCAACATAGATTAAGAGGAAAAAATTCAGTCCGCTTAAAGGTTATGTGCAGTGTTATTTTTGTTGAAGATTTCAGCTGCCTCTTTCAAGTCCTGCCGCTCCTTAACCATTTTCAAAGCCGCGGTCTTTCATTTATTGGACAGAGCAGATGTTGTGTCGCTTGGTGCTGCAGAAGTACCGATAATTCTGCCTCAGAATCTTTCCTATTGTACCAGGCTTGATTCAAGATATCCTGTTTTCCTTTGAGGTGATAACAATAAGGTTTCCATACTTCTCTTCGAGTTTTCTCTTAATTTTCTTGTCATCAGGTATGTTTTCTGTCGGTATTGCTTTCCATCCAGTCAATTTAAACTGAGAGTCTTCATGATTTTCAATGAAAGAAAAAATGTCCTTCATTGCGTTGAGAACATTTTCATACGCAGGATGACCAACCTTCATTTTCTCGGAGACTGGCAAGTTAAATTTGTTGAAACAAACTTGATGATATTTAGCTTCAGCTGCAACTATATCTGTGTCAAACGTTACACGGTTTTTAAAAGATTTTGCCCAATCATCTCCGGCAAGTGATATAATATTTTCTTTGAAAATGAGGATTGATACATGACAAATTATTTTACGCTTGTCCTTTTTTGCTATTTTCTCTTTCTCCTCGTCAGCCTCGTTGCCGCATCAATAAATACCGGTATTCTCACCTGATTAGAGCTGTGAGCAGGAGCAGACCAGTGAGATTGACTCTTTTACCTCCAACCCTTGACGCAGCACAACAACATCTGTGAAGATCTGTTTCGGGTGTACTATCAAGTACAACAATGGCTGGGCTGGGTTACAATTTGAATCCTGAAGAGTGGGGATGCATATTGAAAGACAATATATTGTACGACATCCCAACTTCCTGCGCCTGATTGTCTTTCAAAAATGTTTTTTGCAACTTTACGAAAGTTTGTGGATCAATGTGTGGCCTTCGGAGTTTGGGACTTCGTTGCTCACCGGTTTGTGGCAATTGTCATGGAAAATCCTGCCTGAATGCCGAACCATTTGAAGATTCCTCAGAAAAATAAAATGTGACCGATGCAGGAATCCGAAACTCTGAGATTGACTCCACGGATGTCATCGAAGAAAATATACATGCATTCATAGCAAGGAGAAGACGAAGAAACAGAAAATTAGCGTTCGAACGCCTTTCCAAAAATCAAAAAAGGCGTGGATTAGGCCTATTAGGGGATACAACTCTGAGAAAAACGCACCCTGTAGTCATCCTCAAAGGTGGTGTGGAATAGTGAACCTCCATTATCCAGAATATCATATACGTTCAAATTGAAGGCAAGATTGTAACGAAACCGTTGGTTATACCAAAAAACGACCCAGAACTTTTTTTCTAGGAAATTTCATCAGCTTTCTTTTTGCTCTAATGTATTTTTGTCGTAAGTCCCATAGGGACCGAGATATTCACGAAAAATCACATTGGGGCAGGATTTTAGCCATTTACAGCGTTGCCAAATTTTATGCGGTCACTCCCGCCTAGGGGACTTTTGGGATATCATTTGGGACACCGAGACCTACCCGAAAAGCCTTCATTTGCTTTTGTATGAATTGGTCCGAAGCAAAAGTCTAAATTCAGTGGACTATCCCGTATTTGTTCTACGATACGGGTTGTTGAATAGGCTTTTATCCCTAACATCGTGACCAGGTACTCTCGCTGAAGTTGACTCTAGATAAAAAGTACGAAGAATTGATATCATTATTTATAATTTTATAGAGTGTACAAAGATCAATTACGGTTCGATCATCCACGGGTCTCAGGATGTTGAATTTATATCTTAAAGATTTGTAGTTGCTGTTATCAATTTTATTCTGTACTAGTTGAATTCTTTTTATATGAATATTATATTTTGGAGACCGAACTACAGATCCAAAGGAGAGCCTGCTATGAATGAAAGAATAGTAAAGAGAAATAAAAACTTTGAGGTTATTCTCTACTGTTTCTATTGATGAATCCAACCAACCTATGAGACGTATTCATCGTCTTTTCTATATGTGTCCCGAATGACCACTTCTCGTCAAGTGTAACTCCCAAATCAACCGCCTCACTCGTGTATTTTACTGTCACGTTATTAATTTCGTAAGAGTAGTTGGTTTTATTAATTTTTTTCGTGAATGAGATGGAATAGTTATTTGTGCAACCAGTTGGGAAAAGCATTATTTTTCGTAATGAGCAGATTTTTGCGAAACGAGCGGAGCGAGAATTTGCTATAACCGCTGGAGCTTTTGACGGTATGAACTGCATCGAAATGGTTAAAAAATACGTTAATCTAAGGCCATCAAATGTTAAGCATGACAGATATTTTGTGAAATATTTGAATGGAAGATGTGAAGTGCAACCTGTAGGTATAAACGCATTTGGAAATATTCCGAAAATTATCGCCCAGTTTTTAAAGTTGCCAAATCCTTCTTTGTATACTGGTCACTGTTTTCGGCGGTCATCCACTACTCTGCTTGCGGATTCTGGAGCTGATTTGCTGAGAATCAAATAGCATGGAGGATCCCAGACGGCACCCTATATTCCCGGAACATTCCTCCAATCTGCCATAAGGCCAAAAGATATTGCAATATGCGAGGCACATGCAAAAAATATATCAAATATATCTGCTCTCAAAGGAATATTCCAGATATATGCTATCCCAGATATGTCTGGTATATACTACGGGAATATCCATATGATATGTGTTTAGAATATTATTTAATAGTATTTATTGGTATATATATATATATATATAATATATATATATATATATATATATATATATATATATATATATATATATATATATATATATATAGAGAGAGAGAGAGAGAAACTTATTTGGGATAGCAGTCTAATTCAATAAGTGTACTCTTTTTTCCTTTACTTTCTCAAGCTTTCAGGATTTATTTATCCCTTCTTCAGGAGATGCTACAATAATTAATTATATAATTTGATTAGGTACAATAGAAAATGTAACTTACGAAATATGAGATTCTGAATATAGATGTTGAAAATAAATATAAATTTTGGAACAGATTGTGAAAATATGAATAATTTGATTGAATCGTGACATCCTTCATTAGATTATATACCATAGAATTTGTTGGAAAATTATTGAAATGCGATGTGATGATAAGAGGACTTCCGTTGTGTTTTTTTATATATACTGTGAGGTTGGTTAAATTGTTATGATTCGATTTTTTGTCTATTTCAATTAATAGGGAGTACATGGAGCTTAGTTGATCTATATCTTTCCTATAGTTCAATGCATCATCATTTTGGGCAATTCTTATCATTTCCAGTAATGTTCGTTTCCTTGTGTTAGGTTCTGCATCAAGAATTGTGGTTTCATTATAGTTGGGTTGGTGTCCTGTGGAGATGCAATGCTTGGCTAGTGCACAGTTTTCCTTTTTTAAATGAATGTTGCTTTTATGTAGATTTAGTCTTTGTTGGAGTGTTGTAGATGTTTGTCCAACATATTGTTGATTACAATGCCCACATGGAATCTGGTACACTATATTGCTTCTTTTTGGTTTAGGGGTAGGATCTTTTGATTTGCTGAAAATTTTTTTTTCTAGGTTTCAAGTTTTTGATTGATATCTTCACTAAACCAAAAAGAAGCAATATAGTGTACCAGATTCCATGTGGGCATTGTAATCAACAATATGTTGGACAAACATCTACAACACTCCAACAAAGACTAAATCTACATAAAAGCAACATTCATTTAAAAAAGGAAAACTGTGCACTAGCCAAGCATTGCATCTCCACAGGACACCAACCCAACTATAATGAAACCACAATTCTTGATGCAGAACCTAACACAAGGAAACGAACATTGCTGGAAATGATAAGAATTGCCCAAAATGATGATGCATTGAACTATAGGAAAGATATAGATCAACTAAGCTCCATGTACTCCCTATTAATTGAAATAGACAAAAAATCGAATCATAACAATTTAACCAACCTCACAGTATATATAAAAAAACACAACGGAAGTCCTCTTATCATCACATCGCATTTCAATAATTTTCCAACAAATTCTATGGTATATAATCTAATGAAGGATGTCACGATTCAATCAAATTATTCATATTTTCACAATCTGTTCCAAAATTCATATTTATTTTCAACATCTATATTCAGAATCTCATATTTCGTAAGTTACATTTTCTATTGTACCTAATCAAATTATATCATTAATTATTGTAGCATCTCCTGAAGAAGGGATAAATAAATCCTGAAAGCTTGAGAAAGTAAAGGAAAAAAGAGTACACTTATTGAATTAGACTGCTATCCCAAATAAGTTTCTCTCTATTTAATCCAGTCAACTACCCTATTTCATATATATATATATATATATATATATATATATATATATATATATATGGTTTGAAGCCACAATGTTCGGAGATGTAAATATATATATATATATATATATGAATCTTCATGGAATATTACAAACGTTACAAAACCCTTTCTGAACGGTAACATTTTATAGTGTAGGTACTACCACTACCTCGATTTTGCTTTTGTTCCGAACTCATCAATAACTTATGAGTTTGATATTTTCCAGTAAACTGTTAAAGAACTACAAACTTTCTATATAAATTATATTTTCGAGGAATCGCAGTTATAATGAAGTTAATTACACTTTGATTCAAGTTAAAAAAATAACACTTTCATTCGCTTAATAATTTGATCTTACTTATTAAACTGAATAAAAAATGGAATCAATGATTTGTAATTTATTTATATAATTGATACAATGAAATGAAAAAGCAGGCAACAAATTAAACGTTTTTATTTGTGAAAAATGGACATACTATACTATATCGACTGAGAGTCGAGTGACTTTTTAAATAACTGAAATGTTCAATGAAATAGAAAAAGAGGTCCATTATAATTTTGATCTTATAGGAAGGAGATCAAATAAATATTTTCAATAAACAGAAAAACAGTATAATATGATATTCGAACAGATATGTAAAAAGGTCGTAGACAAATTGTCAAAAATCATATACTCGTATGATAATCAAATATTAGTCAGCAGAGGTGAGAGTGGCTTGTTCCCCTGGAGGATCGAATCACTTTTGCTCATATTTTTGTTTCCATGCAGCTGCAATGTGGTGACAAAGGTGTTGTCTGGAACTTGGAATCTTTCTAGTTCAACTTATTTCTTCTTGCTTTTCATTGAACCAAATACATTGCATTTCAAACATTTCAGAGCCATCGAAGGTTGTGGCCACTTCGAACCATATTTTCGCCCTTTCTAGATATTTCCTTGAATTTTGTTGAAATATCTGATAGAAATACCACAAACATCATTTTTTTACTCGAATAAAAATACTCTTGTATAAATAAAAATTAACTATTTTTTGGCTTTCATCCATTCTAAACTCCCTGAATTTACCGATAAGAATATCAAATTTCGATTTTACTGAGATTTGACTCTTATGGATGTAAACAAAACAGATTTTTCTGATCATCGCCATATTGTTACTTTTTCAGTCCAAATATTCATATTTTTGTTTTGTAGTCTTGGATTGAGTTGAGGTTATTTGTTATTTCTGTTCTGTGGTTAGCAGTTTGGCGTTCCAAAATGGTCGTCACGTTGAGATCAAAGATGTTATTGTTTGAGTATTATGTGATAGATGTGATAAATAGTTTGTGATGCAGCCAGTATATTCGTGTTCTGTGCAGCCAAGCACATCATAAAAGATTTAGTCCACTGAAATTAGACTTTTGCTTCGGACCAATTCATACAAAAGCAAATGAAGGCTTTTCGGGTAGGTCTCGGTGTCCCAAATGATATCCGAAAAGTCCCCTAGGCGGGAGTGACCGCATAAAATTTGGCAACGCTGTAAAGGGCTAAAATCCTGCCCCAATGTGATTTTTCGTGAATATCTCGGTCCCTATGAAACTTACGACAAAATACATCAGTGCAAAAAGAAAGCTGATGAAATTTCCTAGAGAAAAGGTTACGAGTCGTTTTTTGATATAACCAATGGTTTCGTCCCAATCTTGCCTTCAATTTGAACGTATGTGATACACTGCATAATGGAGGTACACTATTCCACACCACCTTTGAGGATGACTACACGGTTCGTTTTTCTCGAAGTTGTATCCCCTAATAGGCCTAATCCACGACTTTTTTGTTTTTTGGAAAGGCGTTCGAACGCTAATTTTCTTCTCCTTCGTCTTCTCCTTCTATGAATGCATGTATACTTTCTTCGATGACATCCGTGGAGTCAATCTAAGAGTTTTGGATTTCTGCTTCTGTCACATTTCATTTTTCTCAGGAAACTTCAAGTGGTTCGGCATTCAGGCGGGATTTTCCATGGCAATTGCCACAAACCGGTGAGCAACGAAGTCTCAAACTCCGACGGCCACACATTGGTCGACAATCTTTCGTACAGTTGCAAAAAACATTTTTGAAAGACAATCAGGCGCAGGAAGTTGGGATGTCGTTTTTGGTTACAATAAATTGTCTTTCAATATGCATCCCCACTCCTCAGGATTCAAATTGTTACCCAGCCATTGTTGTACTTGATAGTACACCCGAAACAGATGTTCACAGATGTTGTTGTGCTGCGTCAAGGGTTGGAGGTAAAAGATTCAATCTCACTGGTCTGCTTCTGCACACAGCTCTAATCAAGTAAGAATACCGGTATTTATTGATGCGGCAACGAGGCTGACGAGGAGAAAGAGAAAATAGCAAAAAAGGACAAGCGTAAAATAATTTGTCATGTTTCAACCCTCATTTTTAAAGAAAATATTATAGCACTTGCCGGAGATGATTGGGCAAAATCTTTTAAAAACCGTGTAACGTTTGACACAGATGTAGTTGCAGCTGAAGCTAAATATCATCAAATTTGTTTCAACAAATTCAACTTGCCAGTCTCCGAGAAAATGAAGGTTGGTCATCCTGCGTATGACAATGTTCTCAACGCAATGAAGGACATTTTTTCTTTCATTGAATATCATGAAGACTCTCAGTTTAAATTGATTGGATGGAGAGCAATACTGACAGAAAACATACCTGATGACAAGAAAATTAAGAGAAAACTCGAAGAGAAGTATGGAAACCTTATTGTTATCACCTCAAAGGAAAACAGGATATCTTGAATCAAGCCTGGTACAATAGGAAAGATTCTGAGGCAGAATTATCGGTACTTCTGCAGCACCAAGCGACACAACATCTGCTCTGTTCAATAAATGAAAGACCGCAGCTTTGAAAATGGTTAAGGAACGGCAGGACTTGGAAGAGGCAGCTGAAATCTTCAACAAAAATAATACTGCACATAACCTTTAAGCGGAATGAAGTTTTTCCTCTCAATATATGTTGCCCCCATTAAATAACTCTCGATAAATCACTACCGATATTCTTAGTTGATTAAAGCTGTTAGCAGAAGCAGACCAGTGAGACTGAATCTTTCACCTTCAACTCTTGACGCAGCAAAATAACATCGTGAACATCTGTTCACAGTGTAATATCAATCAAGTACAACAATGGCTTGGTAACAATTCGAATCCTGAGGAGTGGGGGTGGGATGTTAAAGACAATATATTGTCACAAAAAATGACATCCCAAATTCCTGCGCCTGATTGTCTTTCAAAAATGATATTTTGCAACTGTACGAAAGATTGTCGACCAATGTGTGGCCGTCGGAGTTTGAGACTTCGTTGCTCACCGGTTTGTGGCAATTGCCATGGAAAATCCCGCCTGAATGCCGAACCACTTGAAGTTTCCTAAGAAAAATGATATGTGACAGAAGCAGAAATCCAAAACTCTTAGATTGACTCCACGGATGTCATCGAAGAAAGTATACATGCATTCATAGAAGGAGAAGACGAAGGAGAAGAAAATTAGCGTTCGAACGCCTTTCCAAAAAACAAAAAAGTCGTGGATTAGGCCTATTAGGGGATACAACTTTGAGAAAAACGCACCCTGTAGTCATCCTCAAAGGTGTTGTGGAATAGGGTACCCCATTATCCAGAATATCATATACGACTCGAAACCTTTTCTCTAGGAAATTTCATCAGCTTTCTTTTTGCACTGATGCATTTTTGTCGTAAGTTCCATAGGGACCGAGAAATTCACGAAAAATCACATTGGGGCAGGATTTTAGCCCTTTACAGCGTTGCCAAATTTTATGCGGTTACTCCCGCCTAGGGGACTTTTGGGATATCATTTGGGATACCGAGACCTACATGAAAAGCCTTCATTTGCTTTTGTATGAATTGGTCCGAAGTTTGGGCCTATTTCGACCTAAATGCAGTGGACTAATTAGCCTTCCAGCGGGCGCGCTGTCGTAAAATTTATGACAAATGCGCCTTATCGCTTCCCCCACTTTTACCACTCAATTATAAGCATCGAGCTCCGAGCTATGTGTCGCTCAGTAACTCTCTTAACTACAGACGTGCTTAGAAGTCTTTGTTATTCATTGACTTCTGGAAATTTTCGTTGAGTTACGACACGCGCCTTAAGGTGTAAGCATAAACTGCTCTTTTCAATATTTTCTCATTTATATAGTTTATTATATATTTTTTTGTTTTAGACGTGTTCCATTATGTCCCGTAGGCCGCTTACACAACATGAGCTAGAAAAAATTGCTCAAGATTTTTTCGAAGAGTCAGAGCAAGATGATGAGACTTACTTTTTCTCGAGTGACAGCGATTTTTTGGTAGGAGAAATCGAGCAACAAGCTGAAAAAAGTGCTACCAAACAAGAAAACACTTCAGACGAATCTGTAGGAGAGAAGAAAACACTTTTCTAAAAGCGAATTTCGGTCGGGAAGTTCAACCGATAACAGAAGAAAGAAGAAGCCCCCCAAAACTAGGTGTTTGTCGGTCATGTGCACTGGAAAAGAAAAGATTCTCAGCATCAATGAAGTGTTGCCGTTGCCATTCCTTTACATGCAAGAACCATTCTGCAGTTGAGGTGGTTTGAGAATATTGATTCTGACACATAGGTCGATAAAATGTTTTGTTTTGAAATAATAACATATTTAGAGTGTTGCTTGGTTTTTTGTTCGAGAAAGTCAAATGAATTTTTGTTTAAATATTGTCATATATCATTTTCCATAACCTTAGCGCAATTCCCTTATATTCATATATAGAAAACAGCATTAACATGGAAAAAACAAGATGACGTAAAATTTACGACAAGCGCCCGCTCAAGAAAAATTACACAGCACGCCCGCTGGAAGGTTAGACAGACAGACAAGAGCATGAATATCAAATCGGCATTGGTAGGTACTCTTATATTTGAAATGCTTGAAAAAGGTTTGTCAGTTCTTTATCTTTGGTTATGTATATTTACGTTTTTTTCAGGTCAAAGAAATGAGGACTTAACAGTGAGGAAGTGATAGAAGGTATATTTCCTATATTTTTGTTGGGTTGGGAAAAGGCAATAACAAACTTTTCATCCCTAATAAAATTGTGCAATGTTTTCAAAGGTATAGTATAAATAATTTCAGTGATCATGAAATCCATAGTTAAGTTTTATTAATATTTTCAGAGGTTCTTAAGCAGAATGAAAATACTAAATTTGTTACCAAAATTTTGCTTTCAATCCAAACGTAACAACTACAAGAGCATGAGTGGATTATCATTTCGGGTGTAAGTCTCAGCCGAGCTGAACAGGTCGAAAATGTTAGTGGAATTGTTACAGATTCAGACCCAAAACAGGTTTACTGAGATACTCATCAAAAAGAGGGATCTCAGGCATATATCATCATCTTCAAGAAGGAAGGTTGCCTCGATATAAATTGCCAACACTGCCTACTAAATTTCAAAGTAAGTTTATAAATATCAAACAATTCTAGAACAGTCTTCCACTATTACTAGAGCAGTACACGGCCTCTTATCTTGAAAATCTTAGAATCACTGTGTTTTTTTTCAGGGCCAAATCTGCTAGTTGAGAGAAAGCCAGATCAAAAAAACTTGCTCTGAAATAGGTACTGAGTGAAAGCAAGAGGCGAAGAAGACCAAAATCTACCTGAGAGACCGAGAGAACGGGTGTGGACAGAAGGGGCTGGAGACTGGGAACCGGAAATCCGTAGGATCTATGTTATCTATATCAGCACCCCAGAGGTAAAGTGTGTTAAGTCATAATATCAAAACTAGACAAAAGAGAGATTATTCAGTTCGATCATTGTTTCAAAGAATGTGTACTGCCATTATTTGGCGACTTCATATACCTAGGTGTTCCACTAGCTAGAATTTACTAATGTGAATCCAATATTGTAGATATTTCGTGTCTGAAAAAATGTGACTTAACACACTTTACCTCTGAGGTACTGATATAGATATAACGTCGGTTTCACAAAACTTTGTTTGTACCATTAAATTAATTGGAGCCACCACGATTCGTGGAAATTTCAAAACGAGTGATTAGATTGGTTCGATTTACGTGAGGTTTTTAATTGCACAATTAAAGTTTTGTGCTAGTTCACAAACCAAATAATTGAAGTTAACAGTTCAAGATTTATACCATTTAAAATATTACCTCATTGTGTTTTCCCTATTTTTTAGTTTAATTCATCAAATGTTAATTTTTACTTATTCGGAGTTTATATGTCTTGTTTTGTTTTGTAAAATACCTAGTTGATTTATATTTTATTTTTACTTTATGTTAATTTTTATAATTTAATGTGATAACTTTTGTTAATGATTGTTATTGTACAAAATATTCTTGAAACTGTAATAAATTCTTTTGAAACAATCTAATCAATGCGTTATTATTTAGTACCTCTACAAAAATTTATATATATTTATATATATACAAAGATATTACTAGCATATGGCATGGACAAATCAGGAGATAAAAAGATATTGCCAGCATATATGTAAGGGAGATATTCATAGATGAATCTGTATGGGATATGCCATGGATATATTTTTGAAGATCATGGGATATTCCTGGCAGATGTTTCATGGTGACCTTGGATATTCCTGCTATCTGCCAGGCTTATGCCCTGGGAGATTTGGAATATGTTTGGAATATCTCAATATTCACGGGTATGTCACGTATCGAGTAACACGCACGATCGATCTGTGCAAATTCTATTCCATTTTACTGATTCGTATTGTAAAATTTTTGTTAATAGTGTGTTCAGGAGATTATTGTCTCTGAGTTCGAGCTGATATCCTGTTCTTTTTTGTCTAGATGACTGGGAAAACTAGATCAAATAGTGCAGATAATGGTGTGGCAGAGGTCGTAAAGAAGGTTGACAATTCGCCTGACTTTCTGGATATGATAAAGACTAAAATTCAAGAAGCTGTGACTACTGCAGTGGCTGAGGGAATGAAGAACTTCATGGAGAAAATTAATGAACTAACTTTGGAAAATTCCCAGCTGAAATCTAATAATAATAATAATAATAATAACTGTCTTTATTGAAGTTGAAAAAAAAATCATTTACAAATAGGCGATATTTAGCGTAAGCTATTCTTACATATAACCTACTCGCAATGAGAAAAAAAAAACAAAATATGTATAAAGAAAATCCCCCAGTACCGCGATCCTGTTCCCCGACAGTCCCACACCGCATAAAAGATTAAACAATAACAAATGAAATAATAATAATAATTTCGATAATAATTTCAGAGAGGGTGACTCAAAAAGTATAGACCCAACGGAACTATGAAGATAAAAAATCCTCGAGGTATATCCGCTTCACTTCCTTCTTAAAAGTGGAGACCGTTTACGTTCCCAAACAACTGCAAATTTCATTGTACAATTTGACTGCTATATATGAGAAACATCTTTTAAAACGAGTGGTCCTATACCTTGGTATTGCAAGTGAATGACTCCCTCGAATGGATACATTATGTATATCGGATCTGAAGGACAACTTCTGCCTCAAATACCCCGGAATACCTGTCAAAAGCAATCGATGCGTGAAATGAAGTCGTTGAACTCTATGATCGAGAGAACAGGACAGTACTTGAAACGCAAGAATGTGAGGATAATGGGTATCCCGGAAAATGATGATGAAGATATCAGAACAAGAGTACTATCTTTGCTGAAATCTCACATGGACATCGAGTTACCGCCATCATCTATCGAAAGATGTTATCGACTTGGAAAAGCTCTTCCTAATACAGAGAATCCAAGAACAGTTATGGTGAACTTTTCCAGTTATCGTGACCGGAAATTCATATACGACACTAAACGTAAGTTCAAATCTACTGGAATTTCTATCAAGGAGGATCTCACCCTTCAAGATATAAAATGTTTGTTTCGGCAGGGAGAGTTTTCGATCAAAAAAATGTGTGGATCATTGATGGTGATGTATTTGTCCGTAAAAATAATAAAAGCTTCAAGTTTAACAACATCGATAGCCTAGAAAAATTCATTTTAGAAAATCATTAGTCCTCTCATAGAATCTACTCAATGCGCTCCTGCTTTGTTCACACGTATGTAATATTGTTATGTAGAAGTAATACATGATAATATTAATTGATGAGTTTGCACTGTCGCATCCGATCGACATCTGTGTTTTCTTTATTGTGAAATTAATTTTGTTATCGCCTTATATACAGATATTTTGATTTTAGGAATTATGAATTTAAAGATTGCAAATTTGAATGTTCCTTCTTTGTTGTCTAGCTTTTCTGATTTTGATCACTTGATGATATCTAATGATTTTAGTTTGATTGGTGTAACAGAAACTTGGCTGAATCATGATATACCTGATAATTTAGTTGCCTTACGGGGATATCAATTTTACCGATGTGATAGAATTTCTAGAGGAGGTGGGGTGGGAATTTACGTGAGGAACAGTTTCAGATCGACTTTGATTTTTTCGGAGTCCACTGAAGACTTGGAACAAGTTTGGATTCGATGTAGGTTGGGGAATGAAAATTATGCTTTCGGTGTAGTATATAGACAGCCCAGATCTAGTATTTTCAACTCTATGAACTTGATTCAGACCGCGTTATCTCAGATTTTTCCTTCTGTTGATCATATTTTTTGCATGAGCGATTTCAACCTGAATTTTGAAGATGCGAATAGTTCATATATTGAACGATTTTGTAATCTGATGGGAAGTTTTGATCTCAAACCCTGTATTCGTGAAGCTACTAGAATAAGTTCAATTTCGTCTACTATAATCGATCAGATTTTCGTATCGGGTGCTATGAATGTGGTTTCTTGTGGTACGCTGGATTCAGAGTGTATTTCGGATCATAGGTTGACATTTTGTGATGTTCTTGTTAATAAATTATTGAAGAGGGCGAAATTTGTTGTGTTCAGGGATTTTCGCTTTTTTTCGGAAGATGATTTCAGAAGAGATCTCAGGCTTGTTGATTGGCACCCACTCTTTTCAAGTTATTCTGTTGATTTCAAAGTCAGTTTTTTGACTACTCAGGTGGTCAATTTGTTCAACCAGCATGCTCCAGTGAGGAGGGTGCGAGTGACAAAAAAGAAAGCGATATGGATTACTGACGTTGTCAAGATTTTGATGTCTGAGAGAGCTAAGGCGCTTAGTCGCTACAAAGTCACTGGGTTGGAGAAAGATTTCAAAGCATACAAAAAACTCAGAAACTATACATTGGGTGCTATCAGAAGGGAGAAAAAGGCATACTTAGATTTTATATCTAGACCTGGTACTGACCCGAGAAACTTGTGGAGGCGCCTCAGAACTTTGAATGTTGCACCTAACAATATAAATACTATACCCCCTAACTTGCTAGAAGATGTTGAGAGAATAAAAAGGAGCTTTTTGTCGGTAACTGATGAATTAAACGAAGACTGTTCTACACTAACATCATTTTATAATAACGCTATTTTCGGTGACGATGTTGAATCGTTCTCTTATTTTCGATTCAATATTGTTTACCAGATTTATTGCCACCACTCACAAATGTTATAAATAGCTACCTGGAACTTGGTTTCTACCCTACATCTTGGAAGACCGCAGTCGTTTGTCCCCTGGCTAAAATATCACATCCTAAGTCTGCAGAAGATCTTCGGCCCATAAGTATTTTGCCGTTTCTATCCAAAATATTAGAGAGATGGGTTTATAAACAGCTTTATGATTTGTGCTCATCGAATAATATCTTACCGATGCATCAGTCAGGTTTCAGAGCAAATCACGGGGTTGCTACAGCACTCAGTCATATACTTGATGACGTTTTGCATGACTGGGACAATGGTATGGTTACTGCACAGGTTCTTTTGGACTTTACTAAAGCCTTCGACACGATTATTCATAACCTAATGCTTGCTAAGCTGAAGTATTATCAACTTTCCGGAAATGTTTTGAATTTTTTCGAAACATTTCTTCGTGATAGAAGTCAGTACGTGCGAGTGGAGGGAGGTAGATCATCATGTGTCCATATCTCGAAGGGGGTACCTCAGGGTTCCATTCTGGGTCCACTACTGTTTTTGATTTACACTGCAGATTTGTGTGAGAATGTTAAGTTTTGTCGGTTCCATGCATTTGCCGACGATATTCAGATTTACCTTAGTTTCAACCCGGATCGAGCTGCAATGGCATGTTCTCAGATTAATGAGGATCTGATTCGTTGGCATTGAGAGCGAGGAATCATAATTTGCACCTGAGCCCTATTAAGTCTTGTCTTCTGTTGATTGGTAGCGCAAATTCTATCCGTAAACTCGAGGGTTTTTCTATCAATGTTCTGGACAGAGTTCTGAGGCCTTCGAAATCGGTTAAAAATCTTGGACTGTATGTTGATTCTCAGCTTAAATTTTCGGATCATGTCTCAGCGTGTGTCAGAAGTTTTAAGTTTCAAACGTTACGAATGATTTCCAAATTCCAAAAATTGTTCTCCGAATATAGAGAGAACGGTATTTGAATACAGACACTAACACCGTAGTGCGGTCTCACAGACCGCTGCGGAACTTCAAATACATTTTTCTTGCAAACCGTTACTACCAGAATTGTCTCATTGCAAACATTGGTGGAGGATGCGACCACTTGAAGGTAAGGAACCGATAGTGCGATAAAATTTAAGTGTGTATAAGTTAGAGCAAATCAAATTTCTGCCGCGGTCTCACAGACCGCACTACGGTGGTTAAGGGTTAAACCTCCTTCTATATATATATATATTAGACTGTTTCAAAAAAATCGACATTTTTTGTTTTCACGAAACCCCCCCCTAATTATCTTCAGGGTATCGAAAAGACACCTCTATGAAAATATCAGCTTCAAATAATAATATTTAGAGGTCGCTCATCAATTATTTCTATTTTCCCTACTAATAGCAGGGAAAAAATTTCCTTTTTCAATAAAAAATTCCTAGAGCAGAAACCAATAGACGGATTTCTTTGTGTAATACATTTTCGTGTAGACAATCAGATACTCTACAAAAATGACCTCTACGATATTTAGGTAAAACGGCCTCTTCAAAAGTTATTCGATTCGATGCTAATATTGAGGTATTTTTGAAGAAAAAAATTATTCAAAAAAATCGATTCTGTTTGTTTTCACGAAACTCTATTTCTAATTATCTTCAGGGTATCGTAAAAAAGCGTCTGTGAAGATATTAGCTCTGAATATTAATATTTAGAGGTCGCTCAGCGATGACTTCTATTTCCGCTGTTGATAGCAGGAAAAAAATTTCTTTTTTCTATAAAAAATTTTTTCTTCACGAACCAATTGACGGATTCCATTGTGTGATACATTTTCGTGTAGGGAACTAGATGCTCTACGAAAATGTTTCATACGTTATTTCGATAAAACCGCTCGTTCAAAAGTTATTCGAACTTTTTCTTCAAAAATACCTCTATATTAATACCTTATATTGAGGTATTTTGAAAAGAAAAATTCAAATAAGTGGTTTTCTCGAGATACCGTATTGAACATTGTCGTAGAGTATCTAGTTCCCTACACTAAATTGTATCATACAGTGGAATCCGTCCATTGGTCCGCGAACAAAAATTTTTTATTAAAAAAAGAATTTTTTTCCTGCCATCTGCAGCGAAAATAGAAACTATCGATGAGCGACCTCTAAATATTAATTTTCAAAGCTAATATTTTCACAGACGGCTTTTGTCTATGCCCTGAAGATGATTAGAAGGCGGGTTGCGTGAAAACAAGTAAAGTCGATTTTTTTGAATAATTTTTTTCTTCAAAAATACCTCAATATTAGCATCGAATCGAATAACTTTTGAAGCGGCCGTTTTATCGAAATATCGTAAGGGACATATTTGTAGAATATCTGATTGCCTATACGAAAATGTATCACACAAAGAAATCCGCCTATTGGTTTGTGTTCTAGGAATTTTCTATTGAAAAAAGAAATTTTTCCCCTGCTATTAGTAGGCAAAATAGAAATAATTGATGAGCGACCTCTAAATGTTATTATTTGGAGCTGATATTTTCACAAAGGTCTTTTTTCGATACCCTGAAGATAATTAGGGGGGGGTTTCGTGAAAACAAAAAAGTCAATTTTTTTGAATCAGTCTAATATATATATATATATATATATATATATATATATATATATATATATATATATATATATATATATATATACATGGATAAGATTTATTGAACATAACCCTCTGAAACTGAAATGAACCGTAGACAGCTGTTTCGGGCTTTCGGCCCTCATCAGTACGGTGAGAAGTTGGTATTCGAAAGCGCATAACGGAGTCACTTTTCACCGTACTGATGAGGGCCGAAAGCCCGAAACAGCTGTCTACGGTTCATTTCAGTTTCAGAGGATTATGTCCAATAAATCATATCCATGTATTTTACCGATCCCTCAATATTCATATCTTTCTCATATATATATATATATATATATATATATATATATATATATATATGTATATGTATATATATATATATATATATATATATATATATATATATCAAGGAAAAGTCTATTTCTTACCTGAAAGCCGGTTATCTATTTCCAGAGACGGAAGGCAGACTTGCAGCCATCCAAGACCAGGTAATACCTACGAGAGCCTGCCTACCTGAAAAATATAGTGAAAAAGAACTTGCCAACAGATAGATGTCGTAAATGCTCACAATCCGTAGAAACGATCCAGCATGTCACTTCCTCCTGTGCAACTCTCGCTCCCAGAGAATACACGGATCGTCACAATGCCATGGCAAAAGTTTACCACCAGGCAATTGCCATAAAACATGGATTATTAAAACATCATAAAAAAAATTCATGAATACTCACCACAAACTCTGCTAGAGAATGAAAGCCTGAAGCTCTACTGGGATCATCCACTAATTACTGATAGATCAATCTTACACAACCGCCCAGACATTGTCATCCTTGACAAAAAAGAAAAGACGGCAACAATCATTGACATCACGGTTCCAGCGGATGACAACGCTGAAAAAGCTTACACTGAGAAAGTAGTCAAATATCATGACCTGGCTTTTGAACTAAAAGAAATTCACCGACTTACCCGTACTTCGATCCTTCCGCTCGTCATCACAACCAATGGACTTGTTGAAATGCACTTGACCCAACACACTGCGCAGCTCGGACTTGATGAGAACCTAATCGATGTGGCGCAGAGGGAAGTCATCCTCTGGACTACAAGAATAGTCAGAAGATTCCTCATCAGCAGCTGAGAAATGCTTTGATCCTCGTGATCCGGCATAATCATGTACCTACCCAGAATGGTGATAAAAAAAAAAAAAATATATGTTAGCAATTGTTAAAATTGACCCCCTTGTTCATTTGATGCTACTGTGCGAATGTAAATGTAAGAAGAATGACTCTATGATTTAAATGTCTGCCACACATCTGTGTTCCCGAGGCTGCGCACAGGGATTGATCTCTGTCTCGCTCCCTCTTAGAGTGCCTCAGCGAGAACGGCAGGTTGTGCAGTCATCTCGCTCTGTCTGTACCGAGATCACGTGTTGTATCAAAATAAACTACGTTTTGCCCACCGAGTTAACCTTATTTTTTGAGTATTCCTTCCTATGATTACATCAGAAAGTGGGATTATATTTCTTTTTCGATAAAGAAATTGAGGACCCTAAAGTGTTAATTGTGAGTATTGTGTGAAACTTCGAGAATATTCCAAAAATGGAACACGAAAAGCGAATCAACGTCGAAGAAATGGAGAACTGTGAAGACAATGCTGCTCAACCAACACAATCCACGATTTCCATGTCGGGAATCATGGAAAACCAGATCCAGTTCCAGATGAAGATGATGGAGATTCTAGCGAGTTTTTCCAGTTCTAGGAGTAGAAACGACGAGATGCAGGCAGCTCATCTAACTTTCGCCAAGTTCGACCCCGATACAACAGTCCATTCCGTCCTTGAATTGGTTGAGGAAGTCAATCGAATTAAAGACGAAATAGGTATGTTAGATACAGTAGTTGTTTTAAAAGCTGGGGAGGCATTGAAAGGTCGTGCCGCCAAATTTTATCAAAACTGGAAACCACTTGTTAGAAACTGGTCAACATTTTCTAGAGATTTACAGATAGCTTTCCCTGAAAAAGGAACCCCCGCGACTAGACTTGAAAGTTGTATGTCGATAAAAAGCGATAGTTTTAGTTCATTCAAGATGGGGTCGACGAGTGAAGACGACAGTGAAGTAGAGAGCATTAAAAGTGGAAAAAGTACGGTTTCTTTGAAAAACAATTATAAGTGCTGTGCTAAAAAGATGTGCAAAACACAAATATGCATAAATTGCTTTGGATTACACCATGATTCTTGCGTTAAAAAGAAAAATATAAAAATAGTTGATCATAAATTCATCGAGTGTTGTGACAAACTGCAAGACAAGAATCAAAAATTGAACAGGGAAGAAATTCTTGAGATCAAAATTGAATATCTGAGTAAGTTATTGTCAGAAATTTCAGAAAAGAATGAAATTCTGAAAGAAAATAACCAACTTCTAAAATTAAATAATCGATTGTTATTACAACAGTTAGAAAACGCTGGGGAAAAAATCGCTAAAAAAACAGAAACACAGTATGCAGATGCAGTGAAATCAAGCTGTCAATCTAATCCGACATTAGTTCCGAAAATAATAGTGCAAATGAACGATAAAGAAGGGACAGATAAACATAACCTCCAAACAATTGCACGACAAAATGAAAACAACCCATCACAAAAATTCAACAAGGATGATAAACATATCACGGAGATTAATAATACTGAGACGTCTTCTGATTACATAGTCGTAAAGAGAAAACGAAATTTTAAGAAAAGGTTGGGAAGCGGAATTGCTACAGAGGAAGAGATGAAGAATGGTTTTTCAGGACCTGAAAGGAAGGTATGGCTCAATATATACAGAGTAAATAATCATGTTACACCTAATATGATAGAAGCCTTCGTTAAAAAGAAACCAGAATTCGAAAATGTGAACATTACAGTATCTGAATTACAAACAAAGCCAGGTCAGTTGAAGAGTTTTTGTGTTACAGCTCCACTCTCCAAGAAAGATACGATGTATGATCCTACATTTTGGCCACCTAACGTGGGAATCAGAAGGTTTAAATTCGAATTACATAAGAAAAATGAGGGAGGAGATTTTTTATTACATCCAAGATCGCCAGGGGAGATAAGCACAAAGGTGAAAGAGTAGAAAACAAACGAAAATCACCTAACATCAGTTTGATACACCAAAATTGCCACTCAATAGGCAACATCTTAAACCAGTTAGAACACCAATTGCAAAATCACAAAGATTGTAAAATATTATGTCTCACTGAGCACTGGAAGTCAGTGGAACAAATAAATAGTATAGCAATTCAGGATTTCAAGTTGATGTCAAGTTTCTGTAGACCACTAGGAAACCATGGAGGAACTGCAATATTTTTTCACATGTCTATCAATGGAAAACATAGAACTAAATTAAATAAAATCTCAATATGTGGGGAATTTGAATGTGCTGCGGCAGAATGGTGTACAAAAAATGCAAATGTGATAATACTCTCTATATATAGACCACCTAATGGTAACATCCAATTATTTTTCTCAAAAATGGAACAAATCCTTGAAAAATTACACAGAGAAAATAAATCACTATTAGTTGCAGGTGATTTTAATATAGAGATGGGAAGCATAAATAAACATGGATCTGAATTGCTACACTTAATGAGTTCGTTTAATCTCAAACCAACCATAGACAACTACACCAGAGTTACCGATAAGTCAGGGTCATGCATAGACAACATTTTTACTAATATAGAAAACTGGAAAAGCACTATTTTTGACATGCATGTATCAGATCATAAAGCTCAGAAGATTTCATTCTATACTGATTATCCCACAGAAGAAGTTGTTAAATATTCCAGATATTATGGAAACGAGCAAAAAACATCATTTCTAAATAAACTATGTGAACAAGACTGGAAATTGGTACATGAAATTGAAGCATATAGAGTGAATGATCAATGGAATATTTTTATGGCAAGTTTCACAGGAATATTTAATGAATATTTCCCAAAGAAACCATCAGTCAACAGGAAACATAAACATCAATATAGAACTAAGGAAATTGAGGACATGAAAAAGAAATTAGATATTTTGCTGATGTTGAGTACGCAAAATAGGGCAAATATGGAAAACTATAAGAGACAAAAAAAGGAATATGATGTAGCATTGAAAGAACAAAAAAGATTATACTATGAGAACAGAATAATTAAATCAGATAACAAGGGCAAGACAATGTGGCAAATTTGTAAAGAGCTAACGGGGAATGTCGGAAAAATGGAAAACTGTCAGGTTAAGGGAAATGCAGAGGATGTAGCAAATAATTTCAACCAACATTTTAATCAAGCAGTAACATCCCTGTTGGAAAACTTAACAGCAATTCCAATTAATTACTCACACATGATAAATGTTGATAGAAGCTTTTATTTAAAACCAACAACAACTATTGAAATAGAAAATTTATCAAAATCAATCAAGAACAAATTCAGCAGTGGAGATGATGAAATCCCCACAGTAATTATAAAGCTATCTTTACCTGCAGTCAGTGATATACTTGTTTACATCATAAACAACTCTTTCAAATATGGTATTTTCCCTGACTCCTTGAAGCTTGCTCTTATAAAGCCAATTTTCAAGAAAGGTGATCCAGAACAAATGAGCAACTACAGACCAATCAGCCTCCTACCAGGATTCTCCAGAGTTTTTGAACTTCTTATTTGCACCAGATTGACAGAATATTTCAAGCTAAACAACATCTTTACGGACACTCAACATGGTTATCTACAGGGACGATCAACACAGACTGCAATTTTTGAATTCATCCGTTATATCATGGATTTATTGGAAAATGGTGAAATGGCAATGGGTATTTTCCTTGATATATCTAAGGCTTATGATTCCCTCAATGTTGACTTCTTAATGGAAAAACTGGAACTATATGGAATAAGAGGAAATGCAAAGGAATGGCTAAGATCCTTCTTGTCTAATAGAAGACACAGAGTTACCATCACAAAAAGCAATCAATATGCAAAATCAGAAATTCTATCAACCTCAATAGGAATTGCACCGGGAAGTGTGGTGGGTCCATTATTGTTCATAATATTCCTCAATGACTTGAGTAAGATTATACAAAGCACTGAAGGAAATATAATTAATTTTGTGGATGACACTAACTTGATGGTGGGTGCTGGAAACATGCAGCAGTTAATATCTAAAGCTGAGAATATATTCTCATCTTCTAAATTATGGTTTGATCAAAATAGATTAATTTTAAACAATACCAAAACAAAAATAGTTATATTTGATACAAATAGGTCTAAAAAAGAAAAAGCTGAAAATGTCAACTTGGCTCATTTTGGTTTTGATGTATCTGAGTCAGTTAAATGTCTTGGTGTTTGTATGGATCAATTTTTGAATTGGAGACAACATACTGAAAATTTGTCAAAAAAATTGAGTCAAACTTGCTTTGCCCTAAGATCATTATCAAATTGTATGAATGAAAGTACAATGAGAGCAATGTATTTTGGTGTCTTTGAATCGAATATAAGATACGGTATTATTTTTTGGGGAAATAGGGAAAATTTAGAAAAAATATTTTTAATTCAGAAGAGGGCAATCCGCATTGTTTACAAGTTGGGATATAGGGAATCTTGTAGGGGTCTTTTCAGAAACCGAAACTTGTTGACAGTCTTTGGTCTTTATTTGTATGAGTGTCTCATGTTTTTTCACAAAAATAAAGAAAAATTTACAAACGACAATGTAAACACAATTTATAATACATGTACATTGAATTACAACTTTCCTATACATAGACTAACATTAACTGAGAGAACTCCTGCTTATATGTGTATTAGAATTTTTAATAAACTCCCTAATGAAATTAAATGTGTTAGTGTATATAATATGTTTAGAGTTAAGGTTAAAAATTTATTAGTTGGTATGGAACCATATAATTTGGCTGATTACTTTTTGTAATCTTGTGACGTCATTTCATTTAATTTGTAGTTTTTTGCTTCATTGTGAAAACTGTAATGATTTGAAATAAAAGATATTATTATTATTATTATTATTATTTGTCGAATATGGACATGCAAAATTGAATTCTATAAAAAAATTCTATAATAAATTCCCTTGGGAAATAATTTTAAGTTTAGTATCTCACGATATAGTTAGTATAGAAGTGAAAAATAGAGTCATTTTAAAAGAACCCAAAGATGAAACAGAGCTGTTAAAGATTCTTTCGTCATACGACGCAGACATTCCATTCGTACCTGAGACTTTACCCAGGAATTCTTCTATAAAAAGGCCAAGTCAGGTTCGGACACAAAGCAGTAGACTGCAGGTCAGCAAAAAGACGGTTTGAAAATTCTATTAAAATTTGTAACTTTTGTAAAATGAAGGGACACAGTGAGCAATATTGTAATGCGAAAAAGAGGGAAAAGAATACACATAATCAAACTTTGATAGCCAAAAGCTCCTCTAAAATCTTCCAATATCCTGAAGGTGAACTCAAACACAATGATAGATTCATACAGATTTCATATTTGATCGACACAGGCTCAGACATTTCTCTCATTAAAGAAAGCGTTGCTAGAAAGTTGAATTGCGATATTGTTCCCAGACAAAAACCTATTTCAGGGATAGGAAATGTAGTATTTAAAACAAATGGAACAACAACCATTTTATTTTATAAAGACCAATTAGTTTTAGAAATTGAATTCAACGTTGTTAGTGATCATATAATTCCTCACAATAATATTGACGCTCTAATAGGATTAGATATTCTCAGAGAAAACGATATCCAACTGAAAGTGAATAAAAACAATGTCGATTTTGAGACTAGAGTCACAACTTGTAAAATTTTCCAAATTAATAGCAATCAGAATTCAGAAAAAATCGATTTGTCAGGATTGGACGAGCAACTTAAAGTAAATATTATGCAAATGATCACCGAGGCGGTCAAATCGAAGCCTGAAACAGTCACTACAGGTAAATTGAAAATACAACTGAAAGATAAGAACCCGGTCGCATATAGGGCAAGAAATTTATCCTATCAAGAAAGATTGAAAGTAAGAGATATCATTAAAAGCCAGTTAGAATCAGGAATCATTCGACTTAGTGAATCAAATTACGCAAGTCCCATTGTTCTAGTTAGGAAACGTAATGGAGAAATGTGTGTGGATTATAGAGAATTGAACAAGAGAGTCCTTCGAAATAATTATCCCCTACCTAGAATACAGAATCAGATAGACCTTTTGTCTAAGGCGAAATATTACACAAAACTTGATATGAAATCAGGCTTCCATCAGATACAAGTAGAAGAATGTTCAAAACACTTAACTGCCTTCATAACCCCTGATGGCCTCTATGAATATAATCGAATGCCATTTGGTTTTATAAATTCACCTTCGTGTTATCAGGCAGCAATTGATAAAGCCCTGGGAGATTATAAAGAAAAAATTGCGCTTGTTTACGTAGATGACATCCTTTGTCCTTGCGAGAATATCAATGAAGGCCTTGTCAACCTAAAGAAAATTATTCAAAGATTATCAGAATGCGGTTTCAGCTTAAATTATGAAAAATGTCAGTTCTTTCAAAACTCCATAGAATTCTTAGGCGTAATAATAGAAAACGGAACCATTAAACCAAGACCAAGAAAGGTAGAAGCTCTTAAAAATACCCCACCTCCTAAAGATGTGAAAGGGATTAGACAATTTTTGGGACTTGCCAGTTATTTCAGACGTTTTATCAAAAACTTCGCCACGCTAGCATCACCAATTTCCTCATTGCTGAAGAAAAATACTAAATTTGAATGGACCGAACAATGCGAAAAGGCTCGTATAGAGATTATAGGTCAACTTATAAAGGAACCAGCTCTTAGAATATTTAATCCTGAATGGGAAATCGAATTACACACTGATGCAAGCTCTATAGGTCTCGGTGGTATATTAATTCAAAAAGATTTAAATAAATTAGCACATCCGGTAGCATATTTCAGTAGGAAAACCACTGCAGCTGAATCAAAATATCATTCGTATGATCTTGAAACGCTGGCAATCGTAGAGGCCACTAGATATTTCAGAAACTATTTATACGGAATCAAATTCAAAATATTCACCGATTGTAATTCTGTTAGGGCTACAGCTTTGAAAAAAGAATTGCTTCCGAGAGTAGCTCGGTGGTGGATTCAATTACAAGACTTCGATTTCGAAATAGAATATCGACCTGGTGAAAAGATGAAACATGTTGATTATCTTAGTAGGAATTTGCCCTGTGAGAACCAAGTACTGGCGCTCTGTAATGTTTCAGGTACCCCGCAGTCGATCAAGGAATGGCAAAGAGCCGACCCCTTCTGCATAGAACTCCTGGAAGAACGTGTACATGAAGAGGGATTTTCAATCCAAGATGGCATCGTTTACTGGCAAGCGAGGCGAACCGATCCCAGCAGATGTTATGTTCCTTCAATGGCTAGATTAGAGACCTTGAGACTATACCACGACGAGTCTTCTCATATTGGATTGGACAAGATGATCACCAAAATGAAAGAAGATGTTATTTGGCCTGGAATGAATAAGTCTGTCCGCAAATATGTGAATAATTGTAGATCCTGCACTATTGGTAAATCATATACAGGAAAAGATCTGGCTTCTGTCAACTCAATCATGTTCCAACTGAAAAGCTAGATACATGGCATATTGACCATGCAGGCCCGTTAGTGAAGTCTTTCGGCTGCACCCAAATACTCGTTATAGTAGACAGTTTTACGAGATACGTTAAACTATGTCCGCTGAAACAGAAAACGACGGAACACACCATACAAGCCATCAAGAAAGTATTTCAAGAATTGGGAAAGCCAAAGAGAATAATAGCAGATAGAGGCACTGCTTTTGTATCGTCTAAATTCAAACAGTTCCTCGAATCAGAAGATGTGGGACTACATCTCATTGCAACAGGAATTCCGAGAGGAAATGGAAAAGTGGAAAGAGTCATGAGAACCGTTTTCAATTCTATGAGATCAATGCTCAATGAGAAGGAAGAGAAAATATGGTTCAAAATACTGCCAAATATTGAAAAAGATTTGAATTCCACAATCAATAAATCAACTGGATATGCCCCATGTGTCCTAATGACAGACTCAAACGATAGACTTACTTCAACCATTAAATTGCTTAGTGACATACCAGTAACCACACCTGTTGTGAATAGAGATGCTCTAGTGGAAAAGTTGGATGCTTTGGCCAACAAAACAAGAAGAGAATTCGATTCTTCAAGAAAACCAGGCTACCCGTTCAAAGTAAATCAACAAGTGGTTATGGAAGTCACACAACTGTCAAACGGTGGCAAATTAAAACCAAAATTTATCGGGCCCTTCGAAATACAAGCAGTCCTTCCAAATGATCGATATGCCCTGAGAAGAATAGGAGGCCAGAATAGAACAACTGTAGCCGGCCAAGAACAACTGAGACCTTGGCCCGAAGAAGCGACTAGTGATGAGTGAGTGTTCGTTCCAACGGGTGCCACGATGAAGTTGAATATTTCCCATGTCTATCAGATTTTATGTTCTTTAATGTACCCTATGAGATTCTTGCTATATGTTATGATCAAAGCTGAAATTGTAAAAATATTTGGAACTCTATAGCCTTGAAAAGTTAATTCAAAATCATTTCAATTGTTCAAAATTGTAGAGGTCAGTGTAATGAATTTGTGTTCAACTGGCAACGTTTTAAGCCAGGTGGTTTAGGAACGTTGCAGTTGATTAGAATTTAGTTTGAACTTGAGCGTTGCTGTGATAACCCGTTACCATTGGGGTACTGTGAGGTTGGGTAACGTCAAGATGATTAGAATTTAGTTTGAACTTGAGCGTTGCTGTGATAACCCGTTACCATTGGGGTACTGTGAGGTTGGGTAACGTCAAGATGATTAGAATTTGGTTACAACTCGAACGTCGTTGTGATAGCCCGTGACTACAGAGTCCTGTTGGGTTGGATGACGTTACAGTTGAAGAATTAGTTAATTAGAATTTGTTTGATAGTAGTTGATTAGAATTTGTTTGATAGTAGTTGATTAGAATTTGTTTGATAATAGTTGATTAGAATTTGTTCGATAATAGTTGATTAGAATTTGTTTGGTAGTATTTGAATAGAATTTGATTTTGTCGAACATTTGAAGTCAGAGCTATTTCGTTCACAAGTAAAATCCGTGATACTGTGTGTCCTGGGTGTTTTTACTGTGTGGAACGATAGACTGTTTAGACCAATAATATTTGTGTTTGCTGTCGATGAGTGACATGAGATAAATCTTGGCTATAAAGTTCTAATTTGAGCATGAAAGCGGTTGTGGTTTTTTTCTCGCCTGGCTCTTTTTTTTCCCACACATTCATATGCCGCAGCGCGAGCCAGCGCATAAAACAGAGCCATGCTTATTAAATGATCAAATTCTTTTATGTAAAGTGTTAATCCAAATAATGTGGTTTTGACTGTAATAGTTATTGATGTTAATGTGAAACGAGGACGTTTCAATGGTCAGTATGGCCGTGTTAGCAATTGTTAAAATTGACCCCCTTGTTCATTTGATGCTACTGTGCGAATGTAAATGTAAGAAGAATGACTCTATGATTTAAATGTCTGCCACACATCTGTGTTCCCGAGGCTGCGCACAGGGATTGATCTCTGTCTCGCTCCCTCTTAGAGTGCCTCAGCGAGAACGGCAGGTTGTGCAGTCATCTCGCTCTGTCTGTACCGAGATCACGTGTTGTATCAGAATAAACTACGTTTTGCCCACCGAGTTAACCTTATTTTTTGAGTATTCCTTCCTATGATTACATATATATATATATATGTATATATATATATATATATATATATATATATATATATATAAATCCTCAAAATGTTTTTTTCTAATTTTGACACTTTTCAAAACTCATCGACGTTATGAAACGTCTTACTTTTCGTAAATAGTTACGAAAAGTAGAACTTTTCGCAACTGGTGATGAAATAGTATATTCTAAAACAAGTTGCAGAATGAGCTCCTATTCCAATACGAATGCGAAATTCGAAAACTCGCTCCTTCGTCGCTCGTTTTCGAAAGCATGAGTGTTGGAATTGCCTTCTGCAACGAGTATTAGACGATATTTTCTCTATTTCAGTAAAGTTTTGTGGAAAACTCCCGAAATTCAATTAAAAATTCAGATTAGTGACTTTTGTATTGTATCAAGGCAGTTGGTGTCACTAACTAAATTTGACAGATTGCGGAATTTGAATTGATTTGATTCGAAAATTGAGTGGATCGAAGGTCAGTACTGACAACCACAAAACGAAAAATATAACTGAAAACAATGCTGTAATGAGTTTCATTACAGCAAGATGTAGGAGAGCAATGTACAATACTCCTTTAATCTGATATTATTTCTCAAAAAATCGAACTTATTACGATCTTGCTAATCAAAAAGAATCATTTTAACTTATACTTTTATTTCTTTCAGATGTGGTGAGGAAGAACAGTGGAATTTCCGAGAAGGACTTCGAAATCTATGTGAAGGAATAGTTTCGACATGCTAGACAGAGGAAGGAGAGGTAGATTGAAAACCCAACTACATAATTAATTCTCACACTTATATTGTACATTTTTTTGTTTCTTTTTTTCTACTTTTTTTTTGTGTTCCAATGTATTCTATCTTGACTTTACTAATTATTATATTTTTTGTTCGAATAAATTTTTTTAGTATCATCCTGCAATCATTGAATTAATCACCCATCAAAAATGGTATAATATTCATGTACGCAAAGAGTATAACAAAATATGTCTCAAATGCGATGAGAAATGGCTTCCTATTTGAAGATATCTTTTAGTATCACATCAAAATTCCTATGCGACGTCGGAAGGAAATAAAGAAGAGTGGTCCCAAAATTAACTCGCATGAGCGTCACAAATGCGACAAGAAATGGAGTATCATTTGTGACCAGTTTTACGACCCCATATTCAACTACTCATTTTTCCGAAATGCGTACTTGATGTGGCGGACATTTGGATGCAAATGCGAGCGCTTGGGGAGGTAAACAGTACATCGCATAAGAGTTACATTTGCATCGCCGTGTTTGCTGGGGTATTATGCTGCAGTCAGCATTAAGATAAGGGACACGTGTGCTGCGTTTGTGAAAAGTAACATGGTCATATTAATATTTTAATTGGAATACAATGTTGCAGCTATCTTAGAATAAGAAGGGTGTATTACGTAATTCCTCCCCACCTAAATCAAAGGTATCACCTTTTGTAGGTGTAGCTTTGAAAAATACTTTCTTAAAATGATAATCAATTTGACATAAGCAGATAATTAAAATTATTATTATAACAATAAAATAAATTATGAATCTTGAAGGTTGTATACTCCAGAGGTGGATTTCTCCCAACTCTATATCTGGGATGTCTTCCTTCTTGACGGATTCTTCTTTTTCTTGATTTTGGGATGACGGCTCCATTTTCGGAAGAATGATTAATTTTTCTTCATCAGTTGAAATAGTAGCAGTTATTTCTTTTTTATAATTGCTCAAAGTACATTTAGATTTCAGGATTGCGATTGGAGGAGCGAAATGATGTTTCACTTGATTTGGACATATTTCTTTCACTTTTGGGTTATGAATGTATAGTGCATTTCCATCTTCTAACATTTTCATATCTGGAGGATAGTGCTTTTTGATTTGGGGCAGTTTTCTGTTTGGTTTCTCAAAATATTTCTCATACAATTTGGTGCTTCTGTCAGAGAGTCTTGGTTGCATAGAAAGTCATCTTCCACTGGGTGGCATTGTTGCGTCGACCATTTAAGAACTTCTTCTTGAGTGAGCCAGTAAGGATCGGAATAAGGAAGGGTTAAATTGTTTTGTGGTAAATAGTAGAACTTACACAGATCATAACTTTCATATTTACTAAAGGAATCGATATGAGAAATAGTAATATTCTATTTTTGAATACAACTTTCGTGTAACATAATTGATAATAATCTTTTAGATGATGTTGGGGTATAATAGTATTGTTTTTAATTAATTCCGAAAATTTTGAATGAGGTAAAATAGATGTAACCTTGCGAAGCTTACTGCTGTTTGGATTTCATCAAGGGTATTTTTGATCTCTCTGAGTTGAAAGGTGAATAAATGCATTTGTTGTACTTCTTGGAGTAATGGTACAACTTGGAGTGATTTAAAGTTTTCCCACATTTTATTGAATTTATCAATGTATTTATTTTTGATTTCATTAACAATAGTTGCAATTTTCTTCTGGTTTTTCATCAGAATATCCTCATTTTAGGAAATACTATCAAAGTAGTTCTTGTATAATTCTTCATCATCAGCATCTAGTGTTCCAAATAGAATCTTAGAAATTTTTCCTCTTATATTAATCAGTCCTCTTCTGATTCTAAGTTTTTCATTTAGTAATTCTTCTAAGGTATTGAAATTAATTTCGTTTGAATGTATCAAGTACTTATAGTTTGCTGTTTGTGCAAATCCCAATTGAAAATTTGAAAATTTACTTATTTCTTTTTGATATTTCATCATTAGATCTGCTATTATGTTCAAATCGATATGATAAATAAATTGTAAATTTCTATCATTAACATATGCCTTTCCAAGAGATATTGGTAATACATACATTATTTTCTATCGGTATAATTTCCATAGTAATAGTTGTAGTAATAGTTGCAATTCATTATGATGCACAAAATTAATAATTTCTTAAAAAGATCCATTTTCGATCTGAAACAAAATGATATTATTTCTTCCTCTGTTTCACGATTTTCTTATGACAAATGTGTTTATTCTTGCAATCCTTTATTCTGTGAGAATCTATATCTAGTAATGGCGGTTTTAATATAAGTAGGATTTTTATTTAAGGGATGATCTCTCTCAGCTTTACGTTATTCATTAATTTTTTCTAAACGGTTTACATTTTTCAGATTCCTTGACTCTAAGTGTTTTGATATTTCATTCAAGTTTTCTCGATAATTTTGAATATAATTTTCTACTCTTTCATTATGACTTATCTCAATTGGAAGAGAATAGTTTAAATCTGCTTTGATTATTTGCATTGGAGTCATATCTAGACTCGAGTGATTTGAGTTATTATAGCTCAATAGGGCCTGGGAAATTCTGTTTTGAAATGTGTTAGTTGTTCCAATGGTTCTCAATTGCTCGATTAATGTCGAATGAAAACGTTCTACTAATGCATTTGAATTCGGATTATAATTAGTTATATAGTGAATTTCTATTTTATGAGTTCTACAGAAATCTTGTTCGACACTGTTTTTAAATTCTAATCCATTGTCGCATGTTATTTTGATTGGGACACCGTAAAAACTGAAATAAATTAATAATTTGTCAATAATCTCTGTCCCTGTTTTCTGTAAGAGTGGGTAACATTGTCCTAGTCACGGAAATGAGTCTACAATACTAAGACAATAATTTTGATTAAAACGAATTGTATCACAATAGATGTGAGTAAATGTTTTCGGACCAATAGGATTAGGCTCGAATTGTAATTCAATAGGTGTTCTTTCATATTTACTTTTCTGACAAATTTCACATGCATTAATATAACTTTGAACATCTTCGTTCATGTTAGGCCAATAATATTTCTTTTTGAGACTAATTAAATTTTCTCGTAAGCCACGATGTAAAGTTTTAGTTTCATGATACTGTTGGATTCTAAGAAGTTGTTCGTCTTTATCTTCAACGTCTTCTAAGGCCGGGTCCAGACGGCTGTAATGCAACGTGTAATGCAACGCGTAATTCAGATTGCACCGTCTGGACGGCTCACGAATACACGGCGAATCTTCAACACGACTCCTTGTTTGCCGGCTGTTCCACTCGGTTTCTACAAACATGCCGATAAGAAAAGTTGCAGGGTTGGCATAAAATTTCTCCACTTTATAAAACCCTGTGAATTTTTTTGAATTGATAAAACCCACTATTATTGGATTTTCTCAAGAATAGCGAATTTTCGGTTTAACCAACATCACATACATAATATATTTATTTGTGAATGTTCATTCAAAAATGTTCAATAAATACTATCTAAATGAGTATCATCTCTTTCCGACACTCTTTCCCTATTCTGATTGTGGTATTTTTCGGTTCCGACGAAAAAACGGGCATTTTTGTACAATAAAGTTTGAAATAAACAAGATGAAACATTTCTAGCAACTGTCTAGAAACCAGAGGAAAACCAGCTGAACCTCGGACTACCTTCCAGAAGCAAACTTCACCTTTTTTTTCCACTAGAGGGATTGACGACTTGTTTTCATTTTCGTCATTTTGGAACCAGAATTTGTGCAAAATGTGAAATTTTTTACACAGCTCTGACACAGTCCTTCCAGTTGTGCATAATTACTGAAACTGTATAAAATCTGAAGAATAACTGAATATCCCCTAAAAAATCCATCAAAACACGAAGAAATCCAAAAAAAACCTGGAACCCTGGGAAGTTGCGATAGCAGGTGCTGCGGTTATTTTCACTTACTTTAAAATTAGTGATGACCGGAAAAAAAACAAATTTGTATGAAAGAAGATCTTCATTATTATTTATTATTGGAATTGAAATCCGAAGAAACGAGTGAATATGAAAACATCACCGGGTTCCTGAATGTCGCCCACGGATTATGAATATATATTTTGAAATGAAAATGAAACAGAAATCTCTGTCCACGCATCATTTTGAATTTCATCTTGTGGTATTCGGATTCCTTTGGTCCCAAATTCCGTAGTCCTGCCTGTAAAATTCAATTAATTCGAGAGATTGTTCCTCACTCCACAACAAACGCGCGAGTAGCCGTCCAAACGAGAACTGCGAGCGCCTTTGAGATCGCGACAAAAACCGACACCCCGATGGATAGCCAAGAACGGTCTGACGAACGTTAAGGTACGGTTTCGCTTGTGCGTCGGACGCATGCAGTGAATGCGAGCAGCTACTGCTCGCGTCCGCTGTGACGTCGGAGTGGTTTCCGTATCTGCAGCCAAACTACTCGGCCGACAGTCGACAGTGAGAATTCGAAGATGGATTTTACTTTCACTTCATATTTTGGAAGAAGAGGAGATTGAAATTATTTTGAAATATATGAAAAGAAAAAATAAATAAAGGCGTGGTGTGCATTTGATGTATAAGAATAAGAAGAAAAGGAGGATTTGCCAGAGCAGATGGATTCGCAGTCCGAGGGTCAAATTGCCTGGGAAGAAAAAATAGTTACAGGAACGTAGGGTTCGGAATAATTAATATTCAATTATATGAAACTGTTTCATATTCACAAGAGTTCAAATTAAAAATGATAAAGAAAAAATTTCCTTTTACTTGTTTTTCCTTCTATTTCTGTCGCGATCTTTCTCCATAAACTGTCTTTCAGGATGAGATACATCATACAAATATCTACACTCCCCGTCAATAAGTTCCGGACAGGCAAAATTTTTGTCAAATTCAACACCCTATATCTTTTTTCGTGGTTCTCCGATTTTGTTGAAATTTTCACCAGGTATAGTATTGGGTCTTGTTATATTTACTTTGCGAAAATACGTGTGATTCATCCGTTATACAGGGTGAAACAAAACTTTGTTTTATACCCTTCATTTCTAAACACCCTGTGGTGAATTTGAGGCGGAAAATTTGATATCATTCAGTTTTAATTTGAAGTGTGACCCTTTCTTAACAAAATGTTTTGTGATTTACGTCAGTATCTGCTTTGAAACAAAGATACACATTTTCAAAGAAAGTGTTAAATTTTTTCAATTTTTATAACAATTCGAAACATTACAATACCTTATCGACTAGTAAACATAAACAAACATCTGAAAATTAATAGCGTGTATTCCACCTCCCTTTCTCATCACTTCTATCATAAGACGTGGCATACTTTCAATGCATTTCCGAATTGCTTCTGGGGGAATATTTTCCCGTTCTGGGCTGTTCGTAAGTCGGGCAAGGTATTGGGCTGCCGATTTCGAACATGTCTACCTAGCATATCCCAAACATGTTCAATTAGATTTAAACCTGGACCTCTGGCTGGCTACATGAATCGTTGAACATGAATTCGCCTCTCCAAAGTATTCTGTTACAACCCGTGCAACGTGAGGCCTAGCATTGTTCTGCATTAACAGAAATTGTTGCTTCCCCAATGCAAGGGCGGATTTACGGGGGGGGTAGAGGGGGTAATTACCCCCCCCATGAGTATCGAAAATCTGAAAAAAGGGTACCTACGTAACGTGATGCACAAAAAATTTCATACAATAATTTCACATTCGTAATTTTTTAAATTTTGTTAATATATACTTCGAGCAACAGTAATTAAAGGAACAGGAAAATATTAAAAATTGTTTGGTGATTTTTAACAGGCTGTATCTCAGTGAATAATGGTCTTATAGGAAATAAAAGAACTAAATTTTGGAGCTTGAAAACTTTGGTTTCTGAAATTATTGGTTCACAATTTCTCGGAGTGGTAGTCATGGAATCATCGGATAAAGCAAGAAAAAAAATTGTTAAAATTTTTCGAATATTTTTTTTTCTACGCGCATGGAATAACTTTCTTGAGCTTGACCGATGCAAATTACACATAACCTATTTATTCAGCTCTAACTTCATTTTCATCACTTTCGAAAATGACCATTTGTCTTCGAGATATCCTAATTTGAATGATCCTCTTCCACTCAACTGCCAATATCTCCGAAACTTCTGATCGCCAAGTGAGTACAGAAATCTTCCTGCAAAAGTCTGTTTTGTTCAATTAAAAAAAATTTTTTCTTACCTGTCACATAAAGGTGGAAAAGGAGCAAAAAAATGACATTATACCATTTTTTTAATAGACTGTATCATCGTCAATATTGGCGGAAAAGTTCAGGTTATGAAAAAATTTTACAGCCTGACGTTGCCTGAAGTCCCCCCCCAAATCGGTAGATCGATCTGTTCAGCAGTTCTCTTGAACCGATTGATTGAAATTTTGAAAAAATCAAGGAAACATGGTTTTTGTTCCTTAAACTTGACCTTATTTTCTTAATCAATCAATAATTACATTATTTCTTCATTTTTCACTCAAATTTTTTTTTATGAATCATAAAAAAAAGAATTTTTCCGTTTTCTGACACCTGACATCACGTTTAAAAAACAGTTTTTTTGAAAACCTTTCGACTCATTAGGTAAAAAAAAACCGATTTGAAAAGATGAGGTTCTAACAATTTTTTCAAATGTTCAATCAATCGGATGAAAAAAACCGATCGATCTACCGATTTGGGCGGGACTTTGGGGAACATCAGGCTGCCAAACAAAGCGTGGCAAAATGACACGTTTATGTGATTGAGATCCGTTTGCACCATCGTTCCTTAAAGTTAAGGATCCCTTGAATATTGACAGTTGCACGACTGTCACTCAAATGGAATTCCTACTAAGGGACCTTAGAATATAGAACAATATTTTATTATCTATGTGGGACCCTTAAATAGTTTTATCTAGTGATATTTCAGTTTTTCATGTTGTTTAACTTCACCCTAGTTCAATAAGGCCTTTTCATTGGCTGGCCGGATACAGATGATAGTTGTCATTACTTTAACCTAGCTTTACTGCCATGTTGACGATTTCATGTTAGTTGAAATTTCAAATTTTTTGCTATAATTTCATAGAAAACAACAATGTTCAGTCAGTTTGACAAATTATTTTAGGTTATAATCCTACCTTAAATTTGAGGTTAGGTTTAAGGATCGAAACGTCACTTAAATATTTAAGGAACGATGGTGCAAACGGATCTAAACAAAACAGATTTTTGTGGAAAATTTTCTTTAGAAAAAAAATCGCCTTTCGCCGCGCTAGGATAATTTTGCATTCAAAATTGAATATCTTGAGAGTTGTAAAAAGCAAATTAGAGCTCAATGAACAGGTTATGCGACATTTTCATTGGTTTAGCTCGAAAAAATTTTCCGTGAGCGTAGACCAAATAATAAAAATTCGAAAAATTTTCAAAAGTTTTTTCTTCGTGCTTTATCCGATGATTGCATGGCCACCGGTACTCTGAAAAATTTTTGATCAATGATTTCAGAAACTTCTTCAAGCTTCAGAAGTTGGTTTTTCATTCCACCATTTGTCACTGAAATACAAACTGTTTTAAAAAAAAAATTTGAAAATTTTTCTGTTCCTTCAATTGTTTCGCGAAGTGTATGAGCAATAGAAATTTCCTAAATTTGTGGTAAGCAAATACCTTTCAAGCTCAAAAAACCGGAATTCTCTAGTTATTCGTTCTCAATGGTTACTACCCCCCCCACGAAAAAAAGCTATATCCGCCCTTGGCCCCAATGCAATTCGTAAATGCATTGAAAGTTTGCCACGTCGTATGATAAAAGTGATGAGAAAGCGAGTGTAAATACACGCTATTAATTTTCAGATGTTTGTTTATGTATTGTAATGTTTCGAATCGTTATAAAAATTGAAAAAATACAACACTTTATTTGAAAATGTGTATCTTTTTTTTAAGTAGATACTGACGTAAATCGAAAAAAAATTAGTTAAGAAAGGATCACACTTCAAATTAAAACTGAATAATATGAAATTTTCAGTCTCAAATTCACCACAGGGTGTTTAGAAATGAAGGATATAAAACAAGGTTTTGTTTCACCCTGTATAACGGATGAACTACAGGTATTTTCGCAAAGTAAATTTCAGATTAATATAACAAAACCCAATACTATAAGTGGTAAAAATTTCAACAAAATCGGAGAACCATGAAAAAAAAAACAGGGTGTTGAATTTGACAAAATTTTTGTCTGTCCGGAATTTATTGACGGGGAGTATATTTGTGGAAACTAATTCAGTTAGTTTCATTTCTTCATCCGTCGAAAACTTTTCAACACTAATTTTCTATAATTTCGATGAAGTATAACAATTTAAACCTCTATATAAACGAATTCACGCTGCAGCGACGTCGCACAGACTGGTACCGCAAGCAGTGGGCCGTTAGGATGCTGCAGCCACTGCTGCGTTGACTGCATAAGCGGAACCGCTTCTTCGCTATTCCCTATGAACAGTCTATACAACAATCGCAGCAGCCACTTTCGGCGGTCGCTGCATGCGTCCGACGCACAAGCGAAACCATACCTTTACAGTAACGTTCGTGGTGCCGTCCACACGGAGAATTAGCATTACATTACGCGTTGCATTACACGTTGCATTACAGCCGTCTGGACCCGGCTTTACACGTTGCATTACAGCCGTCTGGACCCGGATTTAGATTTAGTAGGCCGTGTCCCTCATTATTACCCTATTGTAAGAAGTTTTGAATGAAACCAAACACTACATTTGCGTCATGATAAGCAATCGGTCAGTATAGCCGGCGTCATAATAAACGAATTATCCATACTAATCCATACTTCCATACTAATATATAAATGTGAATGTCCGTGTGTTTGTTTGTGTGTTTGTTTGTACTCTATGGAATCAAGAACCAGATGACCGATTTTGATGAAACTTTCACTATATTGTAGAGAATTTTTTTGGGGAGGTTTTCATGTACGGTTCACCCCTTTATAACGAAAAAATAAGAAAAAATATCGATTTTACATGAAGAAGTCGGTAATTAACACGGTACTTTCAGGCTTTTACGGCCGACGCTGCGTAAACTATAAGAGATAGAGGAACATGGTGAAAGACAATTTTGTAGTGCTCAAAAAGTTCTATGAAAAAGTCCGCGACGGCATTTGTCTAACTGCCGAAGACAACCCACGATAATCATTTTTAACATTTTCAATTCAATCCAAAATAATGGTCAATTTGAAGAGGGTTTTTGACTGGCATGGAATGAATTCATATAAAAATGAATGTGACTGTTATCTGCGGCATTTATTCCTGATGAAGAATGCTTTTTATAGCATAGTTTTCTAATAGATACTTCAAAAGTTACATTAGGTTGACCGAGTGTAAATTTGGGCACGATATTATTAAATTGAAGCGCGATGGCTTGGTCATGAATATCACGTGACTGTCTTTCCTACGATACGAGATTATAAAAGCCCGGTCGCGATGAACTGCAATCGTGCAATCATTTGAATTTGGACTAGGATCTTGAGAACGTCGCGTCGCATATATGTGTTAGCTGAATCGGGGCAATAAGGAATTGCATTATTTTTTTTCGGAAAGGTTTCGCGAATATTTTCATAACTTGAGTTCGTTTTTAGTTTTTTTTTTATCGAGAGATATATTTATTATTTTTTGTTTGTTTATTATTGTTGAATATTTATCGTAATTACTTTCTCATTTTATTTTAGGTGGTGGGTTTTTTTTTATTTTCTATTTTTCTCCAATATGTCTTTTTAAATCTTCATTATTCTTTTATAATGCCTCCTAAACGTACGTCGGATTTTGGAAGACAATCATCACAAGCATGAAGGAGATGAGTTGCTCGATCCCAAGAGTCTCCGGAAGAACTAGAATCTAGAAGGCAGGAACAAGCTCAGCGTCAATCGAATCTCAGAGCTTCCGAATCGTCAAATGAAACAATACGTAGTTTAGAAGAACGGGAAGCGAACTGGTTATTCTTCCTTCTTCTTTCATTAATAGTTCACTATATCTTCACGAGTATACACAAGACGCATTTGCTCATGTACGCAATTTCGGCAGACCTGATATTTTTGTTACCTTCACCTGAAACCCCTCATGGGAAGATATCACTTATCACTTAATGCCTGGCCAGAAGGCTACAGATAGACATGATTTAGTGTCCGGAGTGTTTCGTTTGAAAGTTCAAAAATTAATGAATGTTATCACAAAGGGAAAGATTTTTGGAGAAATTCAATGTTTTATGAATTCTGTTGAATGGCAAAAACGAGGATTACCTCACTCACATATTTTATTTTGGCTCAAGGAGAAGCTACACTCTAATCAAACAGACGATATAATAAGTGCCGAAATTCCAGATCCAGACCAAGACAAAGATTTATATGATACAATTGTCCGGAATATGGTACAGGGTCCATGTGGTATATTAAATGAAACATTGCACAATGTGTATAGACGCAGAGCACCATAGGATGGTGGTAGATAAATAACTATCCGAAATCGCAGCGGAGAAGATCAGAAGATATTGAATAATACCTGGATAGTATAATATTCCCCAGTCTTTTGCAAGATATTTAATGCTCACATTAATGTTGAAGCTTGCAGTTCAGTCCGTGCCATTAAATACATATGTAAATACATAAATAAGGGTAATGATCAGGCGATATTTAATTTGAGGAACCAAGATGGAATGAGGTACAGTCGTTTCAAGCTGGACGTTATGTCAGTAGCAATGAGGCGGCATGGCGAATTTTTGGGTTTCCCTTGCATGAGTGATATCCAACCGTTATCCATCTTGCCATACATTTGGAAAATGGGGAGCGGGTTTATTTTAACGAGAACAACTTCCGAGAGAGGGTATCTTCCCCAACAAATACCACTCTCACAGAGTTTTTCAATTTTGTCAAATAGATTCCTTTGCGAAAACTTTATAGTATGTTGAAGTACCTCGATATAATACCTGGAACGCATCCGGAAAGGAATGGAAAAGTCGGGTACAGGGAGCGCCTGTTGAAAACTACCCAGGGATAAAAGCCTCTGATGCCCTTGGTCGTATATACACCGTCAATGTGACAAATTTGGAATGCTATTGTCTTCGATTGCTATTACATCATATAAGAGGTCCAACTACCTTCAGATTCCTTAAAACTGTGGCGAAGAATGTCTAACGTATAGAGAAGCATGCGAACTTTTAAATCTATTAGAGAATGATAATCACTGGGACAATACTCTGGAAGAAGCTGTCCACCTGCTACAATAAGAGAACTATTCGCAACCCTCGTATCATCTTGCGGTCCCTCAAATCCCCAACAGCTGTGGGATAAGTACAAGGAATACATGGCTCAGGACATTTTGCATTAGCTACAGCAAATTCATGAAAATATGAATTTATTTATAATAAAGTCCATGCAATAATTGAGGACAAAGTATCAGCTATAGTTGGGAGAAAACTTAATGATTTTGGTATGGTAAGCCCTCCTCGAACGAACACTATCGATAGAAATGATGAAATTATTCGAGAATTAAATTTTGATTTTGGAGCATTACAGCAAAAGGTTGACGAATTAGTGCCTAGGTTACTACCAGAACAAAGACTAATTTTCGACAAAGTATTGCAGCAAGTGGAATCAGGAAATGGTGCACTATTCTTTCTGGACGCGCCGGGGGTACTTCTAAAACTTTTTTATTGAATCTTTTGCTAGCTCAAATCAGAAAAGATCATGAAATAGTCCTAGCAGTAGCTTCCTCTGGTATAGCGGCCATATTACTAGACGGAGATTGGACAGCACAATTTGCTTTGAAATTGCCACTGAATCTCACCCAAGAGGAGTACCTATCTGTAATTTTAAAAAGAATAGTGATCGAGGTAAAATGCTCCAGCAATGCAAATTGCTGGTCTTGGACGAGAGTACAATGACCCACAAAAAAGCTGTAGAAGCTCTCAACAGAACTCTGAAGGACTTGAGAAATAGTTCGCAAATCATTGGAGGAATGGTTGTGATACTAGCTGGAGATCTCCGACAAACTCCACCAGTATTCGCAAGGGCACACCTGCAGACGAAATTAAAGCTTGCTTTAAGTCGTCATTATTGTGGAGGGATGTTGAAAAATTGTGCTTGAAAACAAATATGAGAGTTCATCTCTACAATGATGATCGTACAGGACACTATGCAGATAACCTCATTAAAATAGGAGATGGTCGTTTGGATGAAGACGCTGATGGGTTCGTATCACTTACTACAGAATACTGTCATCTGGTTCAAAGTGATCTGATAAGATGTTTGTATCCTGATCTACAGTCCAATATGAAAGATGATCAATGGTTATGTCAGAGAGCACTTTTAGCTCCAAAAAACAAGACAGTAAATGATATCAACTTTAGAATTTTGAAAGGAGTGTCAGGGGAAGTATTAGAATATTTTTCCATAGATACAGTTTTAGACACGGAGCACACTACTTCATTTCCTGTAGAGTTCCTGAATTCTCTAGAATTGTCTGGTGTGCCATCACATGAGATACAACTCAAGTTGGGGGTGCCAGTTATGCTAATGCGTAATTTAATGACACCTAGGCTATGCAATGGGACCAGGTTGAGAGTGACCCAGCTAGGTCGAAATATTATTGGTGCTTCTATTTTAACAGGAGTTGGTAAGGGTGACAAAGTACTTATCCCTCGCATTCCGATTATACCTACTCAAGTAACACAATATGGACAGCATTGCTCTTACAGCAAAAACTAATCTTTTTTGTTTAAAATAATGCTACATCTTAGCTGTGGACTAGCATTTTTATCTTGCCTGTACGTTTGCTCATAATAATTGCATTTTTATTTTAATAAATGTAACGAACACAGCTTATTTGCTGCGATAGCATTATTGATTTATATTCGTCTGCGGTTCAAGTTTTAATGCACTTCAAATAGCCATATAGCTTCAAAAGCTTTATCGCTTTCTGGTACGCTGTGATGTTCAAATTATGACAATGCGTTTGCATCGACAGCTTAAATACTGTTATCTTGTGTGTGTGAATGGGTCGGTTTCACAAAACTTGGATTGTACCGTTAAATTAATTTTAGCCACCACGATTCGTTAAAATTTCAAAACGAGTGATTCGATTGGTTCGAATTTACGTAAGATTTTTTAATTGTACAATTAAAGCTTTGTGAAACCCGACCTATATGTCAAAACCTTTTAGGTACTTAGGTTATGTTTCAATTTGATATTACCTATATGTTCTGATGCAAATGAAACGATCATATATATGTAGGTATAATATATTCACAATTATTCTTATAGTTTAACTAACTTTACCTTATCCAAATGTCCTCATTAAAATGTTACCTCTGAAGAGAGAAACAAAATAAAAAGTTTCGTGAGATGATATAATTTTTTTATGTTAGTTTTCATCAATGAAGGAACTGACATATAAATACAATACTCCACTCTGTGATAATATCCATTTTGTTAATCATATAGTTTGTACCTCAATTGCCATCTGCCAACCTGGACAGTGTCTACGCCTGCGCAAAACTGGCATTTTGGTGTCTTGGCTCCTACATGAAATATCAATGCTGCAATAGAGCTGTCGCAGAAATTCTGTACTACAATGCGTAAAAAAATGCTAGGTAACTGCTATATCGCTTCCGAATGACTATTTACCGAGGCTTCTTCGAATATGGTCGCTACCCTCACGAATATCTAATGGAAACAAAACAATTATATAAATTATTCAGTTAGAGATAGAAAATATCAAATTCCCTATTTTAACTGTTCTTTTATCAACATGTCAACATTGAAAATATATATCGATTGAAAAAAAATATTTTAAAAGTTCAGGTCTGTGTGCCAACACGAATAACATGGAAACATAATTTAACCTAGTTAATGATACTGATTATTCGAATGTTGCCTGAAAAATACTTTTTTTCAAGTTTCGGAGTTTTGTTTTTTTCCGAAATTGATAACTTTTTTTTCAATCTTACAAATTTCGCAGGCCCCTTATTTTGTTCGAGGCAGATGGGTTGATTTCACGATGAATCTCTTTCGGCACAAGAAAATTTGGTATAGTTGCGAAGTATTTCACGAATCTTCAATCAAAATTTCTGCTAACTTCAATGTAATAATGAAAGAAATAGATCACATATGATAGGACTTTGACATTGACGTTGAGGGCACGAAATTGTGTAAGCTGAAAAAGTTTATCTAACCTTAAATGTAATATATGTTTGACAGTTTCTATGTAAAACGTAAAACACAACCACCACCTTGGTTGGCAGAACTGGAAAGCTATGATGCTTCGAAATAGCATTTTTTTTCAATGAAAAGAAGGATAACAGCGCTGTAAAATGCATTTTTTACACACATTAGTGCTATAAGCAACAATTTTTCGTTGATTACAGCAATGAATTATAGCTGCTATAACGTTGTCAGAGACAAAAAAAAGTGCTCCAAATCTTCTGTCACAACATTGCGGCAGTTATTTAGCAGACACTATTTAGACCTCTGCGAATGCTAAATAGCATTTATTATTTCTGCCGCAACGTTGCCGAAGAAGTTTCAAAGCACATTGTGTTACTTGGGTACCGATCTCCCGTTCCAGTTCAAGAGACTGCAATTTCCTATCAAAGTCAGTTTTGGCATGATTATGAATAAAGCGCAAGGACAAACATTGAAAGTAGCTGGGGTACATTTGGAAAAATCCTGTTTCTCTCACGGTCAGCTTTATGTTGCTTGCTCATGGGTATCTGATGCACAGAATTTGCATATTTTGGCACCGAAGAGAAAAACGCATAATATAGTGTACGGCACCGTTTTAAAGTGAAATGATACGCGAGCGGAGCCGCGGGTTTAAGCTAGTACTGTAATAAATGTTTTATTTTGCTCTCGTGTGACACTTCCAAACGTAAATATTTTATATTGTATTTCATGGCTAGTTTTCATTTATCTTTTTTCGGGTAATATTGAATAGTGAAAGATCGAAAGGTAACTGATACTATATTATTTCTTATATTGTTCTGTTGTTATTAGAATGTGGTTCAGGTCAAATTGTGCCTTGCGCGATTACTTTCGTTTTATGGGGCCTGATTGGAAATGAGTTCAATGTTTACTGAATCAATCAGAATTTTTAAATTCGCTGGAATCTATAACGACTCATATTTTTTGTTCAGCTTGAAATTGTTTATTTCTTAGTTTTCTTTTGTGACCCTTGCGATAGCCGTTTTTATTCAAGTATCTGATTTGTGTTTGTTCACCTGTAGGCAACATTCAGTCTGCTCATATTTATTAGTTGTTACTATGTATTGCACGTATGAATTCACTGGTGATTAATATATTGAAATTCTAATAGGCATAAAATTTTCACATGTAAATGTTTGTCCACTACTACCACATTTTGTGAGTTTCAGGGAGCAGGTGCTCATGTCAGAGGACTTATGACATAATATGTGTAACCGAGTCGTGGTTGAGCTCACAAATAGAAACAAGCACTATCCATATAATATAGATGGCTATTCTGTGTATAGAAATTACCGTGATGGAGTGAAAAGGGATGGAGGAATTGTTGTTAATGTAGCAAATAAATTTAAATAAAGATGTTGCGTTCTTGATGTTCACTCTGCGGATTTTGGTTTGGAGCATCTTTTTATTGAAATGAAAATCGAGGGTGAGACATGTGTTTTTGCTACCGTATGCATTTAAACATTCCGCATTTGGCACCTCGCGCGAATAGCTACGCCATTGGTAGACTCGATACCTTCTTCGTTCTAGCACCAGTGAAACAAACGTATTTGTAGCACCGCGATAAACCTTGTACGTGTTTTTATCCATCCAACTCGTAGTTTTTGCCTATATCATCTGAACTCATCATTTGAGAATTCACCTTTTTGATGACACACATTTGAACCTAAATATAGGTACAACCAAAAAAGAATAGAAAAAAAAATTTCTCGTTGAAATTCGAATTCATGTTCTGCTAGAATAAAAATAATGTCAAAAGCAAAATCAGAGAAATCATTGGAAAAAAATTGAAAAGTTTCAATAAAATTATATCGGAAAAGGTAAAGGATCTGTGGAAGATTTTGACAACTGAAACTTTCCCCACATTTTCGATACATTTCATTAGTCAAGTTTAACTCACACGAAATCTTTCATTAATGACCCCTATTAATGCTTGATTTCACATTTAAATGCGTAATTTTCATTGGCGACCGAACATGAAAAATTAAGAAATCTCACGAATAATTTCTGAACCGAGTCATAATATTGAGGTGAGATACGACAATCGTCCCATTCAATTTGGTTATAGTAAATTCATAAATCATTTTTTGAAGAATGAAATATGAACTGTAGTTCGATTCATTCCATCTTTCGATTAGGTAGAGATGTTTTCAGTCTGATCTGAAACCCAACAATCTCAACCCACCAAATGAGATTGTATCCTGAATTTTTCTGGAAAGTGGATTAATCGAATTTTCATGTTCAGAAAACGTACGAAATTGCTGTTCAGTCATGAAACTGGACATTTTCAGTTCATTGTTTCAGAATTAAATAATTCTTTTTTAGAACTAGGAACCATATCTTTCGATCTCAAAAATATTTCATTTGGATGATGCAGAATATAAATCCTACTAATATTATAAATTCGAAAGTTTGTGAGGATGTGAAGATGTTTGTTACTCTTTCACGTGAGAACTACTGAACGGATTCAGATGAAGCTTCACATCAATATAGTTCATCTATCCGAATGACATGATTTATGAAAATTTTGTGGTATTTCAACATGAAACTATGAGAAAATATCAAGTGAGTCGAAAAAATGCCTGCTTCCCAGAGCTATATGGGCCAAAGTACATACGTCGCGTAGTCGCGAATCTTGTTATTCTTACGGTTATATGCAAAAATTACCCTTAGCCTCGATCGATTCTAGGCAACTAGGTGAAACTGTGAAATATCGGGGTACGTCAACCAAGCAATACTGTTATCAGCTGTTGTAGAACTAATGTGTACGAATAATATCTTGAGTAACGTATTTGATTGAACTGATTTTTGTTTCAGTTATTTAGGTATAGTTTATACGTATATAAACGAAAAGTTAGGGAAAAACAATTGAATCTGGTAGGCAGTGTGGCAATCAGGATTTAGGCTCCTTCAAGATTTTTCGTATTTTGGGATGATATTGGAATAATAATTTATAATAATAACAATCATTTCAATAGCCGATTTGGGCAGACGAAGTTGCGCGGGCCAGCTAGTAATCTATAATATAGGTAAGTGGACAAAATCTGTCTGGCAACTAAGTCTACTGAAAAACATCATACTAGGCTCAAAATATTCACAATTTGAAATGTCTGTATAAAGCAATAAGTAAGGATTCATCCATCAATTGGAAAAAAATCTCAATTTCAATTATCCGATATACGTAGGTAATTGCTGAATAAAATGATAAATAAAGGTGAACTCCCGCTCATTGTCGGTAATATACATTTTGCACTCGAAATGTGATTGGTTTTTTAATTAGTGCTCGTCTGACCAATGGCATAGCGCCGATTCGCGAAAGGTGCCAAATAAGGTACGAAATCTCTAAATTCCTACAGTATATAGGCCGCTCCGATGTAACCTCAATACCACGGTTGATACTTTGGATGAAATACTCTCCCACATAATTTTTACGGTCGACGAGTTCATACTTTTGAGTGACACAAATGTGAATCATTTCAATTCATCAAACCCATTGGATAGATGTCTGACTTCGTTAGGTTTGACTCAACTTGTGGACGATTCTACAAGAATTACATCTTCTTCTCAAACATTGTTAGATCCTATATTTGTGAGTTGTCCTGAAATGTGCGATCGTGTGGGGACTGTGAGTACTGATTTCACTGACCATAAGTTGGTTGAGTGTACTTTGAATATTGCTGTTCCAAAGTTTAGACCCAAACTTATTCGACTTCGCGATTTTAGAATCTTTGATAGTACTCAGTTTACTGAAGATTTGGATAATGTGCCATGGCATGAGTTTTATGCTATGCGGGATATAAATGAAAAGGTTCAATTCCTCAATCCATCATTACTAAATTTATTCGACTGCATGCACCGTTCCGTACTGTGCGTGTAACTAAACCAAAAGCTCCGTGGCTTACAACTGTGATTCAGCGTATGATGAAAGAGAGAGATAATGCTCTCAAACGCACAAAATCCGTTGAAGATGGTGTCAGATATAAACAATTGAGAAATTTCGTTTTGTCGTCCATCCGGCACCAAAAGAGGAATTATACGCTACGAATGTTTGATTCTGATAAAAGGAAGGGATGGCAGGCTTTAAATTCTCTGGGTGTCAGTGTTAATAGGAAAATAGAGGTTTCCCCTGATTTGGCAACGCCGGATGAAATTAATGAATATTTTTCAGGATTTGTTTCAGCGGTGAATTCTGGCTGCCGGAGGACTGCTGACATATATAATAGCCTCCTATTCTTGACTGCCCATAGATTTTACTTCAGATTGGCAACAACAGATGAGATACTCGATTGTTTTTCATCAATCAAATCGAATGCCGCAGGTTATTATTATTATTTCATTTGTTATTGTTTAATTTTTTTATGCGGTATGGGACTGTCGGAGTAATTTTCTTTTTACTTATAGGTTATAGGTAAGAATAGCTTTAGCTTAATATCGCCTCTTTGAAATGATAATATTCTTTCATCTTCAATAAAGACGGTTAATATTATTATTATCAATAATATTCTGTTCAAATCTAACTCGTCTGATATTACTTTACTCTAAATCAGCATGAATACAAATATAAGTATGTGACGTAATAATGTAAGAAAAAATAGGTACTTATAACTAAATTCGATCTTAGGTGTATGAAATTCAAGGTAAACTTCTTTCCGGAAAGGAAGAAAACTAATAATTTTGACAGATTTTTTGAATAACAAAATATGATCGAATGTACAATTGAAAATTCAATAAATGATCCGAAAGAAATATTCAAGTGTTCAAGAGAAAGAAATGGGGACAAAAAAGGGAGCGTGTACCTTCTGGCAATTGAAAAAATGAATGAAAAAGGAACAAATAAAACCCAAACAGTTTCTGAACAGCAGAAATCAAAATAATAAATGATTGAAATAAAATTCAATGATAGATAGATAATCAATTCACCAGAATAAAACACACTCACTCTCCGTCACCTCTTCACAACGTCAAGTCAAAAATCTAATTGAATTGAAGGTCGACTCAAATGAAACGGCACCCCTTCCAGTTCGGGAAATTATTCCGGTTTCACAAATTAGTAGATCGCAGAAGCAGCGGCTTCACGTTGATTAGAACCCCATCTCAGTGAAAAAAATTTTGGAAATTGCAGAAGTTTACAATTTTTTATTTTTATTTCAAATACATAATATAAACAACAGAAGTAGTAGAAGTACCGAACCTACATGGACCTTCACCGAGCTGATAATAAAATAAAACCTATTTAATAATAAACTTCACATTATTAATATATAAAAAATAGGTTGCCTTAAAAAATTCTGTACAGATTATTTTTAATTATTTTTTTAAAAATGATTTTTCATGACATTTCGCAACATCATGATAATAAAAAAATTTCATACTGGACTTGTAGTATGAAACATGCAGAATATGCAGACGTAGGGTTTCCTGTTATTTACCTGGACGAACTACTGGTTGCCTGGTTTGAACAGGTATGTCGAAATGAGATAATTTCTCTTGTGTGATAATAGAAAAAAAATTATATCAGCATAAGAGCTGTTCTATTGTGAACACGTTGCCTGCAAAAAAATTGGGCCCAATAGGGGTTGCCGAGGTTTGAAGATTGCATTTTCGACGCGCCAGTTAATAATAAAGGACATCGAAGTCGTATCTGAATGTAAGACAGTGCGAATGCTCCGAACGTATACCTACTATGGAGAGAAGAGGTACCTCTACTACCCTCCATAGACCATATTGTAAACAGAATTTATCGAATTTTTTTATGTATGTATTCTAATTATCCGATACTCCTATAGAGAGATGGTTCAAGTGATCTCAACATTATATAAACTGCTTCACATGAGTAAGGGATATTGACTCAAATTGCAGAAAAATATATTGTTATTATTATTATTTTATTTTTTTTCACTGCGCGTGCAGGATCGTGACAACAGTACTTTACCGGGGACCAGGTCCCAAGGCTATTATTATTATTATTACAAATATTATTATTATTATTAACCAATTATTAGAGTAGAGGTAAATTCCTATAATCTCAAATAGAATCATACAAAAATAGAGTTCACATATATATGGATCTTGGTACGAAGAGATCCAGGGCATTCTTAACCCTTAAATGCACTATGTTGCCATTTGGCAACATACCAATTGTCAGCTTGTACCTTCAATACAGAAAACTATTTATTCTCTTTTTCGTTATGTTGTCGTATGGCAACACAGTGCTGGCCTGTAATTATAGCAGCGGCTTGTCTCTAGTGTTCTGCGACTTGAAAATCGCGAAAACTGTAAAGACATTTACGCATGCGTTGAAGTTTGAGTGGTTCGTGAATTATTTGAAAGTGCGAAAAATGTGGTGTTGCTCTTTGCTTGAGTGAAAACAATAACTGTTTCAAAAATTTCCATAACCACTGATCCCTATGTTTTCATTTTCATGTTTCATTCGAACCAAATTTGTGCAATGTAGCCATCTAGCAACAAACCGAACTTTTTTACATAGTAAATGAAATTTTATAGTTGGATTTTTTTTATTATTTTTCTGTTATTTCCCACTGATTTACGAGGAGAATGAGCTATTCGGAACTCAAAAATAAAAAATCGTACATTTAAGGGTTAAATCCGTTGACGGTCCCAGCGTCCACTATGGTACTCGGTAAACGGTTCCATCTATCGAATATTCTGTTCGTTAAGAAACCTTGGCGTTGAGGGGTCGCAAACTACTCCTTAGACAATTTGAACTGATCACCTCTCAAGTTGTTGCTGTTTATTGTATATAGGCCGCGAATACGATCACCGAAGTCACCACGAAGCGATCGCAAAGAAAATATCATATCACCTCTCTCGCGTCGTGAGAGAAAGAATGACAATCGGAAGATGTTGAGCCTTTCCTCGTAGGAAGGACGAATCGTTCCGAAAGGTATATGAGTTATCCAACGCTTCACCGACTCAAGACGGTGTTCGTCGGCACGTGTGGATGGCCACCAAACCGGGCCAGCATACTCAAGAGGAAGGTGTCTAACGTAGCTGGTGTATAGAAGCTTTAAGGTATCAGTGTCGCATCTGGTAAATGACTTCTGGATGGCGTAAGTCAACTGTCTAGCTCTGACAGTGACAATAGATATATGGTTAGTCCAACGTAGATCTTCGGTAATAGTCACACCCAGGTCACAATGACTTAAAACACTCGCCTCGTACCACAGATGCTGTATTCTTTTCTTGGGTTGTTCCTTCCGATATGAAGTAAAGTAAAGTTTATTCACAAAAATGCTACATGAAAAATAACATACATTGAGATAATTCACTCAAAAAAAGAAAGTTAAATGCAAATAAACAAGTAGGAAAAAATACATATATGTATCCCACCAAGGCAATGCCAGAATGTGAGGTGAGTACATTCAAATAAAATCTATATTCGTTAATAGTTAATTAATTAAACAATATTGCAACAGAACAAAAAACAAAAAAAAAAAAAGATAGAATAAAATCTACTGCAGGTTGGTCAAAGCATGTATCACCGATTTAGGATGATTCAGCAGAAATTTCTTTAGTTTTCTCCTGAAACTGTACACACTGAAACATTGCGCTATTTCAGCAGGCAGGTAGTTGAAGAATCTATCAGTCCAGTAAATATGGGAACGTTGCGTTGCTGTTTTGCGTGTAAAATTGTTTCTAACCTTACTATTTTCAACTGATCTCGTCTGATATCCATGCGATATAAATGAGAGTTGGTGTTTTCTATATTTGACCTGAATTACAGAGGTAGCAAAAAATAATTGTTTGATGTCAAGTACCCTAGCATCTGTAAACAATTGATCTGAGGAGTAAGTTAATGATCTAAATAACATGATCTTCAGTATTTTCTTCTGCGCAACATCTACCTTCTTCAGATAACATTGTGCCGCCGCACCCCAGGCCAATAACGCATATGATAACCGAGATTCCACTAAAGCATAGTACACAGATTTTAACATACGCCAATTTAAAATTTGTCTTAAAAATTTGAACTTATAAAGTAACCCCCTCAAACAAGAAACAACCCTATTTATGTGTAAACTCCATCTCAGTTGAGCATCTATCGTCAATCCCAGATATGATACACTATCTCGCATTTGTATCTCTCTTGTATTACCGTCACTTAAAACAATCACTAATCTGTCAAAATTAGGAGTGTTTCTAGCGTTGAAGCTGAAGGGTATACAACAGGTCTTTTCAAAATTGACTGTTAAAATCTTGAAATTGAACATTTCGAATACCTGTACTAAGTCAGATTCCACCCTTTTTCTCAGTCCCTCCCAAGATTTATCCTCATAAAAAATCACTGTATCATCCGCAAAACTGGAAATTGAACCACACGTTCGAATGGACAAAATGCTGTTCATGTAGACAAGAAATAGTACCGGACCAAGTACCGTGCCCTGTGGTACACCACATTTAATCTTGCTCATGACACTGTACGTAGAGTTGATCTGTACACACTGTTCACGCCCGTCCAGATAATCTGCCATTAATTCGCCCGCCACTCCGCGTATGCCAACATCTCGCAAAGAGCTCAGCAATTGTGAATGATCAACAGTATCAAACGCTTTCGCGAGATCGAGAAACACCGCCAAACATTTTCTTTCGCCCTCCAAACTCCGCTGAACCCTTTCAATCAGAAACTTAATGGCGTCCTGTGTTGACAATCCCTCCCGAAAACCGAATTGTCTTGGTGAAAGTAAGTTATTTTCCTCTAAATAGCTCATTATTCTCTTTTTTAAGCATTTCTCGAAAATTTTAGCTAAATTACTAATTAGGGTTATTGGGCGATAGTTTGATGTTAATTTTCTACCACCCTTTTTATACAGTGGTCTTATTACTCCTAACTTGAACACTCGCGGTACTCTTCCAGTTGAAAAAATTTTATTTAATCAAAACGATAACAGGGCAGATATTTGGTGTTTTATCTGCTTTAAAACCTCAGATTTGATACCATCTTTTCCGGGAGATTTGCCAGATTTTAGTGAATCGATAATTTCTTCAATTTCTTTGTCCGTTACTGGAGAGAGAAATATAGACTTAGCAACAGAATGGAATTTCGTCGGAGAAACCACAGGTCTGGTAATTGACCTTGCCAAATTAACCCCAACAGAAGAGAAATATCTGCTAAAAAGATTCGCAATGTTTTCTTCGCCTCTGACGATACTACCATTTTCACCTATAAATTCCTTGAAATTAGTTGAACAAGTGTTTTTACCTATTGATTTTATGGTCTTCCAGATATGTGCGCTATCATTCCTTTGTTTATCGATTATATCCTTATAATATTCCGCCTTTCTTTCCCTAATTAATGAATGTAATTTATTTCTATATCGTAGATATTCTTGTTTTAATTCGACATCATGTGTATTGTTTTTATATTTTTTATATAATCTATCGCGTACCTCGGTGGAAGTTACCAACCCCTTCGTTATTCAATTTTTCCTTTTACAATGTGTCAATCTAACACATTTAGAATTTTTAATTATACCCTCGTTCAAAATCCCAATCAAATGTTCTGTACTTTCATCTACGTCCATCCGAGAATAAAACAATTCCCAGTCTGCATCCGATAAGTGTTCATTTAAATGCCTATAATTGATGTAATATTTAAGGTTTAGTTTTTTACTGTTCTGAGCTTTTAATCTAATTGGTATATCGATAATTGTAGGGTAATGATCCGTAATACGAATTCCTAAAGTATATGACCGACAGAGAGAAATATTCTCCTTTGTTCTCAGAAAAATATGGTCTAGGCATGTTCCACTTTCCGGTCTAGTTATGTTATTCACCATTGATATAAAATTATATTCATATAAACTATCCCAATAGTCACTCGAGATATCATCCTCAACCAAAATAATATGATATGTTGAAACATGCAATGAAACTCTCTTAAGATATCGAGTTAAATTTTCAATAAAATCTTTTTCTATTATATCGTGTAACATATAAACAGCTGTAATGTATAATATATCCGTATGATCGGTAATTTTCAATTCCAAGGCCCTACATTGACCAATGTTCACAATATTATAACTATAATTCAAACCTGTCTTAATGTATACAATAACACCATCAGATCTATTAAAATCACCCGAACTATACAACAAATCATATCCCTCCATTTGAACAACATCAACATTATGAACTCGCCAAGTTTCCGTTAAAACGATACAGTCAAAACCATTATTCACCTGCGACAAATATATCTCAAGAGAATCAAAATTTTTATGAAGACTTCGAATATTCTGATGAAATAATCTGAAATCAGAAATACCTGTTACCCTGTTGTAATCCGACACGTTTTCCAAATGTACATTATTTACAGGGTCATAATCAATATCATCTATAAATTGCTCCATGTTGAATCCTTGTTGTGGATTTCCTCATGTTCTTCGCCATAATAATTTGTGTTTTTCTTCAGGGTTTCAAGATGATATTTCCGTACCGGACAATCTGTGTTATCAGCAGAATGGTCAGTGGCGTAACTTGTCTTAAATTTCTGATTTGAAACCGAACAATTTTTACAGCATGTTTTCTCTCTTTTACACTGTTCTTCCCCGTGTTCATCTGAGCATACCGGGCAAACCACAGTCGCTCGACAATTCGCCTTCTTATGAAAATAAGAAGGATTAGGAATGTGGATAAGTACACAGCACTTATCCACATTCGAGGGAAGTAACCAATTGTCACACCAAACACCGATTTCAAGCAGGTCACTTTGCAGGGTATCATAGTTAGATAGAGGAAAATTATGAATTTTAATATCATCTGCAAACATAGAACAAGCTAAGCAGAGTAATCGGGGGAGGTCGGATGTATATAATAAAAATAAGATAGGGCCGAGAACGGAACCCTGGGGAACACCAGATGTTGAAGGCACTTCTTGAACGGAGAAAGATCGATTGACACGAAGTCGAAACGCACGGTTGGACAAGTAAGCTCTAATCCATGCAAGAACGCCATCCCTGATTCCAAGATGTGAGAGCTTGGAAAACAGTCGACGGTAGGGGACCTCATCAAAGGCCCTGGAGAAATCAAGATAAAGAACGTCTACAGGAACTCCCTGGTCCCACGCTTTAGTCCACTCATCAATGCAAAGAATGAGGTTGGTTGTTGTAGAACGACCAGACAGGAATCCATGTTGTTCCTCTGGAAAAATGCCATTAGCTGAAGCAAACCGGGTGATATGACGATTGTTTCCAGGACCTTCGAAGCCGAGGAAAGTATACTTATAGGTCTGTAGTTGTGCGGTAATAGTTTGTCCCCTTTCTTGAAAATAGGTGTTAAAGATGCAGTAAGCCAGTCATTAAGGAGAATAGAATATTTGAGGGAACACGAGAATATTCTGTAGGGGGGCTCAGCTACGGAGAAGTTTGGAAGAAAGGCCATCCGGACTAGGAGCAGTATCTCTGAGCTGAAGTAGGTAACCTCTAACAATCTCCTCACTGATCTCGATTTCGGAAATTTCTCCTGTGACTTGAGGAAACCTAACTTCAGAAAGGGGTCCATCAGGCTCATGAACAAATGTAGAGGAGAAGTCATCGGCAAATACCCCCACTGCCTCGAGAGAGTCCTCACGGTAGGAAAACTAACTCCCTCGCTCAGCGATGACTTGAGGTACTTAAAAAATCTCTTCCTGTTCTTAGAAGAAGCTAGTCCCTTCTCGTACTGAATCTTAGCCTGATTTAATGTGGCGGAAAAGCAGTTAGGGTATGTACGATGATTCTGAAAGTCACAAGTGAATCTAGTTCGAAGGTATCGCTGCCACAGGGCCTTCTTCCTCCGTTTTTTTTTTTTTGTGGCCTGGAGAGGAAGGAAAAAAGCTCTTAATACCCAGACTAAATGAGCCTGGATACTATTAGGCCACCATTTCTCCGCCATACACACAGGACCCCGGACACGTGAGCCTCCCGCATTGGGGGGGGAAACCTGCGGCAGCATGACGCCCCCCTATAATCTCGGATGGATCACAGGAGGACATCACCCCGGCGCAGGCACCCCACCCACGTTCGACCCGCTCATCCAGTATCACTAGCGCATGACAGGGAGATAGCGACCCCAGCCTGGCTGCTATTGGCACCGGCCAGATCTTGATGGTACCAGCAAGTGTTGGACTCAAACCAACTAAAAAAAACTCCCTCAGTCGCTCGTCTGGAACCCCAAGGACACCGATTCCATCTAGGCAACTTCTTGCGGCCGCCGGATGCGCCTCCTCGGTATTCTACGGCAGCTGCAGTGCTAGAAGGACTCGCTCCTGCCCTGTGGAGTGTTTGGGATTTGGGCGTGGAGCTTGTCATCTAGTTAGGATGGTCAACATAATGTATAGTCTTCGTAGTAGGAGAGATCTATATGTTATTTGACTCCACGTTCCGTATTTCCCCTTCTCTGGTTACGGAACTCGAGAACTTGGGTAGATCCTCATGGAGGTCTTGGACTTCCTTCCACTTTCTGAGTAGCCTCGTAGGATAGAAGAAATTTTCCCTGACTTAGTCGAGAATAGATTTGCGAGAGGCCGGTGTTAGCGGCTGCCAATAGTACTCTTTGGGTCGTCCCATCCGAAGATTCAAGGTTTCCAGTAGAGCCCTAGCAGCCTGCATGGGGTATCAACTTGGGTACCCTTGCATGTGGTGCTCATGGTGTACTTTGGGTCTACCCCGAGTCTAAGGACTCGAGGGGCCAATAGGACCATAGAAGACCACGCCAATCCCTCGCATCTCATCACTCGAAGCCTTTTGCTTACTGGCTCGGTCTCCGGCAATTCTCCAGCATTCTCCTAACTTGAGGTTGCTTAGACCAGAGCCTTGGAGATTGGGAAAGGGAATGTTGAGGTTATGGTTTGGTCGAGAGTAGTTTTCTGGGGGATCGGTGTTAGCAGAGTGCCCGTTGTACTCATCGGGTCATCCCATCCGAAGATTCAAGGTTTCCAATAGAGCCCTGGGCCTCTGCATGGGGTGCCAGCATGGGTACCCTTGCATGTGGCGTTCACAGTACACTTTGGGTCTACCCCGAGTCTAGAGTCTCGGGGGGCCAATAGGACCGTGGTTGACCACGCCGTTCCCTCACATTCTATTACTCAACTCTGTTTGTTCGCGATCTTTAGGCGAGCGTCGGCTCGGAGGAAGACTTGGTGTCCACAATGGGGCAAGATATGGGGAAAGCGTGTTTTGCCTCAGAGGCTCGTTTTGGAATCAGAGTATGTCCAGAGCCAATTCAGCGATGATGGGTGAATCTGGCTTTTTCTCTTTCACTATAAATAATAGGTTGGTAGAAGTATATGAATTGGTGGATGATTTACTGGGCGAGTTCGGTTCTGGATAAATGGTGAGCAGGGGGGTTCTTGGGTGGGAGTCTGTGGTTAGGCTCCAGAGGTGCTCGAGAGGTGTGGCTGGGGCTACTTTAGCCATTCGGCAATGGGCCTAGGCATAAGATGGAGTCCTACTGCGAGTAGGAGGGGGGGTCTACCCAACTAGGGATAATAGAAAATGCTGGATGGTTCCATATTGGTAAGAAGTTTCGACACCGAAGATTGCGGAGAACGAGATATATAGATAGATATTTTATTGTCTGTTGAATTTATTACTTTTTTGGCAATTTTTGGAAATTTTTTCGAGAGACAAGTATAGAGATGTGATGGGAGTCACTCTTTAGGTTTTTCTACGTAGAGATAGGGGGTTGAGGGATCGCTTGCTTAGAAAGCTTGGACACCGAAGATAGTGGAGATCGGGATATTATGGATGGATATTTTATTGTCTGATGAAATTTTTTTCGGCAATTTTAGAATTTTCCGAGTGACAAGTATGAAAATGAGATGGGAATCACAGTTTAGATTTCTCTACGTAGAGATGGGGGGTTGAGATACAGCTTCCTTTGTTTGTGGGGGAATTTTTTTTTTTTTCTCTTTCTCTCCTCAATCATATTTGCCGTTTTCTTCTCTTTCTTTTTCTTCTCGTGCTTTTTCTTTCATAACAGTTATTATCCAGTCTGTTATCTTATTCCAATTTTCTTCGCTTTCTAGCATTTTTTCTACTATATTATCTTTTGTATAGCGGAAATTTGGGTCGTTTGTGGTTTCTTCTGTTAGTTTCTTCCTTGTTTCTTCCCATTTCTTGCACCATAGGATGTGGTCCGGTTTATCTAGCCCATCGCAGTTCCAGCATTTGGCGCGATTTGTCTTGCCTATCTTCTTTCTATAGGTCCCGAAACAGCCATTGCCGCTTAGGAATTGTACCTTCTTCCTCCTAGCCATCCTCAAGATATCATCATTGATCCACGGTTTTGCAGTGTGAACTCTAACTGAACGGATGGTCGTGCAAGATGCTATAATCTCATCAATCACCCTCAAGAATGAACGCCACATTCCGACAACATCTTTGTCATCCTCGAAAACCATGGACCAGTCTATAGATTCGACTAGTTCGGATGCTTTATTATAATCGATAGTGCGGATTTCCTTAGTGGATTTAGAATTCGGACACAGGAGTCGAAATTGTAGTTCCGTTGACAAAGTAATATTGACAAGGTCAAATTTTCCGAATGGTGGCTGGTAATCAATATTGGAAATGAGGTTAGAGTCAGTCACCAAGATGAGATCGAGTAGCAAAGGCTCCTGCCCGGATCTGATTCTAGCAGCTGTCCCAACTCTATGTCACACGACAACAGGACAGTAAACGGGGGGCAGCAAATATGCAATCTTTTTGCTGATTATTTTGAAAGTGTATATGTTCAGCCGGATAGTATTTGTGTAAGCGGAGCACCAGATAGATTCACTAGTTCTATTCTGGGAAAAATTCAGTTGGAAACGGAGAATGTAGAAAAGGCTCTCAACATAATTGATGTAATGAGGGAACATGACCGGATACAATTCCAGGCTGCTTTATTGAATCATGTTGTTCGTCCCTTTTTTTTCCCTTGAAAATTTTATTCAATAAATCGCTTGAAGAGGGTAAATTTCCAGACCGCTGGAAAGTAGCATCTATTACTCCCATTTTCAAGGCAGGTAACAAACAATTGATTGAAAATTATCGGCCAATAAGCAAGCTCCGCATTTTGGAGAGAATTTTTGAATCGTTGATACATCCTTATCTGCTACATCTGGCGAAATCGCAAATAATTCCAGAACAGCAAGGATTTTTCAAGGGTCGTTCCATTCCCAGCAAACACGGCGATGCAAATGTAACTCTTATGCGATGTACTGTTTACCTCTCCACGCGCTCGCATATGCATCCAAATGTCCTCCACATCAAGTACGCATTTCGGAACAATGAGTAGTTGAATATGCGATCGCAAAACTGGCACAAATGATACATTTCTTGTCACATTTGAGACGCTCATGCGAGTTAATTTTGAGACCACTTTTCTTTATTTCTTTTCGACGTCGCATAGGAATTTTGATGTAATACTAAAGGATATCTTCAAATAGGAAGCCATTTCTTATCGCATTTGAGACATATTTTGTTATACTCATTGCGTTGACTAATGAGAAGTGATAATAATAATTATAATAATAATATTATTCATTTACTCACAAAGATAACCTCTTACAATCATTCAAAAAACAATAAAGGGCCATAGTGCAAACTTGTCATAAGAAAGGAAAAACAACAGCAGACTAGAAACTATGTCTGAAAAATTCTGATACTGTGTATGGTTCTATCTTGAGTAAAATTTCGTTTATATTTCTCCTGAAACTTGCTACATTCGTGATATTCTAGATAGCATATGGAAGATGATTATACATTTTCAAAGACATATATATATATATAAAAAGTTTTTCTGAGTTGTTGTAAGGTTATGCTTCGGAAGCATGTAATTTCTACCTCTTGTCTTGTCTGAAGACTTGCTGAATAATTGAAATAAGTGCTTGTTTTTAAAATTGAAAACGAGGCTTTCTCTTATATAGAGTCCGGACAGGGTTAAGATTCGATGAGCCTTAAATTTTCCCCTGCAACTCTCACGGAAACGCAGACCCAACATAGTTCTGAGCATCATTTTCTGGCAGCGGAATATTCTGTCAATGTCGCTTGCCCCTCTCCAGAATATAATTCCAAAACTGAGCAACGACTAAAAATTAGAAAAGTATAATGCTGTCAGAGATTTTAAGTTCAGCAAATTCTTGGCGACACGAAAATTGTATATGACATAGTTCAGTTTCCAGTGCAGATATAGAACATGCTCGCTCCAGTTCAAAGCTTTATCTAGTTTGATTCCTAAACATTTAGTGACTTCATCTATCTTCACGTTTTGACTTTGGTATTCTATGAACTCGGGAATAGGACGCCGGGAGTGGCTCGTACTAAATATTACACACTTTGTCTTGTTGAGATTCAGGAGTAAATTATTTTTGCCTAGCCATGTTTGTATCCGTGGCATATAAGAATTTAGCGATTCTATCACGTCTTGCGTGTTCTTCCCCTTAAATACGATAGAACTGTCATCAGCATATTGAACAAGATGATGCTTAGATCCCTCGAAAATATCCGCGAAGTCATTGAAATAAATAATGAACAGCAATGGTCGCAGAATACTTCCCTGGGGGACACCTGTCTCTATTTTGAGTGGGTCTGATCTATAAGTTATTCCATTGTGTTCGATCTTCACATGCTGTGTGCGGTCAGACAAGTAACTACCGAACCAGTCCAAAACATTATCTCTTATTCGGTTATACACGCAGTTTCTCCAACAATATGCCCGAGTCCACGCAATCGAAATCCTTTGACAGATCAAGAAACATTCCGAGAGGAACTTCACCGTTTTCCAAGCCATTCAAAATCGACACCGTTAGCTCAAACATTGCACAATTGATACCCCTTCCTTTCAAGAATCCATGTTTCTTGGATGTAAAAAGGCGAAATTTGAGGAATAAGCTCAGTAACCTCCGGCACATTATCTTCTCGAAAATCTTCGAGAAAGCGGGTAAAATGCTAATAGGCCGATAATTTTGTGACATAGTCATGTTACCATTTTTAAAAATGGGAATGACCAGAGTTGTCTTCAACTGTTCAGGGAAAACACCGAATCGAAAAGAACAGTTTATAATAAGTTTTAGGGGTTTCAGCAAATGCGGAATAGCCTGCTTAATGATGCTAGTTGGAATGCCGTCATAGCCGCAAGTGAATTTATTTTTTATGGACCTCAAAACAATTTGGATTTCATCATCTGTTACCTCAAAAAGATACATCGACTTTTCATTCCTGGCTACTTCACATGAAAAGGGTTCTCTCCGAAGAGTTCGCAACAAACTTGGTGCCGCGGTTACAAAATAGGTATTGAAATCATTTACTAATTTTATAAAATCATCACAAAAGTCAAAATTACATTTTTCGTTATTTATTTTAATATTTGTATTTTCTTCAACTATTTCATGGAGAGTGCGAGTTTTGTTTTCCGAAACTATGATGCGATATTCATTTTCGATCCTTTTAGCCTCAGACAGAATTAAGTTGTAACGTCTCTTCAGTTCTAAGTAGTAGGGTTTAAATGCAACGTTTATGGTTGATATAGTGAGAGCTAGGTCGAGACGTCTCTTTATCGCTATAACTTCGGGTCTATCGAAAACCCCCCCTGTAACTAGGTTTGGAACTTCTAGCATAAACATATTTCAATGGAAAATTTGATTCGAAGATAAGTTTGAAACGCGACATGAAGAAATTCCATTGTGCGTTCTCATCTTTCAATGGAAAATTGCCGAGTTCATTCCAATTTAAATTCTTTATTTCATCCAGAAACCTGCATATATAGAACTTGCTGTAGATTCGTACAAGTCTTTTTGGTTGAGTTAATGATTCTTTTTCATAGTCAAAACTGAAAACCAGACCCGAATGATCCGATATCGCGGTGTCAATTACTTTTGCACGAGATTCCCTGATATTTGTAAAGACATTATCAACACACATGTTTTTGTTGATGGCGTTATTCTAGTATAGTCCGTGATAGTTGTAATTACATTATAACTTCAAAGCACACCTTCAAACTCAGTTTTTATGATATTATTCTTACAAAGATCGATATTAAAATCCCCACATATAATGTAGGGTAAACTTTCATTTGTTAATATACGTAAAATGGAGTCAAATCTTTCAAAGAACAACAGATGATGTGAGACCGGTGGACGATAGACAGATAATATCACGATTTTTGAATTACATATGAAAATTTCCATTGCGGCACATTCGAAAACCCGCGGTATTGAATTCCGCGCGATGTCATCACGGGCACTATGACGGATATCCCCAGAACAGTACACACCAGCGCCACCATGCTCGTTCTCCCGTCTACAAAAAGACGATACAAGCGAAAATCCAGGTATTACGTATGCCGGCAATTGGTCCGCACTTTTCCAATGTTCTGTTAAAGCTATGAATTGACAATCATTTTTATAAACTACAGATTCGACCTCATTTAAGCAATTTCCTATCGATTGGAAATTCTGGTGCAGTACATTATATGTAATGAGATTAATATGTTTTTTGTTATTTACTTTGGGCTGAGGCTTCTTTGAGGTCTCATAAGTCGAGCTAAAAAAGGATTAATTCCTACCCCTTCTGGCCAATTTCCAGGGTCTGTGATCTTCTCCCTGTCATTATAATTTACCGACACTTTGAAAGAAGAACAGGGACAGGCCCAAGGGGGGGAGGGGGGGGTTCATCCCCAGTTGGAAGATTTTCAAATGAGTTGGAAAAATTTCAAAGCAGTTGGAAAAATTCCAAAGCGATTGGAAAAATTTCAAAGCAGTTGGAAAAAATTTCAAAAGAGTTGGAAAAATTCCAAAGTAGTTGACAAAATTTCAAAGCATTGGGATAAAATTCCAAAACAGTTGGAAAAAGTCCAAAGCAGTTGGTAAATTCCAAAGCAGTTGAAATACATAATTCCAAGAGAGTTATGAAATACAAAGGAATCTGAATCAGAAAAAACAAGTTTGAAATCAGTACTTGACAATATATGTATAGCCGGCAATAAATGGTATTCACCCCAATATTTTCACCATCAAGTGTTGGAAGAGATACGGCCTCAAGAAGTAGGTACCCAGTTGTAAATTTTTGAGTTACGTCGCATGGACTGTGTCATAAAAAAACCATCTGGTATCATAAATTTAAGCTGTTACTTTCAGATAAGCAGAATCATCATTAGGTAGGCTCTTCGTACATTGTGTTATAGTTTTGCGAATAAACAATATGTGTACAGGGTATCCCGAATTGCTTGATTTTGGCTGGTTCTGCTGCTTCTAGACTAGATAGATGTAAACGTTGAAATGAGTCCTCTATTTCACGATATCTTCAATTGTTTCGAAGATATAACAAAATATTGAATTTTTTTTTATTAAGATGTGCCATAACTTCTTCATTTTCGAAAATCTCTGAAAAAGATAAAAACTTTCAACAAGCACTTTTTCATCCGGAATAAGACATTATTTCAAATTTTCTTTATCTTGGACTTTTATTATGATAAAAGATGAAAAAAAAAAGCGTTCGTACTTGAAATAAAAAAATGTTTTTTTCCACGAGAAGAAAAAATTTAATATTTAAAATTTAAATTTAATAATTTAAATTGTTTTCAAAATAAAAAAATATTAAGATATCGTGAAACGGTTTTCACTAATGGTGTATTCATGAAAATCGAGCCCAGGACACCTTTCGAAGTTTTTACCTATCTGGTCCAGAAGTACCTAAAAGAGTCAAAGTCAAGCAATTTGGGATACCCTGTACATAAATTTAAATAATGTACCAAAAAAGATTTAAAGTGTAGTTTGAGTTATGTGGTGCCTTATAAAAACTTTATGAAAAGAAAATGCACGAAGGAAAACAAGTGTGAGAAAATTTTGGGCAGTGACCACAACAACAATCTTTAAAAACAGCAAATATATCCTCAATTCCAAACACTAATTGCAATAAACGCTGCAAGTTCGAAATCGCTGAATCAAATTGCGACATTTTGTTCAAAATTGTCTTCAATATGAGTGATTTAGGTCAAAACCATTTACCTACCAAATCAGGAATCTGTTTTTTTTTAAGAAGTATCTTGATTTATGACACACACTTTTTCTGTGTAAACTAGGCAGTTATTTTGCTTTTTTTTATTTCATAAAATCTGTAAGCAAAAGTGAGGTTTATTTTCATCAAACGAAATATATTTTGTGAAAAGTTTGTTCCTATTATTCTGTGAAATGGAGCCATGTTAGGGATGAGCAGCTTCAATATTTTGAATCTCATCAAAGTGGTAATTAACTTTGATTTTTCATCTACCCAACATTCAATCATATATACAGGGTGTTTCATCATAAACTGGACAAACTCATTTGACGTAGAGAGAACATCGGGAGAATCATTTTTTTCTTATGACATATTTCGCGTTTTCGAAGCATAAGGGAGATACACGGTGTTTAATGTCATTTTCGAGCGTTATTATATTGAGTGTAGTGGGTTATGTATAAGACTGGAAGTAATGGTTTCTTGTCATATCGTAGTATTTTTGGATGCTTCATTCAGAAATGGTGTAGAGCTCCGAAAAAAAAATTACAAAATGGCGGAAAACCTGCAATGTACGTGATTTTTTTTTTCGGTTGCCAAATTGATTTTCATTTCCTAAATTAGCACAATTTTTAAAGGATATCTGTGAAAAACTTTTTTCAAAAATCGAACACAACTTTTTTTTTACATGTCTACAGCGAAAAAAAAATTTCACTCGAAATTGATGAAATTTTTCACGATTGTACTTACTTTTATACCTAACACGAATATGAAAACAGAATCGAAAAATATCAAACGGTTTCGTTTTTACAGCCATTCAAATGTCCCGTTCGAATATCTGAAATAATAAAAAAAACATGACACAGCTTGTGTTCTTAGGCCCATAATTTTTGAATTTGTATGTCGAAACATTCCAGATTGCAAAATGAATTAAAAAAATCAGTGAAACTTCATTGAGAGTTGAACTCCCTACTCTGAGTTAAGTATTAATGTGAAATATGAGTCTGTTCTAAGGTTCTGAGTATATTAAATTTCGTTGCCGAGCAACAGTAGCTGATAGAATTTGACAGGTTATTTGAATTTTACTGAATAATTCGAGTATATTGAAACGACTTTTTAGAAAACGAAAATGAAATATTCACTTTTAGAAAAAAATGATATGATTCAGGCTTATTATGAAGCGAATTCCTCAGGGAGAAAAGCAAGGGAAATTTACGTTCGCAGATTTACAAGCCGAAACGTTCCTAATTTTAAAACTTTCATAGAAACGGTGCGTAAATTACGTGAAGAAGGTATTCTTCACCGCAAGAAGAAGAAGGAAACAATCTGAAATAACGAAGAACGTATCCTGGATTTAGTGAGTGAAAATCCGATGGTATCAACAAGAACTCTAGCAAATCATCCAAGTGTGAATAAGAGTAAATCCACTGTATGGAGAGTTTTGAAAAGAAATAGCTACCATCCGTACCATTTCCGTTCATGTCAAACCTAAGAAGAAGGTGATTTTGAGAAGAGGAAAGAATTCTGTGAATTTATTTTAAGAAGGACACGTGAGAATAGGAATTTCCTACGTCTCATACTGTTTACGGATGAAGCAACATTCCACAGAGATGGTTTCTTCAACAACAAAAATAATATAATATAGCAAAGGGAAAATCCACATGCAACAGTAGCAAAAAATAGCCAGAAGAGATTTTCTGTCAATGTTTGGGCGGGAATGAAGGATGGATTCATTATAGGACCGTACATTCTTCCTGAAACATTGACTGGAAATGGCTATAATCAATTTTTGAGGGAAACTCTGCCGGATCTATTGGAAGATATTCCTTTGAGTCACTTTCAAGGAATATGGTACCAGCATGATGGTTGCCCTGCTCACACAGTGAGGAGTGTACGAGAATTTTTAGACTCTCAATACCCTCGCCGATGGATCGGCCGATTGGGACCTGTCGCATGGCCTCCTCGTTCTCCAGATCTTACACCTATGGATTTTTATTTCTGGGGTCATATGAAGAGTCTTGTTTATGATAAGCGAGCTCCAGTGACTTCGAGAGAAGAACTGATTCAAAGAATCGAATCAGCCGCCAGAGAGATTCGCCGAAACCCGGAAATGGTTCGTTCAGCGGTGGATAGTGTGGCGAAAAGGTCGAGAAAGTGTATCCGGAGAAATGGCAATATTTTTGAGAACGAATTATGAATAAATTTTATACTAATAGGTTTTTTTTGTTGCGTTTGTGAAATTGTGGAATTATTCGTAGAAATTTCCGCAATAATGCCATGCCATTAATATCTGAGAAGTATTAACCGCCAATTTCTACTCAAACTGCATAAATTGGTTTCAGGATAATTGCAATATTATATTCAGTTAAATTCAAATACTCTGTCAAATTCTATGAGCTGCCATTGCTTGGCAACGAATATTAAAAACCTTTGAACAGTCTCAATTCAGATTCCACATTTATTTTAATAGGTACTTAACTCAGAGTAGGGAGTTCAACTCTCAATGAAGTTTCACTGATTTTTTTTCAATTCATTTTGCAATCTGGAATGTTTCGACATACAAATTCAAAAATTATGGGCCTAAGAACACAAGCTGTGTCATGTTTTTTTATTATTTCAGATATTCGAACGGGACATTTGAATGGCTGTAAAAACGAAACCGTTTGATATTTTTCGATTCTGTTTTCATATTCGTGTTAGGTATAAAAGTAAGTACAATCGTGAAAAATTTCATCAATTTCGAGTGAAATTTTTTTTTCGCTGTAGACATGTAAAAAAAAAGTTGTGTTCGATTTTTGAAAAAAGTTTTTCACAGATATCCTTTAAAAATTGTGCTAATTTAGGAAATGAAAATCAATTTGGCAACCAAAAAAAAAAAATCACGTACATTGCAGGTTTTCCGCCATTTTGTAATTTTTTTGTCGGAGCTCTACACCATTTCTGAATGAAGCATCCAAAATTACTACGATATGACAAGAAACCATTACTTCCAGTCTTATACATAACCCACCACACTCGATATAATAACGCTCGAAAATGACATTAAACACCGTGTATCTCCCTTATGCTTCGAAAACGGGAAATATGTCATAAGAAAAAAATGATTCTCCCGATGTTCTCTATACGTCATATGAGTTTGTCTAGTTTATGATGAAACACCCTGTATTTGTGAAAAATACTTTGTTTTATGATGCTTGAAATTTTGAGATACACCAAATAATGAAACTGAACTAAATTAAAGAACGAAACGAAAAGTGTGTCTCAAAGTTTCGAACATACTTCAAAGTAGTCCTCAGAAAAAAAAACGATTCCATAAAATTAAGAATCGACGTTAATTTCTCATCATTTTGATTCCCAATATCTACCTACTCCTTCCATGGTATGAAAAGAATAAATTTTTCTTCAGAAAAAAATATTTTCTCTGTTGAAAATGAGCCGTGCCTTCGCTCCCAGATTGCACGAAATGAAGAAAAGCTACAAAACTGAAGAAACGAACAAGTAGTGTTTCTCAAAGTTTCAAGCAACATCAAGATACTTTCTATGAAAAAAACAAACTCCATAAAATCTACTTAATTGAATATTCGGTAGATGGAAAAGAGTTAATTACTCTTCACTCTGTTGAAATTCATAATTTTGAATTTTTTTTACCGAAAGAAATAATATACCAAAATATATAACAAATTCCTGTCAATTTAAAGTCAAGTTGGAAAATTTTCGATGGATTTCCCCCTCTCAAAAATTTGGTTTCGGCCCGTCCCTGAAGAAGAATATTCTTCAGGTCGTTTCGAAATTACTTTCAAACATGTGACACTTGTAATTCCCTCACATGTGAGATAGTCGGTCAGTTCTTGCGGACTCGTATCGGTATGCAAACCAAATACGTGGAAATGAGCGTATCTGTCGGTCACCTTTATTCCTGTAGTTTTTTATCTGTTCCTCTGATAATATTTCGTTTACGCGATTTTCTTGGAAAGATGAAACCTTGCTTTGTATCAGCGTTTTCGTTTTGTTTTTGTGAATTTTGAATTTTAGATTGTTCAGATTTTGTGTTCACTTTTTCAGTGCTCTCGGCCTTAGATTTTGTAGTTTCGAATTTAGTATCTTGGTTTTGTCGATGATCCCCCCCCAATGTTGAACGAAGTTGGAAAATTTTCAAAGCAGTTGGAAAAATTTCAAAGCGGTTGGAAAAATTTCGAAGCAGTTGGAAAAAATTTCAAAGCAGTTGGAAAGAATTCAAAAGCAGTTGGAAAAAGTTCAAAGCAGTTGGTAAAATTTCAAAGCAGTTGAAATACATAATTCCGAGAGAGTTATGAAATACGAAGGAATCTGAACTAGAAAAAACAAGTTTGCAATCAGTACTTGGCAATATATGTATAGCTGACAATAAATGGCATTTATCCCAATATTTTTACCATCAAGTGTCATAAAAAAAACCATCTGGTATCATAAATTTAAGCTGTTACTTTCAGATGTACCAAGTGCCTATTAGGAGTTTCTGGAGAACTGGACCTATTTTAATCTGAAAATGGGGATTATGATATTGTTCGACATTACCTACCGAGCTAGAATATTCTTGCAGCTTGACAACTTTCAGTTATACAGGGAATGAAAAAAAAATCAAAACTTTCTTTCCATTTTTTTGTTTTCCATTTCGATAGAGCAGTGTTTTTCAACCTTTTTCATGATACGACCCCCCCATAGTATCGCAAAATAATTTCGCGACCCCCTAATCCTGGTTTTTTCCATGTATGTTAAAAATATTGAAATGTAGGTACATATTGTAAATTCGAGAAAAATCGTTGGAGACTCGACTTTTCCAAATCATTTGCATTTGTTAAGATACGAGTATGGGTTCACTCAATCGAAATTTGTTTAACCATAGAGAGGTAAAGTGGTTTTCAATAGGCTGATCAGTTTTATGAAACTTTGCACTGAACTTTTAGTTCAAACACAATAACAATAACAAACAACTTTATTTCGACAACAAGTCAATTATCATTTTTGACATATTCCTTTTGAAAATAGCTTTTCCTGCTGAACGTTTTCAAGGGCAGGATGCAAAAGAAAAACTTCATGGCTTTACAAGAAAAAATTTGAATCGTGATTTCATTGAAGAAATGAGATTATATCAATTCACATACCAGGTGTTTCAAAAATCTGGAAAAGGTCAATTTATTTCGGCCATAGCTGAAAGATCGAAATTCTGATACTGGGGTCTTTAGTAATTTCGTCCGAGGAAGATTTTGGGCCAAAAAAGGCCTTATCGAGATATGAGGCCCAACTTTGAAATTTCAAACGCAAACCCATCTTTTTTATTGCAGATTCGAATTTAGCGGAAAATTTTCCATCCGAATTGAAAAAAACAAAAATTTTTCCATCCCTATTTGAAACCTATGCAGTGTTTTTTGTTTGAAAATCTGCGGCGTTCATTCAGACCAGGATTCATAAATACATATTCTAATACTAAGTTAATTTATGCGAGGAATCGATTGGGCCACCAGATTTTGAGGCCTTATGCGAGATATTAGGTCCAACTTCAATTTTTGAACAAAAACTGCTGCATGAGGTCCATATATGGACGAAAAACTTTTCGATTTTAACCAATTCGGATGAAAAATTTCCCGCTTTATCCGACTCTGCAATAAAAAAAAGGTTCGCGTTTGAAATTTCAAATTTGGGCCTCATATCTCGTATAAAGCGCTTCCGGGCGAAATTAGGTACCGAAATCCACAGTATCAGAATTCCGATTTTTCACCTGTTGCCCCGTTTCCAGACTTTTAAACTACCAAATATATTTCAAATGAAAATGTTATCTAATAATAATAATAATAATAATAACTTTTATTCTCCAAAAAAGACAACAATTACATTGTATAGGAGTAGTCAATAATAAAATATCCATCAAAATGGTCACACAAAGATTCAAACATAAAAATAAAGAAAATTAGGACAAATCAATTATAAAAGTTACCTTACAAGTCTTCAAAAGACACAAGCAAAAATACGTACAGTGGAATAATATACAAAAATACACAATTATGAATTATACAGTCCTTAAATGAAAATAAAATCTGAAATATTAGGTCAATATCTGATCTACACGATAAAAACATTTGTCTACCAAATACTGCTTAAAGTTTTTTTTAAAAAGAAACAAAGACCGACTGCCCTTCACATGATCCGGCAATCTATTGAAAATTAAAGGTCCCAGTGATTTTGGGCTGTTTTTAGATATCTGAACCCTGGAAAATGGCACATCAAGTTGATCTTTTATCCTTGTATTATATACATGGAATGCAGACCTTGTCATAAAGGAGTCATAATGAACGAAAACATAGACACACATTTCAAAGATAAAAAGTGACGGAAGCGTCAAAATTCCATAAGTCTTGAAGAAAGTTACGCAACTCTCTCCTGGCGGTAAACCAAACATTACGCGGAGTATCCTCTTTTGCGCGACGAACACATCCTTCGACCCAGCCGATTTCCCCCATAGACAAACAGCATAACGCAACCTCGAGTCCACCTGAGCATAATAGAGCCTCAACAACTGATCAACATTCAATACAGTCCTCAAATTGCGTAACTGATAATTAATAGAGTTTAATTTCTTAACCAACACTCGACAGTGATCATTCCAGGAGAGGTGCTCATAAAGATGTACACCCAGAAACAACGCCGACACATCCGCAGATTGCAAATCACCAAAATTAATAATATCAACTTCTTTCTGTCTGTTATGAAATCGAATACACCTTGTTTTACCTACGTTTAGGTAAAGAAGATTCGCTCTAAACCATAGATTCATAGCGTCAGAAACCCTTTCACACATAGAGGATAGCTGAGTGTCATCTCTATCTGACAATACCACAGACGTGTCGTCTGCATAAACAATGAAGGAGCCATCACATATCCTCACAATATCATTAATATAAAGTAGAAATAGAGTTGGTCCCAAGACAGAGCCTTGGGGAACTCCAATATCAGTATGCGACCTATTCATTGAACGACCACTGCCAACTTGGACATAACTACTACGGTTACATAAAAAACTCTTTATCCACTCATAGGCGACACCGCGGATTTTGTATCTATATATTTTATTCAACAAAATTTCATGACTTATGCAGTCGAAGGCCCTGCTGAGGTCACAAAAGATACCCACAGGACACTCGCCAGCATCAATGCAGTTAATTATTTTCAGAATATATGAATAAATTGCCGTCGTCGTAGACTTATTCTGAGTAAAACCATGTTGATCCTCGGTTATCACATTGAAATCTTCCAAAAAAGACAGCAGTCGAGACAAAAACGCTATTTCAAAAATTTTTGAAATAATGTGAAGAAAGAATAAATTGTTTCATTACTTGTCATTCAATAAACTAGGTGTCGATATGTTTTTTTTGTTAATTTATTTGTATGAATAATATACCAGTATTTCATTGATAACCATTTCTTGACATATCTATTCTTTTAGAAGTTTTTGATGTTTTTTAATGAAGTGGTACCTAGTTCTCTCGACCACTCGCGACTCCCCAACAGAGGCTTCGCGACCCTCTGGGGATCGCGACCCCCTGGGGATCGCGACCCACAGATTGAAAAACACTGCGATAGAGTATTCAATTGTGAATACATTCGTATTTGCATTTGTCATAATAATTTCCAAAATATCGAGAAAAAACTTGAGAAAAAAGATAGATCAGAGTATTCGGTATCATATTTGTTATTCCTATTCTAAATATCTTAAGCACAAACCTTTTTCACATTTTTGAAGTCGAAGACTATTGAATTATTGCACATTTTTAAAATTTTGAAAAACTCGTCATAGGGTGTTCCAAATGTTGGGTCAAAAATTGGGATCAAGTTTGGCCCATAACTTTCGTTTTTCAAATTAGAACCCTATTTTTTATGATTACGAAAAAAAATTAAGATGATGTTCCAACATATTAATGCTCCTAAAATTAATAATTCTTGAGGTATTCAGGATTTTCTGATTTCATGTCGTACGTAGCGTCAAAGTCATCTGTTTCATATCAACAATGATCTTGGTCATAAAAAATAAGTTATTCCAATAACTCACTTATGACACACCACTTTTCTGAATTTTACAAATGAACAATACGACAATAAATGAATTTGAATAATTAATCAGAAAAGATTCAAAGTGAAGTTTGAGTTATGCGGTGCCTCATAAAAATTACAAAAAAACGACAACAATTGTGGGAGGAGATTATGGATATAGTAACCACAGAATTCTGTTCAACTGCGGAAACCTTAATGATTCAAGGTCAACACACCTAGGTAGGAAACCCTACACCCAATATTTCCCTGGTGAGAGGGACCCCTCCCTGTCGACTCGCGACATTTTTGTTGACGTGTCCAAGGGACATCTACAGGCGGATGAACAATGGGCCACCAGGCCTCGGTTCTGCCAGAAAAGGCACCGCAGATGAAAAGGAAGACGAAGAAGACCACAGAATATGGGAAGTCACAACAAAAATCGTTCAAAACACTAAAAACATCCTCAATTACAAACACTAATTGCAATAAACGCTGCAAAGAGATCGAAATCACTTACTCAAATTAGGAAATTCTGTTCAAAATTGTTTCTTCAATATGACTGATTTGGGTCATAACCGTTTCCCTACTAAATTGGGAATATGTTTTTTTTAAGTATCTTGATTCATGACACACACTTTGACATACATTTTCTGTTTTATTCCCTAGCGAGTTCCCTAGTTATGTTGCTTTTCTTCATTTCACGGAATCTGTAAGCAAAAGTAAGGTTCATTTTTCATCAAACGAAATATATTTTCTGAAAATTTTGTCCTTTCATTCTGTAAAATAGACCCATGTTAGGCATGAGCAGTTTCAATATTATGAATCTCATCAAAGTGAATTGGTTGAGGCTTTCACGGCCATCGTTCAATGTACGCTGTTCTTTCGAGCATTTAGGCCGTCGTCGTAGATTAGTTCTCGACGTTTCGCCAGTTCGAGTGTCTGGCAGTCTGGCTTCTGCAGAAGTTATATTTCAGGAGATGTTCTCACTGGACTGAACTGCCTGACTGTGCTCGAAAGGACGGGGTACACTCATCAAAGTGGTCAGTAATTAATTCTTTACTGAACTAAATTAAAAATTGAAACAAAAAGTGTGTCTCAAAGTTTCAAACATACTTCAAGGTATTCCTCAAAAAAAAAAAACGATTCCATAAAATAAAGAAACTCACATTATTGAATATTGGGTAATTGGAAAATTAACGTTAATTTCTCATTACTTTCATTTCCAATATTTACTCCTTTCATGGAATAAAAAGAATGGATTTTTCAGAAAAAATATTTTCTCTGATGAAAATGAGCCATGCCCTCGCTTCCAGATTCCATGAAATAAAGAAATGCTACAAAACTGAAGGAACAAACAAGTAGTGTTTCTCTAAGTTTCAAGCAACATCAAGATACTCTTCATAAAATCTATTTAATTGAATGTTCGATGTTCACTCTGTTGAAATTCATCATTTTGAATTTTTTTTTACCGAAACAAATATTATACCATAATATGTATAACGGTCCAGTTGGAAAATTTTCGATGGATATCCCCCCCACCCCCAAAATTTGGCTTCGGCTCGTCCCTGTATCAAACCATTTTTAATGCAGGTGAAATATTGTTATTAAATTTGGATTTTATTACTTAATATATGTGACGTTATTCGAAATTTTCAATTCCAATATTCATTTCGTCCAATAAGAAGATTTGCTCCCAATTACATCATTTTTTTGACTGGAGGAGAGCAAATTTACCAATAATAAATTTACATATTTTTTAGATTAAATCATTGACTGCATGAGGATAATGAAAAAATCTATTCGAACAAAAAAACTATAATGATTAATAACATTAAGATAGAATAAAATAAAAAACAAAAAAAAATGAAAAAAAGTAAACAAAAAAAGATGCAAAATAGGTTTGAGTATATACTATCTAGTAGGTTTCTTCATCTGTCTTTCTTTTCTCTGCCTGGCTTGTCACAGCCATTCCTTTACATATATTTCAAAGTCTTTTTCCGAAATGCCTGTATTCTTCCTCACCAAATCTGAAAAGAATGAAAGTATATGTTGAAATATTTTTTTTTCAATATCAAGTTCAAGTATTTGAGAAATTGTATTAGATTATAGAAGCATTGTACCTTGATTTTCTCCAATCGATAAGTGATTAAGGATTTATAACTTGAGTCATTTGAACAATTTCGTTCAACTATTCAATTTATTGGTTCAACATATTTCAATTGATGAGAAGATAAAAATATAATTGCCAACGTTTTTAATTTTTATTCGTATAGGTGTCTAAGGGTCGGTTTCACAAAACTTCAATTGTAGGGTTAAATTAATTTGCAGCCACCGCGATTCGTTGAAACTTCAAAACGAGTGATTCGATTGGTTCGAATTTACGTAAGGTTGTTCAATCGTACAATTAAATCTTTGTGAAACCCACCGTAAGTCATTGAAAAAATTTTTGGACAACAAATTTACAAGAATTATTTGAATAACTGCTAAGGTTGTGTTTTACAGTATCGCGGCTACACTTCAAATCAATTAAAAAAAACCTCAAATCAAATACTCTCTGAATAAAATCTACATGACGGGACTTTCAGCAATTTTATAATCTGACCTCTGGCCTGTCCATGAACAAGATTCGGCAGTTTCGTCGGTGAAAGTCCTTTTGAAGCATCTCATCACGAAATCTTTGCTGCCGTTACCCTCAACGGCCTCATATGTTTTGTACTGAAAAATGTTGAATCTGAATAAGGTGAACATTAGTTCTAGAAATTATAAGACATAAAAAATCCAAATAAGATCAGATTTCCTAGCAGTTCAACTGAAGATATAATAATTAGTTCAAATCTAGGGTTTCCAACTATGGTCATATAAAAAAAATGAATTACTAAGAAATCTATACCGATATCACATAATATTTAGAAATATTAGACCAGTGGATAATTCGAAGGACTAGTTTTTTTCAAGTAGACTAACTTTCTCAAAAACCAAAATTTAATTTCATTCGAATACTTCAGATGTGTTTTTGTGAATTTTGCAGTGAATTTCTTACCAATCTTTTCTTCAATATTGTTGAATCACTTCTCATTAATTTGAATTCAGTGGCGTAGCGAGCTTAATTCGCGCCCGGGGCACAGTTCCATCTCAGCGCCCCCCCCCCCTCAATCAAACATTATATTGACATATAATATTATATGTGCAATATACTTGCAAATTAACGAATGAATAATGTTTGAAAAATGAACTCATAGGCTCAAACAAGGCTTTAAATTTAAGACAAAAAACTTTAGTAGAAAAAATAGAATTAAATTTTGAAATTATTCTGACCATCCAGAATTACTACAAAAGAAACTAATCATTCATTTTATATGTTCCTAAAAAAAAAAAGGCAGTTTCTTAACAATTAAAAAAATTAAAATTTATTATCTTCAAGTAGGAATAAATTAATTATATGTAAGTACATAAATATCATTTATAACTATGAAACTATGCATGAATTTTCCTTGCTTTAGATGAAGCAAATTAATCAATAATATCAATTCAAATTTTTCCCTTTTCACACTTAAAAATGCCAGGTCACTTAAGCGATCTTGTCCCGTCGTTGAACGTAAATACGTCAGAATTAATTTCAATTTACTGAATGATCGTTCACAGCTAGCAATTGATACTGAGATGGTCAGGAGTATCTGAAGTGCCACTCTCAGGTTTGGAAACACATCTTCTCCATACGAGATTATAAAATTGAGAAATTCCAATGGACTTTTTGGTTCAATTTCATTTCTACTGCGGAGTAACATTTTACAGTCACATATTTCATTGAAGAGTTCTATTCCATTAAAATCGGTATTATAAAATTCTCCCAAATTTCTAAAATTTTTTTCAAGGTCAACATTATCCTTCTTCATTAAATTTTCTACATCTAATAAAAATCCAAATTTCAAATTAAGGTCACTTAATCGCGTGAATCGTGAACGTATTTCTTGTTGAAGACGATCAAGCACACTTTTCATCCCGCGAGAAATTTCACTTTCTGCGGAAAGACCAACATCTCTAGCTAATTAATTCTCCGGGTATTTTGCGGCGTCTTCTCACACGTACTGTTATATCAATATCCCATTTTTCACAAAGTGACTTCGCTTTTCCTATAACCTCTTCACAGTGTTTGTCTCGATAATGATTCAAGATCATGGAACGCTTCTCTAAAATTCATTCCAGGATCTTGTAATCTGAGCTGCACACGATCAATTCTCCTCAAAATTTCTTACCATAACTAACGTTATGAAATTAAAAGAAAGTATATTCTGTAATAAAATTGTTGTTTCACTTCTGGTATCACTTGTGGTGGTAGTATCTTCTGCTAGTTTTTCCAACAGTTGCACTATATTCTCTAGCTCATCGACGATAACCGTAACTGCTTGTATTCTGGCGCTCCATCGTGTCTCAGATTCACGTTTGACAGTTTTGGTTAAAGCATTTTTCAATAAGTCCCATCTTAATGTCGAACGTGAGAAAAACAGATATATGTTTTCAATTATTCCAAAGCATGTAACAACAACTGGGTCTTGTTTGGCGGCAGTAACTCCTACTAAATTCAATGAATGGTTATCACAATTTACAAATAATGCCTTATGATTTTTTCCGTTATTCTTTGTTGAACGCCAGATGTGTGATCTGCTATCACGGAAGCATTATCGTAATATTGGGATCTACAGTTGGTTAATGAAATTCCATCGGAATTTAATTTTTCTAAAATAGTATTTTCGATTGAGGCTGCATCTTTACCATGTATTTCAATGAATCCCAAAAAAGATTCTTTGATGGAAACTTTTTTATTGATGAAATCAACATCCACATACCGAACTACTTGAGACATTTTTTCACGATGAGAAATATCAGGAGTTGAATCAAACAAAAGTCCATAATATTTATTTCTTTTGATATCGTTTATTAGTTGATTTCGAACTGTAGATGCCAAAAGATTAATGAATTCATTTTGAATCTGTGGTGACAAATATGAAACAGCTTTTGGAGTTTCTGTGGCATGTTTAAGATGATTTGCTAGAAGCGGATCAAACTGAGCTAAAAGTTTAAGTAAAGATAATAGGTTTCCTACATTTGGACCATCTTGAAGAGCTAGTTTTTCAACATGGCCACGTAGAGGAAGATTTTGTATAATCAAATACCTCATACAAGCTAATATTCTTTGCAATATATTTCGCCACCGTTCTTTTTCGAGCAGAATGTTCGCTTCTAATGCTACATCAATTCCCGTTCTACTCAGTAATCTTCTTTCTGTTTCTTTCCAAGACGTAAGTGATTTTCTGTGATTTGGACTTCTCTCATGGCTAATCAGTTTATTTTTTTCTTCCATTTATTAAATCCAGCAGATGTTACGAAAGAAGATTGTGCAGTGGCATTTGGTGTCATAAATAATAAGCAACAGAAACAGTACGCTGCATTATTTTTCGGTGAATATAATAACCAAGATCGGTTAACTTCAGTTCCTTCCTCTTCATTCCCGACCCGTCGGTAAAACCAGGATTTTGGCATGAGATGATTGGTTGATGTTGCTACATTCAAACTTGCTTCGTTTTGAAATGTTCTAGATCCACGAATAATCATTTCCTTCCGAAGTTCGTTCGATATCATAGGAAGATTGTTGCTGAATTTTAAGTAAGCAACGTCCTTGAACTCCAGAACATCTGGAATTACTGCAAGTGTTCCTGTTGTATTTTCTATGCTTGGATGTGAACATGTACTTATGATTTCTGATGTGCCAACATCTTCTACTTGTTTAGATATGTTATAAGTGCATACAAGTTTAGCAGGAGTAGGTGTAGGTATGATGTATTACTTGAACCTGGTTCTGACTCTGTATTGATATTTTCATCCTTCTCATCTTCTGGATGATCTCTTTGTGGTTTTTTTGCTAGGTATGATTCCATTATTACTCTGGATTTCAGAGCTTCTTTTTTTTGCTGCAGTTTCCTTTTCCGATTCTGGGAACCGCTCAGTTTTTTTCCTGCCGTTGACATGGTCTGAATAAAATTTTTTTTTGAATTAATAAAGATTTTTAGCCGGGAGGACTCTCTCAGTATCAATGATTTCAACTGCTGAATAACACATCAGTGAATAAAATATAGAAAAGAACAGAATGCAACTTATTTGAAATAACAACATGGGGAAGAAAAACTTCTATATATTATATTATATTATAGTATATTCTAAAACAAGTTGCAGAATGGACTCCTATTGCAACACGAATGCGTATTAGACGATATTTTCTCTATTTCAGTAAAGTTTTGTGGAAAACTCTCGAAATTCAAATAAAAATTCAGATTACTGACTTCTGTATTGTATCTTGACAGTTGGTGTCACTAACGAAATTTGACAGATTGCGGATTTTGAATTGATTTGATTCGAAAATTGAGTGGATCGGAGGTCAGTACTGACAACCACAAAACGAAAATTATAACTGAAAACAATGCTGTAATGAGTTTCATTACAGCACTACATTTAGTACTGTAGTGAACTCATTACGATACTGAAATAGAGAAAAGTAAGTACAAAACTAATTTGCAACAAACTAGACCTTGGAACCGAGATCCAATATTAATGTCAAACTATTGTTAACTCGAATTTAGATATGTTCAGCCTGAATATAAACTCTATTTGAAAAGACGGTACACTGCAAAACGAAGAGCTGCGTTTAGGTAGTTTTATCTTTATTTTCATAAGAACTGGTAAAATCTGGTAAATTAAATTAAATCTTAAACTAGCAAAGATTATTATTGGAATAGTTAGTAAACTACGACAAAATCCAATTATTGATGTGATAGTTTCGACTAGCGTATAAAAAGTTGCTAGTTTTAGATTGCACCTAAAAGCGCCATGTTGATAGTGAATCAAAAATTATTAATTTTTATCAATATATATATTGTTCATTTTTTTCATTGTTTTATTGAACTTTGTAAACCAATTTTTCATACCCTATTCACTGATTAAAAGAATCGTCGAGTAGATGAAGTGAGTGATCATATTTGTTTTATTACTTACCAAGAATGCCTCGAACTTGAAAGGTGGTATGTAACAATTAACACAGTGAAATAAATAAACACTACAATGTTGCTTACATCAAACTTATGATATAAATAACATTTAATGTATTGTCTGAGCAGGCGCGATGACAATTCTTTTGCCCGTCCTCGAGTCCTCGGATGAAATTTCCTCTATTTCGACAGATACACATGCGCGCCAACGTCGTTATATTGGTTATCAAAGATTACAGAATATATACTTTATAATCTTTGTTGGTCATATCGAAGTGTTTACTATTTGAATCGTTGGTGCGCATGTGCATCTGTCGAAATAAACGAAAAGGAATTCTGTAATATGAAATCCTCTGGCGGATACTTCATTATAGGATTCTTTATCGATAAATCAAAGGTGTCCTCTATTAGAGTTTTCTATAACTATAATATTTCGGATATTCTCTGATCTGTTGCAAGTGACACGTACATATACGACTAAACGTTCTATTTGTCCGAGAAGTATATGTAAAGATATAGACGATCTTTTACTTGTTATTTTCCGAATATACATAAGAGCCTTGTTCTTATTGTTTAAAAATAAGAACCGTAAGCGTAAGAACCATAAGAAATATATGAAAAAGTGAAAATTATCCAGCAATTTTTTTCTTTTTGCGAACGATTCGGCGCCCCTTTGTTAGTAGCGCCCGGGGCATGCTGCCCCCCCGTGTCCCCCTCGCTACGCCACTGTTTGAATTACAGATGATTGAAATCGATAATAAATTGAAATTATAAAAAATAAAGATATCGTGAAATGGTTTCTAGTGATGGTTTTCACAAAAATCGAACCCCGGACTCCTTTCATCATTTTGACCTGTAAGTCCAGGAGTACCACAAAGAGCCAAAATCGAGCAATTTGGGATACAATGTACATGTACAGCACTATTTCAGACAAGTTAACTAAAACTCAATTTTTCGAAGAGTGTTGCGCTGGCCTATTTTATGGAATTTTTAAATATGTTCAGAACCAAATGAAATATAGAAAATTCAACGGCAAAAATCAAGACAATTCTCAGAAGAAAAATTTTTTTTCTAAATCAAAAAGTTCTGCCCCAACACACAATATAAAAACTTCATTATACGATAATTATATGTGGAATGAAATATCAAAATATTTAGTTTACAACAATAACTAAAAGAATTTACTTACCAATTAATGCACTCAAATTGCAGAAAACCAAAAAATTTGAATATCGGATCGAACAAACAGCGAACTTCTCGAATCGAACACTAGTCACAAAATGATGGAATGTGAATGGATCCAAAAGAAAAAACTCAAGTCTAAAAATGGTTATACTTTGAATCTGCCAGACGTAAAACTACCCCCCTTTGTCTTACCAGTGCAAATTACATGGTCCAAACCGGGTTCTTATCTCGAGAGAAAAATATCCCGGACTCCGGACTAATGTTTTTAGGGGCAATAAAACCCAGATGCGGTAGTTTCTCTACAGTTAAAGATCGAACAATTCCTCACTCGGGTGCAAATTCAGCATTTTCAATGCTAAATTTGGCATATTTGATTCATGTATAGCATATAGTTTTGGCGTTAAGCATATAGCATATTATTGAGCATATCTTCGAAAGGGAAAAGAGAAAAAAAAATTGACGGACATTTTCTAATATTTCGAAATCAACAGATGCACAAGAACCGACTGATTTTGGTACTTTTTTCACTGTTACCCTCTTCAATGAAACGAACAAAGGAAGCGCGCAGAATTTTATAGACTCAATAAATTTTTATGAGCTTGCAACAACCGATATATTTACAGGAAATATCAAAACAAACTTGGACATCTGGCTCTTTTTCTTGGGAATTCCTATCCCTGAATCAACGCGAGGAGTCGATAATATTCGAAATATTTTCAAATCCAATGTCCCACCCGTTACGTGTTTCATAATATGTTCAAGCACCCTTGGTCTTCGAGATCCAAATTTCAAATACTTTGGAAAAACCCGGTATCGTAATTTTTTTATCGTATATTTTTTTGGGAGCTGAGAAACCATAAAGTGAAGAATGTCAAACATTGGTTTTTATGAAGTATCAAAGCTTAAATCACCGAGATTCAAATTCAAGTTAGAATTAAAACGAATAGTTCTTCCGCATTCAGAAATTTCCAGTAAAGTGCATATACATTCGAGAATATTAAGATAAAGATATAACATATTTTATCAATATCTATACCACAACAACCATAATTCAATTCATTCAAGTTTGAGACAGACAGTTCTGACAATAAAAAATAAAAGTTTAACCCAGGACCTAGGAAAATTTTGAAATCTGATAACTCAGAACCCCAATTCAACCCACATTCAAATGTTGTTATGTTTCAGAAATAGCTGTAGAAAAAAATATCAATGAAAAACTAGCATTTTTTCGGCACTTTCCCAAATGAAAAAGTATATTTTTGGCATTTTCTGAACGCAAAACTAGCATTTTTTGCTTCCCCTGAGATAACAACACTGAGTAACTCAACACTCTTTGGCTGTGAGTCACAATACGAACGAATATTTGCATCGCATGGGAATCACATTTGAGATAATTATCTTTATTCATCGTCAAAATGTCGAGAATTTTTCTTCCACATTTCGTTAACAAAGCGATATCACAAAATTACTAGGTTTTGGACGCATATGCGACATCACAATGAAGATTTTATTTAATGTTGAAAATGTAACTCCACAAAAGTGTCAGGCGATGTAACGTGTTTGCTGGGTTGAGACAAATCTAATAAGTTTCATAAAATATCTACAGGAAAATTTTGATCAGGGTATTCAAGTGGACGTGGTATATACGGATTTCAGTAAGGCCTTCGATCGAACTAGTATTCCCAGATTAGTGAACAGGCTATTTGCGGTTGGAGTATGTGGTTCTCTTTTGAGGTGGTTCGAATCATATTTGAACAATAAATCGCAGTATGTCTCAGTTGAGGGTTTCAGATCTAGATGTTTCGTAACCAGTTCCGGAGTACCTCAGGGTTCTTATTTGGGTCCCTTGTTATTTTTGATTTATGTCAATAATATAATACATTATTTTAATACTTGTAAGATCTTGCTGTTTGCTGATGATCTCAAAATTTTTACGGGAATAAGGGACGATAATGACTGCCTTTCTCTTCAGTAAGATTTAGACAATTTAATAAACTTTTCTGAAACATCTGGTCTTTACCTGAATCTGTCGAAATGCCATGTCACCAGGAATAAATATATAGTTGAGTGGCCTTAAAAATTGCATGATGCTATCTTGGCTCGGTCAAGTCATGTGAGAGACTCAGGAGTAACTTTTCGATCATAAGCTGAAATTTGATATACATATTGATCGTGTTGTTACATCGTGTAGTGTAATGTTGGGATTCATACTGAGGCAGGGTCGTCTCTTCTCAAATTATAAAACTATGCCCACATTATATTATGCTTCTGTTTTCAACACACTAATATTTGCCTCTGTTGTATGGAATCCCAAATATTAAGTTAACACTGAACATCTCGAGAAGATTCAGAAATTTTTTTTGCGTGTTTTGGGTTTTAATTGTGGACTTTTGTTGAATCGGGGTTATCCGGACAATAACGATAGGAAGTTGAAATATTTTCAAATGGAGAGTCTTCAAAACCGCCGAGTTATTGGTGACTTTCTATTTCTACATAAGTGCTCAGTAACCGTATTGAATCCGAGTACCTATATAATATCACAAATGAACTTCTATGCTCCAACCAGGAGATTTAGGCCCGGTTGTACAGTCCGAGTTCAAGAGCTCAAGACTGAACCCTACTTAAATTCGATAAACCCGTTGTACAGTGCGTGCTCAACTCAGAACTGCCCTTAAACGAGCCCTCGAATTCGGCCGCTCAAGCCGAATTATTTACGGCTCAAGCTGTTTCAGATGAAACGTCACATCAAATTGAGGTTATATTTCAAGTTTTGAATTATTGTTTGGAGTATCGTAAATTCTCAATTGTGCTATGAGTTTGCTGATGTAAAACAAAAATATTATTATATAATAATAATTATTATCAAAATATAATGTTAATTAAAATGAATTCGCAACTTCGTAATATTCTCGGAAGTGAATGAAGACGATGATTTTTTGGAAGTAGTAGAATTTGTATTGCATTTTATAGAAGGAATGCACAATGCAAATCACCACTCACTCTCCAGTTTTGGTATAGAGAACTCAAATTTTCATATCAAATAAAATAAAAATGTCGAAAATCCAAATGTTAACAGGATATATCAACGCTCTCATAGAATAATATTGCTTTGTCTCATTTTTCCCATATTTCCATAAAATATATATCTATAAAAACTCTATATATTTATTTAAATTTCATATGCATTATATAAATAGATATTTATTTTCTATAAATAACATAATTTTGACAAAATGCGTCGAGGACGCATGTCTAATAGAACGCAACGTTGCCATTTTCTAAAGAATCATCTTCAGGGAGAGCTTAGTTGAGCTCGAAATATTGACTGTACAACCGAGAGAGATTTCTGAACCGGATTCATCAGTGAGCCGTGCTCAACAGAACTCGGAATTGAGCTGTGACTGTTCAACCGGGCCTTAGACAGCTAGATACTTTCTACTTGACCCTCAAGCGTACCAACAGCGCTATGAACAGCCCAATTACTAGAATGTTGAGACAGTATAATCAGCTCAATGGCTTGATTGATATATTTTTCCAGAGTGTAGGTACTATAAAAATTATTCTGAGGGAACATTTCTTAGGCCCGGTTGTACAGTCACAACTCAATTCCTAGTTTTATTGAGCATGGTTCACTGATGAGTCCGGTTCAGAAATCTCTTTCGGTTGTACAGTCAATATTCCAGGCGAGCTCAACTAAGCTTTACCTGAAGATGATTCTCTAGAAAATGGCAACGTTGCGTTCTATTAGACATGCGTCTTAATTGCATTTTGTCAAAATTATAATATTTTTAAAATATTTATAGAAAGTATATATCTATTTATATTATGCATATGAAATTTGAATAAATATATATAATTTTTATAGATATATTTTATAGAAATATGGGAAAAATAAGACAAAGTAATATTGTTCTATGACAGCGCTGAAATTTCTTGTTAACATTTTGACTTTTGAATTACTTGATACGAACATTTATATAAGCTCTCTATACCAGAACTGAGAATGAGTGGTGATTTGCATTGTGTATTTCTTCTACAAAATGCAATACAAATTTCACTACTTGCACAAAATCTTCGTCTTCATTGACTTCCGAGAATATTACGCAGTTGCGAATTCATTTAATTAACATTATATTTTAATAACAATTATATAATAATACTATTGTTTTACTTCAGTTGACTCATATCATAATTCAAAATTCACGAGACACCAAACAATAATTCAAAACATGAAACATAACCTCAATTTGATGTGACGTTTCATCTGAAACAGCTTGAGCCGTAGATAACTGGGCTTGAGCGGCCGAATTCGAAGGCTCAACTTGAGGGTTAGTTTGAGGGCAGTTCAGAGTTGAGCTCGCACTGTACAAAGGATTTATCGAATTTAAGTAGGGTTCAGTCTTGAGCTCGGACTGTACAACCGGGCCTTAACATCATTATCGGTCAGCTGAACTCCTCTGATACGGCTTTATGGATCTTGAATGTGAAAGACTTTATTCTTCCTTACCTTTATATTCATTTAATGATTGGAATTTACTAAAAAAAAAAATTCTCATTATTTTTTGTATGAAGCACTTTTTTTGACAAATTTTCTTACTGAGGGCGATGTGTGATATATTTCTGAAACGGGGAAAAAATGGCGATTCTTTCTTATTCATTTTAAACTGTTGTTTCCATAAGAAAAAACACAACTTTTTCTTATAGCTCAGCAAGGAAACCTCTCGGGAAAAAACGAAGCACTCTACAGGATTGCTATGAAAAAAGTGCCTGTATAATGTTTTCATTTCAACATCCTAGCACAAACAGAAACGGAGATAATGGCCAAAGTTGAAATCGCCCAAATTTCAATTTTTCCCCATAACTCGAAAACAAAAGAGGAATGCAGTTGATGGCATTATCAGTTTCTCCAAAAAAGACCACCGTAACGTGTCATTCATTTTCCTCTATCTCTTGTAGTTCAAGTATCACCAATTTTGCCCACTCTGTACAGGGTATCCCAAATTGCTTGATTTTGACTGTTTTATGTACTTCTGGACTAGATAGGTAGAAACGTTGAGAGGTGTCCTGGGCTCGATTTTCGAGAAAACGCCATTAGTGAAAACCGTTTCACGATATCTTAATTTTTTTTTAATTTTGATTATTATCGATTTTGAAAATGTGCCATAACTTATTTATTTACGGAAATATCTGAAAACGATTGCAATTTTCTAGAAGCGCTTTTTCACCGAAAATAAGAAACTATATTCCATTATTTTTTCTCGTGGAAAAAACCACTTTTTTATTTTAAATATGAACTAATTTTTTCTAAACTTATATCATAAACAAAATTTGAAGATGAAAAAATTTAAAATATTGTCTTATTTCCAATGGAAAAGTGCTTGTTGAAAGTTTTTATCTCTTTCAGATATTTTCGGAAATGAAAAAGTTAAGGCAAAAAATTTCAAAATGTTGTTATATCTTCAAAACAAATGAAGATATCGTGAAACGGTTTTTACTAGTGGTATTTTCATGGAAATCGAGCCTGTTATCTACCAAATTGAGGAATGGTGTAGAGCTAATACTTTGAATCTGAATGCCGATAAATACAAGATAGTCTATTTCTCCAATTTAAGATGGAAACGGACTTATCCAAAGAGCATCAAAGCAAAAGTATGTGATATACTAACCAGTTCCAGCATAATGCTCCTAGGTATATTCGTAGATAATCACCTGAGTTGGGATCAACATTGTGATAGTTAAACATCTGAACTGAATGCCGTGATCTACACGCTGAAAGCTATAAAGAATCAAGCTGATTTTAGCACATGAAGCCTTGCTCTCAGAGCTTCGTACTGTCGCAGGCAACAGCATTTCAGCCAATCAGAGTATGTACACAAAACTTCCCCTGACCCTTACCTTTCATTTCTGGTTGTGAAAATCTGTCGCGACACGCCCCTTTTGTAGTTCAAATAATTCAACTACATTGGATTTCTGCGACAATCTTGAAACAAGGAAAGGTGGGGATTGTCTCCTGTGACAGTACGAAGCTCTGAGAACCAGGCTTTAAAGATCATCTATTTTGCTAATTTTCGATCTCTTCTTTCATACGATATTATTTTTCGGTGCCCCAGTTCACTAGCTAATCACATTTTTGTAATTCAGAAGCAGGCTATAAGAACAATGTTAAATATGAAGTTATAAGGTCATCCTGTAGAGGTGAGTTCAAATCTAATAACATCTTAACTATGGCAGGCCTTTGTATTTATAGAATTTTTTTTGTTTATACGTAAACCTCCAAATTATTTTGCAGGTTATAAAAATAATAACTCAACTAGGAGAGACCATGATCTTTTTTTCCGATTAAGAAATTTTCGAATACCGAGCAGAGCACTCTTTATATGGGAATAAAACTGTATAATCTTCTCTGAACTCATATAAGAAAGATAAGTTTATATAATGCATTTCATGAATCGGTATTCTCATTTGTATTAAAGTGTGAGCAATATTCTTTCAACGAATTCATAGATTTCTGTAGAAGACAAAAGTAGAATTGTTTAATATTTCAGTTGGTTCTGAATTCATGGTTCCTGCGTGACTTGGTTGCATTTCATTATTGTATGTATTATGATAATGATTTTAGGAATAAATAGATATTATAAATTATTACAGTTTCACACTTTGGTAAAACAAAATAATGGGGCAACTAAATAAATGTTGATATAGGGCGGCATTACAGCAATTGCACACGGGAGCTCAATACATCTAGCGGCGGGCCTGGCTTCTCTGGCTTCGGAGATGTTCATTCATTCTTTAATTGAAAAGGTCTATAAACTATAGTTATAGTTGGGGTCTCTGAATGGTAATTTATAGACTCCGCTATGTTGAAACAGTAGTACTTTATATGTTTTGTGTCCCTTTCGTCACTGTAGAGGAGAATCAATATATCAAGAAAAAGTTTCCTGATAAGATCGCAACCGGTGATGACCAACTCCCTGTCTTTTTTAATAAAAGAAAGCAGCGCCGCCCTTGCCCATTCATTTCATTATAGCTGAAAGTTTACAAACCTCAACGTATCCAAATCTGTGGAAAGGACCGAGTGCTTTCCCAGTCCTCAAGAAGAATAAGTCGTTAATTTAAAACTGTACCTAGATCCATCTCTATACTCTACAATTTTGTAGATAGCGGAAGTCAGTCTTCATTTTCGATAATACATAATAATATAAGAAGTATAGGTAAGAATTTTGATTAATTTAAAGTTTTTGTATCTGACTGTTTATATAAACTGGATTGTATAGTATTGATGACAGAAACTTTCAAGATCTCCGATTTGGGAATGTACAATTTACATGGTTATAAATTGGTTTACAATGAAAGGAATTTAAATAGAAATGACGGAGTATTAGTGTATGTAAGATATTATAATATAGACTTTGAATATGAACTAGTTAAAATAAGATATCGTCGGCGACACCGCAAAACCAAGTAACTGCAAAAACTGAAATTTTCAGGAGGCACTGAAAACTTAATAGTTGTGGATTGATGAATTCGATTGAATACGTTATATTTATCCAATCACTTGGATAATTAATTATCTAAGTGCAGTTTTTGCAGTTACTTGGTTCTGCGGTGTCGCCGACGATATGTTACAGCCATAAAATTGAGGTTATGTTTATTAAATATAGATATTATCGCACTATACAGAACGCCCTCTCAAGATGTGCATGATTTCATTCAAAATTTAGAAAACTGTTTTCTTAAAAGCGTTTTTACAAATCACACTGCAATAATAATTGGAGATATAAACATAGTTCTTATTGTCGAAACTAGTATTAAAGAAGAGTATCTCAGTGTCATGGCAGCAGCAGGTTTCCAACCACTATTTAATTCACCAACAAGGATGAATTCATGCATCGATCACATATTTCTGAGTGGGGCCACCCCTCCAGAATTAGTTTTTCCTGCAATAGTCGATTTTTTGGTTACGGATCACAAACCTGTAGTTTTAAAATTAATATTACCACAAAAATAAACAATACCATATAAAAAGCACAATACGAAAAAAGTTATCAACTATAATAAACTAAAGTCAAATTTAATAAAAAAAACATGGAATGAAGTATTTTTTGACACGAACATTCACTCTGCTACAAATTCGTTCTTGCAAATATTGAGAAATTATTTTTAAATATGTACACGAAATATTAAATTTCAAAGAAATGAGCGGAAAAGAAAAGATTGGGTAACAAGAGGTTTGATCAAATCCATAAATATAAAAAAATGATTTATACAAAAAATATAAAAGTAACTATCATAGTGTCAGTCTAAAGCAAGAATTCAGAAATTATTCGAATAAACTAAAATATTTGATCCAAAAAACCAAGGAGGACTTCTATAAGAATAAAATTAATCAAGCTTTGAATAAACCTTATGAGCTGTGGGAAACATTAAAAGAATTCAGTGAAAATAAAGATAAGATTGTTGATATACGAAAACTAATTTCAAACAATGAGATCATTACACAACCAAAGGATATAGCTGCAACTCTTAGTTATTATTTTGTGAATGTAGGTAAAACTTTAGCGAACAAGATAAAACAAAAACAATACAAATATAAACGTAAACTCTGTGCGAATTCAATCATACTCTCACCAACAACGGAAAATGAAGTCTACAATATCATTATGGATCTGAAAGATAAAAAGTCTGTAGGTGTAGATGGTATTAGATCGGAAACTCTCAAACTCATTTCATAATACATCACCAAACCTTTGAACCATCTTTAATATCTGTATTGACACTGGTACGTTTCCAAATTGCTTAAAAAAATTCTATAGTTATTCCGATATACAGGGTGGCCATTTGAAAACGAAACAGACGAGATTACAGACGAAATAAATTTTTTCGATAGAAATGCTCGGACAGGTCGATTTCTGTTTCGAGGGGGACAACTTAAGATGTAGGTTACGGACGCATAGCGCTTCAACCCTTGCTACTACAACCCTCACCCCCAATTTTTGAATAGGGAAGATGGGGTGAGTGATACCTCATTTGAAAGGTATTTTTATACTGATTTCAGCACAGTAATTGTTTTTTCATTTTATGCATTAGTTCTCGAAATACAGGGTGGCCATTTGAAAACGAAACAGACGAGATTACAGACGAAATAAATTTTTTCGATAGAAATGCTCGGACAGGTCGATTTCTGTTTCGAGGGGGACAACTTACCGAGGTATCACTCACCCCATCTTCCCTATTCAAAAATTGGGGGTGAGGGTTGTAGTAGCAAGGGTTGAAGCGCTATGCGTCCGTAACCTACATCTTAAGTTGCCCCCTCGAAACAGAAATAGACCTGTCCGAGCATTTCTATCGAAAAAATTTATTTCGTCTGTAATCTCGTCTGTTTCGTTTTCAAATGGCCACCCTGTATTTCGAGAACTTATGCATAAAATGAAAAAATAATGACTGTGCTGAAATCAGTATAAAAATACCTTTCAAATGAGGTATCACTCACCCCATCTTCCCTATTCAAAAATTGGGGGTGAGGGTTGCAGTAGCAAGGGTTGAAGCGCTATGCGTCCGTAACCTACGTCTTAAGTTGTCCCCCTCGAAACAGAAATCGACCTGTCCGAGTATTTCTATCGAAAAAATTTATTTCGTCTATAATCTCGTCTGTTTCGTTTTCAAATGGCCACCCTGTATAAATCAGGCGAACGAACATCATGCCAAAACTATAGGCCAATATCTGTTTTAACCGCAGTTTCAAAAATTTTCAAAAAAAGTATAAAAAAAAAATTGTTGAGTTCTTAAATAAATATAATTTAATTTCTGACAAGCAGTATGGTTTCAGGGAGGGTATGTCAACTCAAGACGCCATTGCATGCTCGACTGGAAAAATTTATGAAGCTATCGATGAAACTACACCAGCAATGTGCGTGTTTATAGATATTGCTAAGACATTCGACTCAGTATGTCACGATGAACTATTAACGAGTTTGGAAAACATGGGATTTAGAGGGAAGGTTTTGGATCTGTTGGGCAGGTATTTATCAAATCGAGCTCAATCAGTACAAATAGGTGAGTATCAAAGTGAATTTGAGAATATCAATTGTGGAGTTCCTCAGGGAACAGTACTAGGTCCATTATGGTTCTTAATATATGTAAATGACTTGTACAATTTAACATCAGGGGAAGTAGTGAGTTTTGCCGACGATACTGCTGTATTCTATAGAGATAAAACATGGGCAAATCTGAAAAATAAAGTAGAAAACAACTTCGGGAATATAATATTTTTCTTTCACAGTAAACATCTAACACTAAATATGGAAAAGACGAAATTCGTAATGTTTAGTAGTTCAACCCATACGCTACCGAAGTACGACAAATTGAACATTTGTAAACAGGATGAAGAAACAGAAATATACGTTACAAATTATATGAAATATTTAGGAATTTATATAGATAGCCATCTCCACTGGAATATACAAGCAACGAAGATATCACAAAAACTAAGAGCATTGGTTTCGAAAATAAAATTTTGTAGAACTTTTTGCGATATCCTCCAAATGAAATTAGTTTACAATGCTCTTATACAGAGTCATTTGCTTTATGGAAATATAGCGTGGGGTGGAATGTATTCTTGTTATTCAAAGGTTGAAATCGCCCAGAAATGGATAATTAAAGTAATTTTCAGAAGAGGTTATCGTTATCCAATTCATCAAAGCGGACTTTTTGATTTGAGGCAATTGTACTTTCAGTCCCTCAGTTTATATCAATTTAAATGTGAAAAGAATTGGCTTAAGATCGAACACATTCACAGCACAAGATATAAGAATAACAATATAATGGTACCAAAGATGAACAAAACCATAGGTCAACGTTGCTTTATTTTCTTAGGTCCTCGTGCGATGAAAAGGTTACCTATACTGATTAAGAATGCAGAAAATAAAAGAAAGTTCAAAATTCTATTAAAAAAATTTTTGAGGGAAACGGATCGTAAAATTATAAAGAACTTAATAGATATAAAAAATAAATAAGGATAGAAGGTAACATAGTTGGAACAAATTATGATATTGTGTGATATATTATGTTGTTTATGGTGGATAGCTAGTTTATAATATAGATTAATTCAAGTCCACACGCGGAAATTATTCCTTTGTGGAATTTTAGGTTTATGTTTATTTATCTAAAATGGAATTGTAAATTATTGTATTTGATTGTGGTGGTACTAATAAACATATTTGATTGATTTGATTGATTGATTAAATTTAGCAAAGGTCTATGAAGGTCTACTGTATGAAAGTATTTGTCACGATGTTCGCCCCACTTGTCCGCATGGACTAGAGCAGTTTGTTTCACACAATCTTATAGCATCTAGCAACAAACAAAAAAGTCGTTTGCTCATTTAAAAATACGAAAGTATCCACCGATATATGGGCCGATTTGGCTCATCTCGAGAGCTCTCACGAAGAGGCAGATATACCAAAATCATATTACATTCTTTTGATTAACCTGAAAAGGGAGCAAAAATATTAAGAGTATATTCACCATCAGATACCCATGTCTTCGTACTTAGCCATACCCAATGATTCTAGCTGTCGAGAAATATCAGTACACCCAATATAAGAATCTCTTGGTCAGTTGAATGCAGTTATATTTTCTGGGGTCCTTAACACAAACCCTACAAGTGTAAGAATTCTACAAGTTACAAGCGATCTGCCTGTAGCTACAAGTCCAATTTAATTCGGTATGACAATGCGAATAACTACAATTGAAAAAATTATTTGCTATATACGTAGCTACATATGTAATGTAATAGTTATTTATAATTCAAGTGGTAAGTTTCTGAATGAACGAGTGTTACGCAATGTTCGTAATATACGAGTATGATACAATATCTTTTCCAAGTTACTGAATTTCCACTAGTAACACCATTAGAGGTAAAATGCTTGCAGGAAATTTTTTCGAGTTCATAAATATTTCGAAAATTATCCCGAGTCGAAGCATTTACCTAGGTTTGAAGATAAGTGAAACATTAACTACACTTGTTGAAAATTCAGTGGCACAATTTATACAAGTGTAAACTTTTCTGCTGCAGAAACGGTTCACATATGTAGAGAATTTTCCTTGATTACTGGGTCACTTTAGATTGCAATATAGGCAAATCACTTGTAACTTATGGACTTGTTACACTTGTAGGTTTTGTGGGGCCCCTGGTCTCCGAGATCACGGGAAGTTTCAAAGGAAAATCTAAAATTAGTTTTTTGAAGCAATTCCATCCATTCTTCAGGCCCAAGTTTCGGCAGATGCGAAATATTATGTGACTTTAATACTGAGCAAATTGAACTGTTTATTTGTTCATTATATTCACAGCTCAAGAAAAGTATTCAGCAGAATTAAGATAGTGGTTGTTTACGCAGAAGCAAATCTCAACTGAAAATATACCCCCCACAGGAACATCTTTGACAATGGCGCTACAAAAGTGTTTCTATCAGTGCAAGTGCATGGACTAGAATCAAGAATTCCAAGAGTGGAGTTTGAAATAATGTATTTTTAAAATTTATCGTTGAAATATGAATTTGCATGTGGCGACGTCTGTTGAGCTAGAAACAAACTTGTGATCCAATCGATAATCACCAGTTATCTATTCGATAGTTAAGAGGAACAGAAATATAATTCAGAAACGCAGTTAGGTTTAACGAGAGGTTATCGGTTGGTTAAAGTTATCGAATCGTTTACTATTGGAAGGTTAACTCAAGACCTCGGGAACCGGCCATAGGTCTACCACATCACACATCCAGATGGAACAGCTCACGGACGGTCTGCGGTAATAGTCAAAAATTCCATATTACATTACGAACAAAAAAATATCAAACAGTCCACCATCCAACTGTATCAATAAGAACCAATTCTGGAGAGGCCAACATTACATCTGTATATTGCCCACCACGACACATCATATCGACAGATGCATATAAAGAATTCTTTACTAAATTTGGGCACAGATTTATTGTAGGTGGCGACTGGAATGCCAAACATACTGACTGGGAATCCCGACTAACCACTACCAAAGGTCGTAACTTACTTCGGGCCGTAACTGACAAATGCTACAAACCCTTTTCTAATGGGGAGCCTACATACTGGCCAACAGGCATAAGAAAATTACCGGACCTCCTAGACTTCTTTGTAGTAAATGGTATTGCTGGACGAAACTGCACTCTGGAAAGTAGCTATGAATTGGATTCTGACCATTCAACTGTTGTTCTAAGCTTGAACAGTCTGCCCATAATGCCCAACAAAACAAATTCGCCACCCAGATTGGCTACGAAGTTTACTAGATGGGAACACTTCGCACATTATATCCCAGAAAAACTTAATAATAACCTCTCCATGAAAGAACCAATAGAGATTGATGCAGCCGTTCAACACAGAAACGGTATAACAGGCAGCGTAGCAAGCTACCCTTTGGATTGGAAGAGAAATGTGCAATGATAACAATACTCCCGTACACATATAGCAATTAATTTCAGAAAAAAAGGAGAGCAAGAGGTGCATGGCAGCGGTCATGCAAATTACTGATTTCCATCATTACAAAAGATTTTCACATAACCTAAAGAAAGCCCTAAGAGATGCTCAAAACTCCTCCTTTGAACATCACATAAAAGAATTGACTACCACAGATCATAGTCTATGGAGATCCACGAAAAAGTTCAATAGACCCACACTATCCAATGCACCAATACGAACAGAGAACGGATGGGCACGATCCAGCCAGGAAAACTGCAATGCATTTGCAGAGCATGTATCAAGCGTATTTGTAGAACCAAAGCCAATAACAGGATTCGAAATTAATTTGGAAGATTTCCTAGATGCACGTTGCCAGTTGTCACTTCCCATAAAAGCAATAAGTCCTAAGGAAGTCAAAGGCGAAATGCGAAAACTAAAGAAAATGGCCTAATAACCCCCCCCCCCAATCACATGGAAATATGCCCATGTGATGATGATTCACAAAAATGGCAAACATTCACACTCTCCAGCATCATACAGACCCATAAGTCTTCTCCCAACACCTGGAAAATTATTGAAGAGAATACTCCTAAAAAGTATACATCAGGACCACGAGACAACTGATCTTCCTGACTATCAATTTGGTTTCCGACAAAGTATGTATAAACGTCACACCAAACCCACAAGATAGTTAACGTCATAGCAAATTCTCTTGAGAAAAAGCAATATTGCAATGGGGTGTTCCTAGATGTGTTCTAGGCGTTTGACAAAGTTTGACATGTGAGCCTGATATACCAGATCAAAAAGAACTTGCACCACAACAACAGTTAGACATGAAGCTCTGACAGATATATTGCCTTCTGGGAAGAAAATCCAAGATGAGCATGCAAAATAATCTAACAGTCTACAAAGCGAATCAATCTGGCATACAACTGTGGGGTTGTGTGAAACGGTCAAAAAAAAAAATAATTCAAAGGTTCCAGTCAAAAACTGGGCTTAATAGCAGACGCACCAGCAGACTGCATGAAGACTTTTAGATCCCTTATATCAACGATGTTATAAAATCCACTTCAGCCAGATGTCAGAATCGAATACAAGGTCACTCAAACGACATTATACAGAACCTATATATGAAAGGACCCCACACCAGAAGACTGAAGAAGAGACAGGATGAAGATCTTCCGCAATATTAAAACAGTGCGAGTTGAGTAGAAATGTCGATGGATATTTTACTCTCATGTAGTTTTTCCACTGAAAACAACTATTACTTAATACCTTCTGTAGAGCAGATTGTATATTAAACAATAAATGACAAAAATAAAAATTTCAATAATTTTGCCTACCTGAAAATGATGAAGACAACAAATAAAAATATTGTCAGTCAAATTCTGAAAATTTTCATATGAAATATTATTGTACATTCTAATCTAACATTCTTCTTTAAGCAAAAATTAGCAGACTTTGCTGAAGAATTTAATTCGGAATAGAATGATTCTGAAGGTGATCCTTGATCATAGTTGTTGAGCCATTCAAAGGACCCCGCACACTTACTTAGGAAAAGCGGGTCCAGTGAATTTTCCCCATTTTTACATATTATATTTATATCAACCTTAAGAACAATATACCAGATTTTCACGAAGGTCTTACATCCGGTTTGTTCTAAAGGGCGTTCCAAAATTGCAGCGACGAAAAATTGAATCTTCAAATTTTGATGATAATTCTTCTATTTTTCAGAATTTCCTCATGATGCCTTGGGGTCTGAATAATAAGATATCACAGATATCCAAAAATCGCCCACCTCGTTAAGTTTCGTTATACAGGCTGTTCCATGAAGCTGTATAAGGAACTGAATGTAACTTTGTGAGTGACTTTGGGACCACCCTGAGTTTTTCAAAATATGATACCATGATGTATGTCGACTTCTGTAGGAAGTTTCATTAATGTACAAAGAACAGTTGCAAAATTATTCAGATTTAAATTCGGATATCATACAATTTTTCTTTAAACCTTATCTGTAGTTGAGATTGCTGTCAAGGAATAAAGGTTTTCATTCAGTATATTTATCATGATAGGTATTGAAGGTCGGTCCAAAGGTTTTTATCTGTTTATAATATAGAAAAACAGTATTATCATTCCAGGTTGTTGTATCTTCGAGCATATTTTTTTAAATATTATACCATAAAAGTATATCGATCTTTGTGAAAATTTTCACTCGTGTATAAATAATCAAAAGATTGTTGCCAAATAATTCAAGTTTCAGTTCAATATACCATTACTTGAAATAATAATTATCAACAATTCACATAAAAATGTATTAGCACAAAATATAATATCTATTAACTCCAATCTTATAATAGGGTTATTAACACGACTGATTAAAAATTGAAATATTTAACAGCTGAAAGACTGAGAATTATAGCTTTATATTAGTTAGACCACTATATAATCTAGGACAGTTAGTAAAAAAAGTCATGGAATAATCACTCCTGCATTGAAGATAGAATTCAAGAGTTGAGTACAGGGGTACTTAATATTTCCCATATGCCGTGCGTATCCAAGAAACCAGAGTACGCTGGTTTTATGAGAACATGTCCCCAGGGTTCTGGCTCCAGCTTTACACGTACAATAATAACCTGTTATTGGTTCATTAGGGTCTTCCGCGTACCGGAGCCACAACTGATACTTTGTAGCATTTCTGAATCTAGAGTAAATCCGGAATCTTAATAAATTATTGTCATGGTCAGTTTCATCAATTTCTAAATTGATTTCATGTTCTTCATTTCTCACATCTTGTTTGTAAGAGGGGGATAGTTTCAGCTGATATACTGCAATGGTTAAATCTCTCAAGTAGTCCATCGAAAGATGAGGAAAAGTCAGCGGGTGTTCATGGCTCAAGGTTATCCACCTTCACCTACGTTGTAGAAAGTGCGCTTCTTCTAAAAATTGATGCAGCAAATTGACTCTTCTAGATCTTTCTGAATAAAGTTCAGCAATTTGAGCATTGACGTCAATTCTTATGGATTTATAATACCTGTTGATCATCGCAGCCGCAATTTTATAGAAATCACTCAAGTGGTTGGCATGTATAAGCGAAACAACATTAGCGAAAAACTTAGAGATGGTCTTTATATGTCCATTACGCAATTCAACTATCCATCGTGTTTTTGTAATTAATCTCGACTCATTTGCTTCTTCGGTGGACAGCTGATGGGCACCCCTTTGTATCAATGGTGGCATTTTTGTGTGCAATTCCCAATTCCCCTAATAAAGGCAAAGCGTCTCGATAACCCCGGTCAACAATCAGAATATCATTATCTTCAAACCATCCTCTAATACCTTCTATATCCTGCATAAATTCGTTCCGTAACATAGCAGCATCGTTGTTTTTCCCATCTGCAAAATAGGAATCCTGCACAGCTAAAATGTAAGCATCTGGAGCCACAATTAAGGCAGGTTTCATTAAATGCCGCCCTTTTTGGGTACTATAGGGGGTACTTGAAAGTTGCTACTTTTTTGAATATAACTGTATGTACCGTCAATATAAGAAATTACTTTTGGTTCAGTGGAATTAGGATTGTAAAGACTATTTGCAAACTCGGTTACATGCTCGTTAATAAAAGTTTATCTGCTGATGGCCCCAAATCCAAGATTATTAGGAACAAATGTGGCTACTAAGGATTTTCTCACATCGGCTACTGCTAGGCTAACAGACTGTCGACTCTTATAATTAAAAATAGCCCTTAAAAAATCATCTGAAAATCCTTGTTTTATTTTGCATAGAAAAGTGAGAAGATCTTTCTTAGAAATGTGCCTTGATTTAGTTTCATCTTCGGGAACTGGCAAACACTGTCTAACAGAATCAAGAAATTCGTCTTTTGTAATTGGACAAAAGGCTTTGAATTCTTCATCAGTAAAATCCTTCTCGTCATGATACCTCCATTTAAGGGCTTCTCCATGGCATTTGCGCATTTTTTGTAGAAATGTAGAGATTTGAATTCCATTCATTCTAATGTATTTCTTGGTGTATCGTAAACCAACAAAGTGTATAAAAAGATCCTCATTCATGTGGTGTCTGCAAATTCTAGCATTCTCACTAATATATGTCATGTGCTATGAAACTTTTCACTCTGCACTTCAGTGTTAACCTGCATAGATCATCACCGTCTTCATTGCAAATAAAGCAAGCATGACTTGGAGTTTGACGCAAAGTATTTAATTTAACTGGTACTGTAGAATCATCATTTATGTCGTTGATTTCTTCAGTTATCTCAAACAATTAATGCACAATCTCGTTAATTGGGTTACTTCAACTACAGGTAATTCTAATACTTCACGCTTCAAAACAGCCAGATTTTTTTTATCGACATCATCATCTCTATCTATTCGTCTGAGGTTATTTAATAGAAACTCATGATTACATAGGAAACATGCATATCTATTTCGCGCATTCATTGCTGTCTTTTCACATTAACTTTCTATAACTAATGGTCGCACCGATTAAAAAAAAAACTAACTGAAAACTACTCAACAGAAGGAAAGCTAACCAACCGATCAAACCATACCACAAAACTTCACTTTGAAAAGTCACAGAGTAGCCTATAGAATTCATAAAAAATCAAATAATTGACTGTAATCTCAACTACAGATAAGGTTTGAAGAAAAATTGTATGATATCCGAATTTAAACCTGAATAATTTTGCAACTGTTTTTTATACATTAATGAAACTTCCTACAGAAGTGGACATACATCATGGTATCATATTTTGAAAAACTCAGGGTGGTCCCAAAGTCACTCACAAAGTTACATTCAGTTACTTATACAGCTTCATGGAACAGCCTGTATAACGAAACTTAACGTGGTGGGCGATGTTTGGATATCTGTGATATCTTGTTATTCAGACCCCAAGGCATCATGAGGAAATTCTGAAAAATAGAAGAATTATCATCAAAATTTAAAGATTAAATTTTCCGTCGCTGCAATTTTGGAACGCCCTTTAGAACAAACCGGATGTAAGACCTTCGTGAAAATCTGATATATTGTTCTTAAGGTTGATATAAATATAATATGTAAAAATGGGGAAAATTCACTGGACCCGCTTTTCCTAAGTAAGTGTGCGGGGTCCTTTGAAATTATATTAGCTATAAAACGGTCAATGAATTTAACGTTTTAACTGACACTTCTAAGACAAAAGTTTCGAAAATTGATTCAAAAAATTTATATGTGATCAAGGACGACAACCCCTCCAATTATCATATACATTTTCGCCAAAATACATCATTCCAAAATCAAAGAAAATTGTTCAAAGAATAATACATATTTGGACTGTAAATCTATATTATCAAAAACATCTCCTGGTTAATTACAAATTAAGAGGCCCAACACTCGATTGAATCAGGTGCTTATTCTTAAAAATTCAAAATCAGTTTTCCCAAAATTATTTGTACCATTCTTTAAAAATATTGCATATTTTCCATGATGTCCTCTCTTACATTCATACGGAGCACCCAGGATATATTGACCTGGAATGTAGTTAGTTCATTTACTCATACTTTGATTTCCAGTACTCATTCAGACAATGCTAGCCTGATATTTTAACACAGTCTATTTCAATATCACATAAGAATTTCCAATTTATTGAACATTCATGTGAGATGCATCGCTGATTATATGTTCTTGTCAGACTATTTCCTTCTTCGACTACAAAAAAAATTGCAGAATTGAACTCACTTAGACATGACACGTTGATATGTTCTTGCTTCGCCATTATCTCAACAAAACATCAGTCATATTATTATGTTAGAAAAACTAAATAGCTTGCAATAATTATTGGTTTAATTAGTTTAATAACATACAAAGAAATGCATTCTGTCTCCAAATTTATAGGTATTTAGTTTTCTTGAGAAGTCTAGAAGTTGTACCTTTCAGTAAAAATTTCATATGTCATGAAGACCATGGAACAGAAATTCTAATAGATGTTGTCAGATGAAAAGTTACATGCAGGTACCTATGTTGAGTCATATGCTGAGTTTAATGTTGAGTATATATATTGTAAAGTAATAATATTACTACTACTTAAAACTTCAGAGTGAATTCTTTAGTCAGAATAAAATTTATTTGATTCAGATAACTCTTCTGGATTATTAGAACCAAGGTTAATCAAGATGGTGACTGATGATGACGCATCATCAGTTGGCTCTGCTAAAAATCAATTTAAATGCTGTAAAAGTAAAACTTCAAGCACTATAGTTTGTGTAAAGTGTGGAGCTGCTTTCCACTATTCATGCTACGAAAGAAATTTTCCCAATCAGATCATCAATGGATCCAGAAAAATTTGCTGTGATAATTCCATAGGAGAAATGGACGATGTCTTCATTACGTCGATCTCAAACTTAAAGGAAAAAGCCCGCGAACATTATCAGGTTAGTCTGGAGAATAAATACCTAAAGGAATTACTAAGGGAAGTTCAAGAAAAAATCAAATTCTCATGGAGAATAACAAATTATTAATTCTTAGAATCCAAGATCTAGAAAAAAAGACGAAAAAAAGAATTACGCAGAAATCGTAAAAAACACTAACAAACAAGTGACAAACAAACCTAACCTGAATGGTAACTCGATCTCGAATCATAAACAACCAAATGTGACCATAGAAAAATCTCCGACAGCGACAGTCGACGTTTCAGCTGTCGAAAATCCCAGCCGGCAAAAACAAAACCTAACCAAACAAGAGAATGAGAGTAACTCTGATGAAAGTAAACAAAACCGAACTCGTAGAACTGCTGTTCTGGATTTTAACACTCATGAACAGAATCGACACCTAACTAGCTCTCAAATAAGAAATCAATCGAAGACAAATTCATCTACACCATTTCGAACCAATAATAATAAACGTAAAACTATAAGACTCGGAACTGCAATTATAAATAATGATGATCCAGATAACGCATTTACTGGAGTAGAAAAAAGATCTGGCTGTACATTTATAGAGTTCAGAAGCACGGTACATCTACCATAATTCACGATTTCATATAAAAAAAACCGGAATTCGCAAACTCTAATATTGATGTTAAGGAAATACCAGGAAATCCAGATGGCCTTAAACGCTTCATGGTTAGTGCACCATTTAAATTCAAAGATACCATGTATAAGAATGACTTCTGGCCAAATGGGGTAGGAATAAAACGTTATAATTTCAACAGACAAAATGACAATGAAAAAGGAAATTTTTTATACAGCAAACCTCTTGTCAACCAGAACCCATCGTAGTGACAGGCAGGAAAAGCTCTGAAACAATTGGCATTAACATCATTCACCAGAACATACAGTCAATCACCTCGTCAATGAACACTCTAGAAAGGTTTCTTAGTGATGAAAATGCTGATTTTGCTGCACTGACAGAGCATTGGTAAAGTGAGGATGAAATAACTAATATACACCTGAATGACTACACACTTATCTCATATTTCTGTCGAACTACGTCCAAACATGGAGGCAGTGCAATTTTCTGTCATAAATCACTTGAATGTAAAGAGAAGCTAGATATACAGAAACTAAGCATAACTAACATCTGTGAATGCTCAGCATGCGAATTACAATCCAAAAGTGGTAAACTAGTAGTAAACTGTATCTACAGGCCACCTTCCAATATTGAAAGTGTTATTGATACATTCATAGAGAGGTATATCAACTTACTGGAAACTATCTTTGGATTTCGTCATAACAGGGGATTTTAATATAAATATGATCTCTAAAGACGACAAAACAGCCACGTTATTCAATTTCATAACAGAAAGCTTTGGGGCTAGATTGATGAACCAACTCGTATAACAGCCCATTCTGCAACTTGTATAGATAATATCATCACGAATATTCAAGACGCCACATCTAGTGTAGTTAACAGTCATTTGTCAGACCATACAGCTCAGAAAATTCATATTCCTGGTTGCAACATTGCTATGTCGACCCCATCTATAAAGAGAACTCGTAAGTACACTGAAGACTCGATCAATAACTTCTTGGATTCTCTGGCTGAAGTTGACTGGGAGAGTACTCTGAAGGATAACAAAAAGCCTGAGGTTATATGGAACAATTTTCACCACCAATATCATCAATTATTTGATAAAGCTTTTCCTATTGTGACAGTCAAGAAAACGAAAAATAAGGCCAAATTCTCTAACGATCCAAAAATAATATCTCTCAAAGAAAAATTGGATTTACTCTTTGTCTTGAATAATGGCAGCTCTCATTATCTTGCCCATTACAAACGAACTAAAAAGGAATACGATGAGGCTCTCGGAAAATTGAAACAATCCCTTATCGAGGACAAAATAAAGAATTCTACAAATAAAACCAGAACTACATGGAATATAATAAATAACATAAGAAAAAATCCAAAAGTGAGAGGCAACAAGTTTCCTCAAGGTAGCCTAGAAAAGGTAGTAGAAAAATTTAACAAATATTTCGCTGAGATAGCACAAAATGTGGATTCCGATGACTACGGACAAGCAAATAACAACAAATCCCTACCCAACATAAACCCTAGATCTTTTTTTATGTTTGAGGTGACGGTTGATGAAGTGAGGACGGCTGTGAAGAAGCTGAAGAGTAAAGCCTCGGCTGGGTACGATGGTATCCCAATCAACATCATAAAATGTTCCATACACCTGATTGCTGAACCGCTTACTGTAATCATTAATAAACTTTATTCCCAAGGCATATTCCCTGATGCACTTAAAGTAGCTCTGGTAAAACCAATACACAAAAAAGGCGATGTTGATGATTTTGCGAACTATAGACCCATCAGTTTGCTTCCATCGTTTTCGAAGATCTTTGAAAAATATTGGCAGTTCGGTTTTTGAACTTCCTAAGAAAGTTCAATAGTGCACAACATGGCTTTATGCGAAACAAAAGCACGGATACTGCGATCTATGAACTGGTCAGGATGATCTTGCAGGGCTTTGAGGAGGGAACGATGCCTTTTGGTATCTTTTTGGACATGTCGAGGGCCTTTGATTGTGTGGACCACAAATTGCTGCTCTGGAAACTTGAGCGATATGGCATAAGAGATAGACAACTGAACCTTATTGAAAGCTACTTGTTGAATCGGAAGCAGAGGGTTGAGATAACAGTGGATGGCACTACATATGCCTCTGAAGAGGAACCAGTCACCCGGGGAGTTCCACAGGGAAGCATCTTGGGACCGCTCTTGTTTGTGATCTTTGTGAATGACCTTCCTGAAATTTTTGACCTGAAAGTGAAACACCAATAATGTATGCTGATGACACAAATCTACTCATAGACGAACCGAATATTTTGTAACTACAGACTACATCATCTAACTCAATATCCAAAATAATTTCCTGGTGCAGAGAGAATGGTCTGATGCTTAATATCAACAAAACTGAGTATGTCTGTTTTAGCACAGATCGAACTAGACAGACTATCCCCGAAATTATATCCTTGGGCACCACTGATGCACACATATCGTCAACAACCAAATTCTTGGGAATCTATCTGGACAAGAATCTGAAGTGGCATGAACATATTGAGCAGCTCAGCAGAAGGCTGGCATCGGCCTCTTTCTCCTTGTTTGCTTTGCGAATGCATGTGAGCCTGGAAATTTTGAGAGTGGTTTACTATGCCAGCTTTCAGTCCATTTTGTCATATGGGATTGTCTTTTGGGGGTCCAGCTCCAGCTTAGAGAAAATTTTTATAATCCAGAAACTAACTCTTTGAAGGATTTTAAAAATGAAATACAGGGAGACTTGTCGGGGAAAATTTAAGGAAATTGGACTGCTGACAGTGCCTGCTCTGTACATATATAGATGTCTTCTTTTTATAAAAAAGAACAGCGACTACTTCAACCAATACCTCACAAGAAGCTGCACCAGACACACCCAGCCTTATTTGTATCCGCTGTTCAAACTTACTCTCACCAAGAATAATGTCGAGTTTATGTGCATGAAAATTTTCAATTCTCTTCCAATATCTATCCAGTCAATTAACAATTTGAAAAATTTCAAGAAAATCGCTTTAGAGTTTTTGTTAAATCTAGAGCCATATAATTTGAATGAATTCTTTACTCCTCGATGAGGTGTTGTAATTGTGACTTGTTCTCTTTTTATGTTATGCTCTATATATTGATTATGAGAATGAAAAACTATTATTATTATTATTATTACATATTTACCATTAAATCTTGGTATTGCCATATACATTACGTATTCTTCTCTTTACGTACTTACAAAATGTTTCTTTTTTCTCATATTGTTGATTTGAAACAAATGATTTCAAACAAACTATGTTCCAATAAACATTTTATAACGATATATCCAAAATATAGCAATTACACTCACAATATATTAATCAAGTAGAAGTTTTTCATTGGTCACCAATCTTAGCCTCCGTAGAATTCATAAAATTCGCCAGTTTTATATCTCTGATACTCAAACCTAGAACATCGTGAGTAGACAGGGTAACTTGGACTTTATTATAAACATTAAACCATTCTGGATGATGATTCATTTTCTCAGACATCATAGCAGTCATCGTCATGAATCCAAATGCCTACGAGATCAAACAACGATATTAGTGAAGTTTCATTTCTCATAGGACAATTTCACCTGGTTGAAATTGCTGAATAGGAATTCTTTGTAAATAGCATCTCTGTCTTTTACCATCGTCCATCCTTGATCCAAAAGGGCTTTCAAAAGTGTGTCTCTCTGTTGTTCAGTTAATTTATCAGCCTGAAAAATGGATTATATACAAACTTCAACTAGATTACCGTATTTTACCATTTTCTTTCTCTCTGTCTGCAACTCTGGTGAGATTCGACAACTGAACTTTCGGTCACCTCTTTGAATTGCGAAGGTTATTGATTTATATTGGTGAAAGTTATCATTCAATGACCTTGAATATCTGGTTGAACCAGGCCTCGAAAGTGTAGCAACTAATTTACTCATAATCATAAAAACGTATATTAGTATTCTCGAATCTAATCTAATTATCCCATATGAAACAATAAGAAATTTTCCAAATTAATTAGTTCAGTTTACAACTATATACACTATCTTGGGTCAGCAGTTCGTTTGTATTTCTCAAAGACCTGTTATACGTATACGTCAATGGTATTTCTATTTCATCAGTTGAGAAGATGAATTAGGAATGGGTTGGATTTTGGATTTCAATATCTGGATTTTGTATAAGATAGCGTTTCATTTTTCATAGTAACTTTGTAGATTTTGCCATAGAAATACAAACGATTTTGCTTAAGGGAACTGACCACTGACCACAGAACATAAAAATACCACAGAATATCTATGCTTACCAGTGAACTAATAACACATGTGTTATTAGTTCACTGATGCTTACCCAGAAGCCACAGAATATCTATCCTTAATCCTTACCCAGAAGCGACAGCTCGAACTAATTTATTGGGGACAAAATTACGTGCGCATGTCCCAGATCTGGTGGTATATCTGTCAAACTCAGCTTCATTTCTTCTTATATTGCAATGTTACTGAACCTACCGATTTTTCGTTATATCTACCAATTTTTAATTCAATTTCGAACATTTATTGTTGACCCAAAAACAGTTTATAAAAAACTGGATCCAGAGCCTACAAAATACAATAATTTAGCCTGTTCAACTAAAAATGAATTTTGTAATATTAATAAACTATATATGTCAAACAAAAAGCTAAGTCCTTAGAATATAAAATACCAGGAAGGAGCCTATGCGCACCTAATGCAAGAGCGGAAGTGCGACAAGAGTGCACCACGAATGAGTCATCGTTTGGTTTGAATTTGAAATAAGAAAGTGGTGCTCTCAGCAAATTGTACTTTTATTTGGTTTTTGTGATATTTTCGCAGTTTAACTGTATTGAATTAAGTTTTAGGCGAAGTTTAAAGGTGTGTCCGTGAATTTCTTACTATTTTATACACGTAATTTAGTGCTATAAGACATTTTCCAAGTTCAGAACATTTTCGATAAAATGATTAGTTGTGCAGAGTGTGGCAATTTCAAAACACCAAAAAAACAAGAATTTGGTGTAACATTTCACAGGTAAGTGATATTGGTATTGAAATGATTCATTTTTTCCTGAAAAACACGGGATTTCAATTTTGCTGAATTTGGAGGTTATCCGTAACAAACCATGGGCGTAGGTGATGTTCGGTAATCAATTTCATTGAACCAACTGACACTGATAGTTGGTAGCGCTATTAATTTCGTCTCAAGGGACATTTCGAAAGTAAAACCATGATTGTATCGTTGAATTAATTTTTATTCAGTTCTTCACAATTTATAAGTTCAATTATTTTTCCAGATTTCCCAGAGATGAAAAACAGAGAGTGATATGAATGAGTTTCGTAAAGAAACCTGGGTTTTGTCCTAACGACAGGAGCCTTTTTATGTTCCAGGCGATTGTTTTAATCGGTCATCTGAGGCCTTTATCAGGTTATTTCCAGCAGCTATCCAACAATTGAAATCGATCAGTTGCATGGGCGCCCGCAGGGGGAGGCCAGGGGGGGCCGTGGCCCCCCCTGAGATTTTGATCTGCTTCTTGTTTTCGATCAAAACTGAATACTGATTTCGCCTGCGCCTCATCAAATCATTATTTGGCCCCCCCTGAGAAAAAATTCTGCGGGCGCCCATGATCAGTTGGAATATGTAAGTAAAGAATAAAGGACCATGAAATGAATATATCGTCTGATACTTTTGATAAAAAGTACAACTAATTGTTTTTTCATCACCAGGTTGAATTATATTTGTAAAAATACGGTTGATGATGAAAGAATTAGAACTGTATAACAGATTAATTTTGTTAAGGAATCAATAAAAACAATATAAAATTGCATTGTGTTTTGCTCCCCTACTTCGTTAAGATTTTTTAGACCGATTTGGAATATGCCATTTCGTTAATAAAATGTAATTGAAAATTCAAATGCCCTACGCCACTGCGAAACGGAAACGAGTATCGGCCATATTGAGTGCACCATTCTCGTCGCACCAGAATGCATGATATGCTCCTTCCTGGTTTTCTATATTCTAAGGCTAAGTCTCACTGAGAAAATGACAGAGGTTACGGCACATTTTTTGGTAGTATCAACTTTTACAACTTCAACAGGGACTTGATTGTACGAATGGAATGAATGCTGCCGGATAGGTGAATGTGAACATTTTGTTTTTCTTGGCGAGTTTGTTCTTAGGTACTGATTTTTTCTTGCTTCATATTAATGGAAATTTCTATTTTTTGTTAGTTTTGTATTCGATTTTAGTTTTTTACTTTCTATATTGTATATAAGTTTCACTTGTTCAAAAAATATAATGTTCTTAATATTCATAACTTTAGTTCCTTTTATAATTGTTCTGTTGGTGTGAGATAGGAGTACTGATATAAATATAGTCCTGACAATTTTATTCTGCATCCTTTGAAGTTTTTGTATGAGATATCCTGTAGCTGCAGTCCAGCAGGAAATTAGGTATAATAGATGTGGTTTTATAAAGCTGTGATAGAGTAGTTTTCTAGTGTTATCATTGAGTTCTCGGGAACATCTTCTTATTGTTGCACCTGCCATTGGGGGTAATTTTATTCATTATATTTTCAATATGATTATTCCAGGTAAGATTATACTAAATGGGAAGTCCCAAATACTTATACTCAGTAATCTCTTTCAAATACCATTCAGGCTTATTCTAATATCACTCACATTTTGGGTATTATGTTTAATTGTCATATATACAGTCTTATCGATATTTATGCTTAATATGTTAGTGTACAGCCACTTGAAATACTTTGCCAAATCATCATTTATATTCTGTTCACAAACTCTTGATCCTGGGCCAGAGAATACAAGCGCTGTGTCATCTGAATACATAAAGTACTGACATTTCAGATTCAGAAATTTGAACATATTATAGGAACAGTAATGGTCCAAGGACCGATCCCTGAGATACACCAGTATTGACATTCTCCATATCAATTTACAATGTCTTCGGTCACTCAAGTGTGATTTCACCAAGTTGTACCATACTCCCCTAAATCCCATTTTTTTTTACTTATTCATCATTATCTCTGTGTCCACTGTATCAAAAGCCTTTTTCAAATCTATGAACTTCTTGAATATATATTTGAAGATAGATCTTCCGAAATACCCAAAGCAGAGAAATATCTATTCTCCAATCTCATAAATATCAGGTCATAATATTGAACCTTTCACCGTTATCATCAGATGCGATTAGATATTTCTTATAATTAATTAGATGCATAGACACGTTTTGAACTTAACAGTATAGGGAAAATTGTATCGTTGAAAGCATACTGTCGAATACTTTGCAAAAATATGATGAACAATCGTCAAACAAGAAATCATATAAATTAATGAATCGATAAGTACTTCAGTGTGAAATTTTTATTATTTTAAAAAACCAAGCGCTTTCGGTCTACATGAAGACCATCATTAGAGTTTTTCCGTCCAGGAAACCATCACAAATGTACAAGAATAAGGGCATCACAGCACATAACATCACAGATTTGTGAAAGAAACTTTGATGGACTTGTTTATGTTAGTTTTTATTTACACCTAATTGTTATGTGCTGCGATGCCCTTATTGTACATTTGTGATGGTTTCCTGGACGGAAAAACCCTGATGATGGTCTTCATGTAGACCGAAAGCGCTTGGTTTTTTAAAATAATAAAAATTTCACACTGAAGTACTTATCGATTCACTAATTTATCATTCTCTGGTGTGCACAACTATCCTTGTTAAGAAATCATATAGTCATAAAACTTTTACTTGAAATTTTCAATGTTCATCTAACACATCAACATCCTATCCAACTGAAATATAAATTTGAAAATTTCAATGAGTGTCAAGACAGTGTGAACATATCCGCATCGCAATAGTGATTTTTCTACTTGTTTTTCATCATTTAAAATCGTAATTTTTCGGAAAGTGGTAGTTTTGAGAGTTCCTCTCCCTTTGTGAATCAGTTTCCTGGAGAAGGGTGGTAAAATTTCACAAACTAACAAATCTTTATTATTGTTTGTTTTTTCAATATTTATCATCAATTCGGTATATTGCGCATACAGATCTCCCACCTTCAGACGAGTTCTGACGCACACTCCTATGAACGCTGGCTGCACGTAATTGTTCTTTATTGATACTCATTCAGTACTCGTTAGTATTTCTATGTTCAGTACCGACATTACCTTAGGAGGGATCACTTACTGCAGTTTGTCTACAACGAGGGCGACGAATACATTACGAGCGATACAAAATTATTATCCTCTATTTTTTCCCTGCTCATTTTCTTTCCTTTTATCCGCGGCCTGCCTGTAATTGTCTTTTATAAGTCTCTCATATAGGCCCGTGAGAGTGAAGCGAGGAATAACTTTGTCGACTTTTTGAGAACCTTAGGATGTCGGTCTGCTGTGTATGCGTTGGATCTACTTCTGATTCAGATTCTTTATCATGTGCAATTTGTAAAAAAATATTTCATGCAAAATGCGTTAATCTTAAGACAAATGATCTTGATTATTTGAAAACAAGCCAAGAACAGTGGAAGTGTCAATCCTGTATACCAAAGAGTCGTCTTCGTGCCTATTCCGGCTCTTCTCATACCTCCGGTTCTAGTCAGAATATTGATCAACCCTTGACAATGAAGCATTTTCAAGATCTTATGCAGGCTATTTCTTCCATTTCATCTGATCTGAATAGTTTGAAAATAACCCATTCGAACATTATCACTGATATTAGCGAGATAAAAGCATCACAAACTTCGCTTCAAAATAAATTCGATTCAATCGGAAAGGCAATTGAATTGCATTTCAACACACTCGCAGATCATAAGGATTTGATAGATGGGAATAGTGCTAGAATAGAAAATCGGAGCTCTCTTTACAATAACATTGATTCGGAGGTCACTGCTATATCTGAAGTCGTTAACGGATTGAAATTGTCTGGTGTCCCTACTGTCGAAACTGCACCTGCTGCTGAAATATTAGAGAGGATGAAACTTTCACATAATATCCTCATTCACGGGTGTGTTTCTTCGGGAAATATGGGCGAGAATTCCGCTTTCCTGAGACGTTGCGTCGATGAAGTAGTTTCTGGCTCTTCTATGTTCATTGTGAACACCAACAAGATAAGCACGAATTGCTGGAAGATCTGTTTCTGATGTCCTCAGATTGTCTCACGTATTTTGAGAAACAAGAATGCTTTGTTGGGTCATCACGACTTCCGGAAAGTGAAGATCTCCGATGATACTACTCCAATGCAGAGGAAACATTTGCAGGATCTAAGGGACGAGTTGAAGACGCGGAAGGAAAGGGGAGAGAAAAATATAACAATAAAATATATTCGAGGCGAACCTACTATTGTTAAATCACCAAATAATCAAAAAAACTAGTAAATGATAAATCTCCTGCACTTAGTCAATGGAATTTCATCTATACAAATATACAGTCACTTCATTCGAAATATTGTGAGTTGTTGACCTTCATAAAATCAAAAAAAACCCTCATAGTATTTCTTACCGAGACTTGGTTGCGGCCAACCTTACCTGACTCTCTATATGCTATCCCTGAGTATTCGATCTTCAGATGTGACAGTGTTACCACTGTAGGTCATGGTGGTGTCTGTATCTATATACATTCCTAAATATGTTCCAATTTCACTATAGCGGTTAACTCCCTTGCAACGCCAGGAATTGACAATATATTTATTTCTATCTCTGACAAATCTTTCTCGATTAATCTTGGATGCATATATCGACCCCGCCCTTCACCTCACGACAGCTCTGTCTTCGATTACATGGAGACTTTGTCGAAGTCTAGAGTCCCTTCGATTTTCGTTGGCGACTTCAACTTGCCGGATGTTATTTGGCTATTGTCTCCTTCCAGTTTACCTTACCCCTCTTCGCCTTCTCATAGCTTTTGTTCGATGCTCATGCGCTCAAATTTGACGCAACTGGTGGATAGTCCTACTCGTTATCGTAGTGGCCAGAGACCTACACTCTTAGATCTAATTCTTGTCAATGATGGAGACCTAATTTCTGAGCTATTGTACAATCCTCCTTTCGGTCTATCTGATCATGTTACTTTAACTTCCACTATACAGTTTACCCCGTATAGTCCTACCTCCAAACAATTAAAATCAAAAAACATTATCAATTTTTCCGAACTCAATCGTGATCTCCTTGAGGTTGATTGGAGAGCAGCATTTCGAGATCGGTCAGTAAACGATATGTGGATGTTCTTCTCGTCGACTCTGGATTCACTTGTGGCCGAGCACACTCGTGTTGTCAACAGCATTGTTTTTCCATCAAAGCCCTGGATTACACCTAGTCTACAGAAATTGATTCGCTGTAAGAAAACACTATGGCAACGTTTTACACGTAGTGGGCGTGATACAGACTATATGAAGTACAGAAGATTCTCCAATGATCTTAGTGAGAAGCTCAGGCAAGCTAAGCAGGATTACGAGTCTAAACTGCTGAATACTCAAAATTGTAGAAAGAAATTTTTCAAGTATGTGCGCAGCACTCTCAATACCATAGTTTCCATCCCCATAGTCTGCGATCCCTTGGGAAATTTGAGTACAAACGAGAAACAATCAGCCGAAATTCTAGCGGATGCTTTCGCTTCATCTTTCTCCAGGGAACCATCTGGTCTGCTTCCATCTGTGTTAACACCCAGATCTAACGAAGAGCTCAAGGAGGTACATTTTTCTGTTGATGATGTTGAGAGATACCTCAGGGATTTGGATGCGTCATCGGCTCCTGGACCTGACGGGATAACACCTTACCTCCTCAAGAATTGTTCTTCTACTGTTGCTCTTCCACTTTCAATTATTTTCAACAGTTCTTTTGAAACTTCATCTTTACCTGAAGAATGGCTCATCGCATCAGTCACTCCAATTTTCAAGAAGGGTTCTAAAACATCTGCATCTAATTATAGACCGATAAGCCTGGAGTCCGTCATTGCCAAGCCAAGGTATGCGAAAGAATTATAGTGTCAGAGATTCTGAAGTTCTCCATTGAAAATCATATTATTCCAGAAAACCAACATGGTTTTTTACCAGGGAGATCTGTCATCACGAACCTCCTCAAGTGTTTGGACGATTGGACGAGAGCAATCGATTCTGACATACCAATCGATGTTATTTACCTTGATTTTGCACGAGCCTTCGATAAAGTCCCACAAAGACGTCTGCTAACCAAACTGGAGAATCTCGGAATTCGGGGAAGACTCCTTTCATGGATTGAGGCCTTTCTCTCTGGACGTCAATTTTACGTTCGGGTCGGTAGTACTTTTTCCACCTCTAGGCCTGTTACAAGCGGTGTTCCCCAGGGGTCAGTGTTAGGACCAATTTTGTTTCTCCTCTACATTTCTGATCTATCTCGTATGCTCACGTCCTCAGTTTCTATGTACGCTGATGATACTAAGATTTATGGATCTGATAAAGGCACCTTACAACAAGACCTATCCATCATCCAGCAGTGGTGCGAACTATGGCTCCTACCAATAAATCCAGACAAATGTGTAGTTATACATATGGGACTGAGGAATCGTCGAGAGAAATACGTCATCGGCGGAACAATTATTTCTCACTGCTCAAGTCATGTGGATTTGGGGGTCGTCGTGAATGAGAATCTGAGTTGGTCTGACCACATTCATAATACCTGTACTAAGGCTTCCAGAATGCTGTATCTCCTAGAAAGAGTATTTGGAAAGTGTAACATCAGTACCTGTCGCTCTCTCTATATAACATACATTCGGCCAATAATAGAGTATGCCGGTCCAGTTTGGGATGCAAGGTTGGTTGGCGACAGGACTTCTTTGGAAAATATACAAAGGCGAGCTACCAGGATGGCCTTTGGTTATCAGCGACCTTGTTATGAAGATCGGCTCCGCATGATGCAACTACCTCGCTTCGAAGATAGACGCTTACATGGGGATCTCATTATAACGTACAGAGCGCTGAGAGGAATGTTTGGAGTGGATCTTTCTCATATCTATAATCTCAACACCAACCAACGTCTTCGTGGTCACGAGTACAAATTGTACCGTGAAAATTTTCATCATGCGGCGAGAGAAAATTTCCTTCCAAATCGTGTTTTCCACTCTTGGAATCGGCGTCCATCTGTTGTGGTGAATAGTGATAGTGTCAACTCCTTTAAGAACAATATAGACCGATTGTCATTGCCACTTTATATTTTATGAGATATGTCGCACTGTATGTATCCTTATTTCTATTTTTTGAGCCCTATAGATTTTGATCTTGGCTCTTGATCTCAATAAATAATAATAATAATAATAACCATAAATGGTAATATTATTTTTTGTTTGCAGTGTGTAGCTCAGAGCTCAGTGCACACTTTTGTTTGGCTAGTGTTTTTGGAAGTGGTTACTCAAGGTCATTAAAAATTGACCCCTAAAAATACGTGAGCTGTCGCTTCTGGGTAAGGATAGATATTCTGTGCAGAAGCGACAGCTCAAGTATGGGTCAATTTTCAATGACCTTGAGTAACCACTTCCAAAAACACTAGCCAAACAAAAGTGTGCACTGAGCTCTGAGCTACACACTGCAAACAAAAAACAATTCTTCGCTTAATTTCAAAACGTTGTAATTTTTTTCAAGATTCTTGAATGGAATGAAGTTTTAGAGTAATACCATTACGTATTAATATAACTAGAGCAGCAACCCAGTTCAAAGAATTAAAGCTACTTTCAGATGAAGTTCCTTCTTTGCTTCATAGAGGCGCTTGTGTGTTTCAAGGAAAGCAAATTTCAGCCCCTAACATCTGGTGGTGGGTAGATGAACTATTAGGTTCGATTTCATACCCAAGCTGAACTCCAAGCTGTTGATAATCAGGACCGTCATAGGATATTCAGTATACTATCGCAATAAAGGTCGTCGTTTATGAATAGTCGTGAGAAGATTTTACCTAATCTATTTCAATTCAAATTCTCGATATAACCATTGAGTATTAATATATTATATATTTATACTCTGTTGTCATAATAAATTAGGATATGTGAAACTGAATCTAAAGCGTGGAACACAAGAAATTTGTTATGTGACCTCACTCGATATTTGGTTGATCAAATTAATCGGAATATCGAAATATTCAAATATAATATGAAGGACTAGGACTCAAACAAAAATGAAAATCCTGTCGAAGAAAAGAATAAGGTATATATCACAATAGGTATATCACATTCAATTCAGGTAACGTTGAGTAGCATATTTTCTGTAGTGATGTAGAATGTTAATCTTTATCCGGTGCTATATAAATAATGACATTTTCGGTAAATTTAGGAGGAGTTTGAATTCCTTCGAATATAAAAATACATTACTTCATCAAGGAGTTAAACAACTCAAACTTCTACAATATTAGCGATCTTCTCACATCGGAATCATTATCTGACCTTTTTTTAATCAATCCGTTGAATGCAGAACTTTCAAGCTAAAACTGCTCTGTTTAGAGCAGAATATTTCTTTTGAATTTTTCCAAAAATTACTATTTTTTTTATTACAGTGTTAAGCTTGGTGAAAATTAAAAAAAATTTCATCTTGTACAATGAGCTTCTTGGACTCACTTTAATCTATATTCAAAAAAAAATTAGATTGAACTTCCGTGATTGTATGAGTTTTATACATTGTGCAACATATTTCTGAAAAATTCTTGAGGGTGTGCCATCAACAATTTTTCTTTCATTTCCTTTATTTTCAAAATTCCAAATGACAGATATTTCGATGAAATTTTATATTCTTGCATGGAATGCTAACATCTGATTACCCGGTAACATCCGATCAAAAAAATCAGGTGTAAAATCACAAGAGAAACAAATATAAAATATAAGTGCAGTTTTCGGGCATATTTGAAAGAAAATGCTGCTTAACGAAAGCTGTCTTCATTCTTGAACTCGCATAGTATAGCATTGGGTAAGGGTGCTGACATTCGCCCTGCAGTTCATAAACATGTACATCATAAAAAGGAATAATAAAACCCTTGGTAAAACCACAAGCTCTCTTGGAGCGTCTTAGGCTATCCGAACGTAATGAAGTTAGCAACTGACGCCATTACATAAATGCACCTCTAATTAGTCAATATCAATACCACGAGAATGCAAGAAGCCATAATGTCTACTAGAATTTTCCGCTATACAACTTCTGTTTGAAACTTTTTTCGATAAACCTTCTAGTTTCCGAGAAAACGTAACTTTTTCGAAATTTTCACGAATTTTCCAAGGTTCCTGAAAATTTGGGAAGCTGCATTTTTGACCATGAGGTCCTACTCTAGTGACAATCATTATATCAAAAATGCAGCTCTTTCCCCAAAAAAGTGATTTCAGACCTTCGTTTACTGGACTAAAATTCGGAACCCGAATACTAAATACCTCGGCAAAACGTTTGTCATAAAATTGCTGGTCCCCTTTCCCTTGTATTTCATTGCCTGCCTGCCTTCAAATTTCGTCGAGTCAAAAGAGGTAATATTTGTCGGATTTCAAGGAAGCACTCAACAAGATGTTGAACAGATTACCGTGGATCCTGAAATATTCTATTTCGATTTATAAAAGTAGGCGGATCGCAACATTCCTCAATATTATAAAAAACGGAATTTTAATAGTCAAAAAATACATGTAGGGTCGGTTTCAAAAAACTTTGATTGTGCGATTGAAAAAACCGAGTAACGCACTTGAAAAACAGGTAGAATTTGTGTTCCAATATTCTCCTTATCGCAAAGTTGACTTTATTGGGTCATAGAGCAATAAAATTATTCACTCTTCTGCAAGTTTTCTTCTTCATCAGGTGTAAACCTACGAGAATCTCGAGAGGGAATAGTCTGGAAATAGCTGCCTTCCCACCTATTACAATTTTGAACTGATATGTTTTTGAGAATTTCACTAGTGTTCATTATATTCAGTTGAGAACTTTTCCCTTCGTCATGTGTCTTCTCAATATTATATTCAAATAATCCAAAATCCAATCAACCGACGAAAAAGCGGTGAAGACAGTACAAGATATGAGGGCCTGCAGAATTACAACCTATTAGCGCCGGGGCTGGCGCTTCAAGCTTCAACCACGAAAATATAATGAACACTTCATCCACATCAATTTCATTCAAGAGGGAAACAAAGAAATTATCTTTTACGTTCAAATAATAGTATATTCTAAAAAGGGTTGCTGAATGAGCGCCTATTCCAACACGAATGTGAAATTCAAAAAATTCAATGTTCCAGCTGGAACTCGGATTTTTGCTCATAAATTTCTGACCATTGTCACAATTCTACTGATATTTTATCCTAACTCAGATATTATTACTGTGAGAAGATATACAACGTGGCCAAACAATCAAGTGGGTGGTTTCAAAATTACTGAGTGTTCAAGATAGATGCGGAGTCAGAGTCCGCTCGCCAGCCGCGAAAGGTTAAGGGTTTGTGGTTTGCAGAATTATCCATAAATATTTTTCATCATGGTAATTACGTGTTGTGTAGAATTGAAACTTTTAAAATACATTCATACAGAGAGTTTGTCAGAAACAGTGAACTAAACGAGTATAAGATTTCGTATTCTAAAAATTGAAATCTGAAAGCAAAAAATCAATTTGTCTATTTCAGTATTACCGGTCACTGGCTTCACTTGAATTATTCCTCGTGAACGAATGTGGGAATTTCACTCGCAAAAACTAATAGTTTGAGGAAGCAAAAACAATTAATGTAACTCAAAGTCTCTTTTCAAAAACAGAGCCTTCTTGAATTTAAGTTCTCATGAGGTTTTCAAACTTCTATTTTCACATATAGAATATGTCTATCATTGATTGATCAATCACGAACAAGAATGAAAGCAATTTACTTTGTGAAAATTGATAATTTTTTTTCGGATATATAAATTCAAACTTCAAATGGTATTGCTTTAAAAATTAAATAAGTCTCAATTCCTTGATTTGTTCGGTACTTCTGACAAGCAATAGGGATAGTTTCTTGGTTTACTAGGTCCTGACAAACTCCTCTGCGTCCGTTCTTCGGCGTTCGTAACGAACCGCAACAAATCCGACCCTGCTTTTGTATCGTAGTACCCGAGGGTAGTAAATATTACTACAGATTGCTGTACAGGAATAGGCAACCAGAATGGGCATGACTGAGCAGCCAGATTGTAGTTCCTATTTCAGATGCTATGTACCGCCACTTGACGGGCAAAAAATTCGGCTTCAAATTGTATAAGGACGTTACGCCTCTTGTTATATTTATACTCAATGATATAGGGTAGGGATGGGCAACTCCATAGAGAGTTATCGAAACGCAAATAGAGGCCTAACTTAAATAAAGTTCCCCTTATTTTGACATTTACTCATGCGCATTCGCAAAAGATTTTAAGGTGGCCTGTAATAAAATACGGGCCTCCTGTACTTAACTTAAATAAAGGACACCCGTATTTAAATAAAAGATCCCTTATTTTGACAGTTCTCGTAATCTTCTAGGTTAAACAGCTTCTCACAACTGTCAAAATAAAGAAAATGTCATAATAAAGTTGTCAAGATACAAATCGTTGCGATAGCTCAAATATTCGACCAACGTTAAGGGATCTTCAATTACAGGACCCTTTAATAAAGTCAGGCCTGTATTTGTGTTTCGATAACTCTCTACTATCTCTATTGGCAACTCGAACCATTCAACTCGGGTTAAACTCTAAAGCTGTAATAGATTTCTTTTTGTGGTACTAGGCTAGAAGTAGGAGAGGGGGATAAGCAAACTCTAAACTCTTTGGCGATTTTGGCATTGATAACATGACTATAATCCCGATATAGTGCACATAGGCGAAAAGCACATTCGTGACTTTGTCCATATCAAATTTTGGCGATTTCTTCGTTCATGAGAATGTGTTTTTTTTTAACCGGAACCGGTGCATCCTACAGCAAAAAGTCAAGAGACCGAATTTGCTCCAAATTAAATAAGGATTTAAACAGTAATTTTTATTGTCGGAAAAACCAGTGGCGTATCATTTTTCTATCTGAAAATATTCAGTCTCGCTGCAGTACGGACGCCACTGGTAGAATAGGAAAGAAATGATATCTTGCAAAAAATGCTCCTTGACGCTCAAAACCTATGTTCCAAATTTCATGAACATATTTCAAGCAGTGTTAAAGTTATTAATAAAAAACAATTTTTTCCTATAATTTCAACGGACATGTTTATATGACAAACTAGGCCTTATATTCGGTGTAGAATACGTGGTTTAAATTTCTTGGTTACGATCTGGACCACCCTTTATAATATGGAGCGCACAAGTCCAGACGGATCAAGTTTGACAAAGACCGGTCCTTCTCAGGACTAACAACACCCTGATGACGACAGGCGACTGCTTGCCGAAACGTCGGTAAATACCAATAATATAGATAATGAAAATAGCTGCAATAATGTCCCACAAATATTCCATTATCAAGAATATCTCGTTCACAATTACAATTCACAACTTAATAGATCCAGATAACTAGATTGGGAAGAATAATGATTGTCTTTGTTTCCAAATCAGCTACTTGATTTTTGTTCATACATTGAGTTGATATAAAATAATTCTGCCGAAATTGTATGAGTTGAAGATATAGTCAAGCTCTGACACCCAGTGGCGTAGTGAGCTTAATTCGCGCCCGGGGCAAAAAACCTTTTTAGCGCCCCCCCCCCCTTCTAAATTCATAATGGCATATAATATTATATGTGAAATATACTCGCAATTAGCCAAATCAATTAAGTAAGATGAACAAAGTCATAGGCTCAAGCAAGACCTTGAAATTTGGACACAAAATGAAGTGAAGAAAGCAAGAGCAGATTTCGTAATTTATACAGGCTGTACCAAGTTCGGCGGCCTATTAGGCGTATCTGGAGAAATGGACCAATTTGAAATCTGAAAATTGGGATTATGTTATTGTTTGACATTATCTACCGATCTAAAATATTCTTGGAGGCTGACCACTTTCAGTTATATATTCTGTTTTCGAATTTGATAGAGTATGCAAATCTGAAAACATTCGTACTCAAATCGTTGCATTTGTCAAAATACTTTCTAAAGTATCGAGCAAAAAACTGAAGAAAAAAGGTGATAAGAATATTCGGTATTATGTTTGGTATTCCTAACCTAGATATCGTAAGCACAAACTCACATTTTTGAAGACGAAGACTGTAAGAATATTGTGCATTTTCAGAATTTCGAATAACCCGTCACAGGTGTTCCAAATGTTGGTTCTAAAATTGGGATCAAGATTTGCTCGTAACTTTCGTTTTTCAAATTTGAACCCTTTTTTTGATGATTGGATTTTGCGAATAAAAATGATGATGATGTTCAAACACATTGATGCTCCTAAAATTAACAATTCTTGAGTTATTTAGAATTTTCTGATTTATATCGTACGTAGCGTCAAATTCATGAAATCTGTTCCATATCAACAATGATAAATGAATTCAGAAAAGAGGTAGTCACTAGTGAGTTATTTGAATAATTTATCTTCTATGAGCAAGGTCATTGTTGATATGAAACAGATTGTATGAATTTGGGAGTACCTACGACTTGAAATCAGGAAATCCTGAATAACTCAAGAACTAGCAACTGAGAGAATAAGTGAAACTCTCATCAGGTTTGGAAATATATTCTCCATGCCAGCTTATAAAAGTCAGAAATTCCAAAGGAGATCAAGATTGAATTTCTTTTCTAGTGCGGGTTTACATTTTGCCATCACCTAATTCGTTGAAGAATTCTATTCCGTTGAAACAGTATTATAAAATTCACCCAAATTTTTACAATTTTCTTCGAGGTCGTTGTCAACATTATCTTTGTTATAAATTTTAAATAACTAGTAAAATTCAAATTGTATTTAAGTGTCACTTAATCGTAAACATATTTCTTATGGGAGACGATCAAGAATGCTCTTCATAACGTGAGAAATTTCTCTTTCGGCGGAAAAACCAACATCTCTAACTAATTCTCTGGGTATTTTGCGGCATCTTATTACACAATATCCCTCACCGCTTATATTATATTATATTGTGTTTCAGATTCACGTTTGACGGTTTTTTTTCATGGCATTTTTTTAATTTTTCCATCGTGGAGAAAACAAATATATGTTTTCAATTAGTCCAGAGTATGTCACAACGATTGAGTCTTGTTTAGCTGCAGTAACTCCTACTTATTCCAGCAATTTTTTTGTTTTGCTAACCATTTGGCGCCCCTGTATGACTAGCGCCCGGGGCATGATGCCCCTCCTTGCCCCCCCCCTCACTACGCCACTGCTGACACCGCCTTAGTGAGTTTAACTGTTTATTTTCTGTTACTTGTAGAAGAAAAATATATGTAAATGAACATCTTTTTGTGAAAAAATCAGATTGTGGTTTATTGGTTTATAGAAAATTAACATTATTAGTATTCTATACCAGCTTTTACAAAAGAGAATGATTTCTGGGCCAGAAAAAACTGGAAGGTGATGATAATGAAGAAATTATCCTGGAAAATTTCAGAAAGCATCAAGTTATTCTGGAAATACTTCTTCATTCTGAGAAATTTGCAAGAACTAGAAGAAAAAAAATGTATATTTATGTTAATAACTTTATCTTCAATAAGAACACACTGAACAACAAATGACTATATCATTGTACAAATATGACAAGACAAACCTTAAATAAATTCATTCAGAAAAATCCTCACAAAAACTGATAAGTCAAACAATCGTCAGCAAATTAAAGTCAAACATCAATCGAAAAATATTCACAAAACGAAATCAACTTATCCATAAATTATTGGAATACATTTCTGAATAGCTCAAGAATTTTCAACATAGATTTTAAGTTATTTGAATAGATTTATCCGAATTTCATAACGAAATTCTTTCGTTACAAACAATCCTGGGTTTGACATACCTAAATATATTTAATGTTATATTAGCACTTCACCATTCGGCCTGTCGAATATAACCTATATTGGTTTCAAATACTTTTGCACTATGGGGAGAAGGAAAAACAAATAATTATTGTTCCGTAAACTATTGACCATTAGGGAATGAGAAAACTGAAGAATCACAATATTCTGCAAGCATTCTTTAGAACATTCTTCTTCTTTTTGTGATTCTTATTGGGTCGCAACACTATAGTTCCATTATTTTGGTTTTTGGAAGAATGACTAGGACTGAAGGCACCTGAAATAAAATATACATTTATTTAAGAATTGTGGTATAACTATTGAGAGATCATAATGTGAACAGATTTACAATATTATATTAAGGGTGGGACGAGTTCTGAATCAGAATCTATTCAACTTATCGAATCTAAGAAATTCAGTCGAATTATGATACATGGAGAAATAAATTTACATCAGATAGGTTTGTAAATAAAAATTTGATTATTAGGTACTTAGAAAATAAACGCCGAGTTCGAGTTGATAGGGATGATGGCTCTTAAAACTTGTCTTCAGTCATGTACCTGTATATCTCCTCTTCGGTAAAAATATCTTTTATTTTTTTTCTATTATCTATTTTTTTTAATTTCAGGACAAGCCCTAAAATAAGTGAAAGAAAAAAAAGAACAACATAGTGTTTGAAAGTGAAACAGTCAAGTGGAGAAAGTAAACAGAGAAATGAAAGAGAAAAATTGTTTTAGAGAATACAATCAATTTCGAATGATTCTTTTCTTGACAATGATATTATATTCAATGATGTCTATTATTCTGAGAAAGTCGTGTCCAATTTCTACTGCTATTCAAATGAACACATTTCGAAATTTTCACCAATTTGTTGAAGTTGAACAATTTTGTGAAGAAGGAAATCTATTTTTATTATTTTTTGCCAGATGAGTCATCTAACGGATCTGATTCGGTACGAGTAGAAGGAGAAATTCTAGGAGAAATCGGAACCTTTCTTTTTCACAGAAGCTGGGAAAATAATACTCTTTATACATCATTCACAAAACCTCAAATGAAATAATAGAAAAAACATCTAGATGCAATGAAAAATTATTATCGCAAATATTTTTGTGCTATTCTTGACCTCTTGGACTCAACTCTTCAATAATTTTCCAAACTTTATTTTTTTACTCCGTATTATTTCAATTAATATATATATATGTCCTCAAATTGATGTCATTCGTACCTAATAATAATCTTTAATAATTTCTGAAATTTTCAAACTTCCTTTGGACTCCTAGAAGTACCATTTTTTAATTCGAGGCACTGGGGGTTAAAGAAAAAACTCAAGAGGGGCTTCCCAAGGAGATCTCGAACTATTTAAAATTTTATCCTTATAAAAATGGAATCATTTTCTTCATGCGAGCTCTTCAAGGAAGGGCGCACACCCCCTGTGCCACCCATACGTATCCGCCAATGATTCGAGGTCATTGGGAGTAACGTGGAAGATGATTAAAATTGAAGATCAAAACATTCAATGTCATCCTTTTATGTTCCCTACACGCATGAAGGTGAGTTTTATTGACCTTTAGAGAATAGTGGATTTGGACGACCATTTTTCTAAAATCTTTCACTTCTATTAGATGATAATTTCCTAAAATGAATCTGTGGTTTCGAAGCCACAAAGATCAGGATGCCACAGGGAATTTTGCTGTTTTGAGGTCAATAAAAAAAGCACTGCACATATTGATTTCTTATCGTATAGAAGAGGTTTTAAAAGTGTTAAAAAACCCATCGGACAAATTAGCGATACACTGATCTACCCTCTTTTTGATTGAGTTTAACTGTACTTTTTCGAGCAAATCGAAGAGAATGTTGACGATGGATTTGAGATAGCCCCATAGAAAAATTCGCAGGTAACCAAATCGGAGCAACCCACTGGGGCCACGTCATCCCTCAAAGAGATAAGGTGCTTGTGGAAGTGTTCCCTCAAAATTTCTGTTTAACTTCTCGTTGTGTGTGCTGTTGCTCCGTCCTGCTGAAACCATACTTCAATAAGTTCTACAAGTCTCGGAAGGAAACAATGTATCGATTATTTCTTTGTAGCAAACCGCATTCACAGAAACAATGCCTTCATCTTCCTAATGCCCACCATACAATATATTTCACGGAATATATTTCGCGGAAAGGTGAAAATGGGCCACATAACTGAAAAACACGAGAGCGGCAAGAAACAAAATTGTGTTCAGCTAGCTGTTGGAATACAGCAAGTTTGTAGTGATGGAAGTGGAGTTTATTGTGAAGAATTCGTCACACTGTGCGATCAGAAATCCCAGGAGCTGCGTGTTGGCGCGTCGAACGCCTGGGAGATCGCAAAAACGACTTTTTCGCCTTCTCGCCGTTTTCTGGCATTCTCAAGTCAGTTGATCTCTTGTTCCTCTACTTGCCACATGGCCAGTTTCCCAGAATGTGTTCACCTATATTATATACAGGGTGAGCCATCCATAACTTTCCACCTCGAATTTTGAGCTTTAGGATGGAATAACGAAAAAACGCTCGGACAGTTCAAATTTTGTTGAGAGGGGAACAAATAAGAGTGTTCAAATGAGTTTGATATGACTATCCCTCTAGCCGCAACCCCTAACAGCTCCCATTTTTGAATAGGGAAAAGGGGTCGAGCAGCACCTTGTTGAAAAGGCAATTCAATTTCCTGCATGGGTGTATTTCTTTTTCATCGCTTTATCATTATACAGAGTGACTCAGTATTCCATCAATAACTTTCACACGCCGAATTTGAATCTTTGAGATGAAAAAAACGCACGGACCGGTCAAAAAATGAATTCGAAATCACTAAACCTCTTTCCATCTCAAAGATCCAAATTCGGCGTGTGAAAGTTATTGATGGACTACTGAGTCACTCTGTATAATAATAAAGCGATGAAAAAAAGTGCACTCATACTCATGCAGGAAATTGAATTACTTTTCCAACAAGGTGCTGCTGGGCTCCTTTTCCCTATTCAAAAATGAGTGCTGTTAGGGGTTGCGGCTAGAGGGGTAGTGATATCAAACTCACTCGAATACCCTTATTTGTCAACCTTTCAACAAAATTCGACCTGTCCGAGCTTTTTTTCGTTATTCCATCCCAAAGCTCAAAATTCGGGGTGGAAAGTTATGGATGTAATACTGAGTTACTCTGTATAATAATAAAGCGATTAAAAAAACACCCATGCAGGAAACTGAATTGCCTTTCCAACAAGGTGCTGCTTGACCCCTTTTCCCTATTAAAAATGAGAGCTGTTAGGGGTTGCACCTAGAGGGGTTGTGATATCAAACTCATTTGAACACCCTTATTTGTCCCCCTTTCAAAAAAATCTGACCTGTCCGACCGTTTTTTCGTTATTCCATCCTAAAGCTCAAAATTCATGGTGGAAAGCTATGGATGGCCCATCCTGTATAATATTGAACCGAGTTTAGAAGGCACGTTGGATAGCGACTACCGAATGACCGTCAGAAAAATAGGCCACGCCGCTGAATGTACGCTGCTTGTTAGTCCATCGCATGACGACAACTGACTTGTGCATTGCAAAATTTCAAGACTCCCTCTTTCGAGTAAGAACCTCTCCACCACTTTCTAACCATGTCCCTTTCATTGGCGCCTTATTAAAATCAGCAAGTTGCCCTGCCTCAAGATGTGCTATGTTGTTGAAGAATGAAATTTTCCTCAATACTGCATTCAATTCAAGTGTAATTTACTGTGGAATTCCTTCAAAATTAGTGCGAACATTTTCGGAATTTCCATGACTTCACAAAAATGTGAAAGATGATATTATGTCTGATAATTTTTCTATTTTTTCATTCTTACTGATTGTCAATGAATTGGGCAGGTGGTGATGGGTGGGCGCTGTGATGTAGTCGAAATCATGGTTGTCATGTAATTCCGTCAAACACTTCGAAGCGAGATGTCTGAAGACCGTTGCTACATTGAGATCTTCTTTTACTGAAGTCCGTATAAGTTTGCAACCAAGAGCACGTGCTAGGAGTTCAACTTCTTCTCTGAAACAAAAATACGGTTTGAGTGTACACATGCATTTATATAATTGATTAATAGAAATGCTGGAATCTTTTTATCAAAGGGGAATATTACCTCATGAAAAAAGCAAATTGTCATATGTTCACTGTTAATGTGATGAAAGATGAAAACATCTTCAAGTTCAATAAGGATTCGAATAGTCTAAACTTTTCGAAAAATTAAAATAAAAAATATTCTCCCCAACAAAACAATAGAGAGGATTCCAGCAATATCAGAAAAACTAAAAATAATCCACAATCTTGTGTAATAATTTTCATATAAGTCGTAAGTGAGTTGGATTTTACTGAGATTTGGACATAATTTCGTTCTGACAATTTTGGGTAATACCATCTGCACAATCGATCTAGAATATTTCTATGTTTCAAAAAGGTTTTCGGTGGTGTGGCCTCAGTAAAGGCAAAGAATTTTTTTCCGTTTTATTCTTTTTCTTAAAAAAAAACTTGGCTCCACGGTCGCGAAAAGAATTGGTCGTTTTCATCACTCGGTGAAACTTGCATGAGGGCCCTGCTTTAGGGTCATGCCAAAATCTCATTGAGTGAAACAGGATGTACAGAGATCTGGAACTTGATTCTGACAATTGGATGTCACTGCTTTGTAATTTCTACTCAGTACATCACACCTAATTGCTTCTAATATCGAAGTTTTTTATGAAGATTTTGTCCCTGAGGCGTATAGGACACTGATGATGCCAACTAAAGCTGAAACAAGAATATGTCTCAACTCAGTGATAAAATCTAATATCATTTCTCCAGCTTCATGATAAAAGATCTGATTACTATTTTGAATTCATCTATGTTAAAAAAAAGAGTGAGAGTAGATATGGCTTAACTTTGCTCATTTGTTTATATGTTTATTATATTAATAAAGTCCTTATTATTATTTATAACAGCCCTAATTAGCCCTAGAAGTTATCGCGAAATTTAATTATTTTCTAACAGGTTAGCGATTTTAGCCCGAATTAATCCTAGACAGATAATTAATAGGTTTGAGAAATATTGGTAATGTTATTAACCAATTTTGAACTTTTATGAAATTAGGAAGGTTTCAAAACTATTTGCAAAAAACTAATATGTACATGGTTTATTCAGGGTATTGAAAACGAATTCTTTCAATTCACATTTATTTAGCTTTTCGATTAACTCTTTAGAATAATTTTAATTAGGAGTGATAATACAATAATCTAGGATTAATATGAGCTAAAATCACTATTCTTAATCACATATTGGCCTGTGATTGAAGAAAATAGTTCGAAAATTAGCAATTTTGGGTATACTTAATATTTTGGAAATGTTACATTTTCGATTAACTAATTTTGGTGTGATTCGATAGCAGTTTGTTTACTCTATCGTGGTGTATCGTTCGATTCACCAGTTTTGTCCCGAAAAGACCACGTCGAATGAAAACGAAATGTAGATCAGAATGTGGACTACCTGATGTAAAAAAAATCATTCATATGAAAGTCTCACAGTTTTCGAGATATTTGATCTTTTATGAGAATCTTGAATTTTTTTACTCCAAATACTTTCCTTCATGCGATAGTTACATTTTATAACTTTTCGAATAGGTTTTTTTGCGTGAATATTTCAAATTAAGTAAAAAATCTCATGCAGGGCTTCTGAAAAAAAAGTTTAAAATATAGGTTTTGTAGAAAGAGTTTTTTGTACCGAATTCGATCTGCGGTAGTGTAAAAAAAAGCATTGGACCGATTCTGCAAAATACGTTGAAAAGTTGCCCATTCTGTGAGGATTTTGGAAATTCAAAATACAGATGATAACCCTCTGCAGAAAAAAAGATATCCGATTTCATATATATAGTATTGAAATGAATTTCATTTTTCAGAGAACCTCAATGACAAAAATCCAAAGGATTTAGGTAGGACTGTAGTGTGCTGCGCACCAGTGGTGTTGAAACCATAGAATACGCCGCTTTTCCAGTGGTATGAATTCCTCGAGTAAGGGTACATTGATCCTCAAAGAATCTAAATTGTTAGTGCCGCTTCGTAGTTGCGACAATTTGTCGGTCCGAGTATTTTTCCATTAACTATTCCAGTCCATAAATTCTCCGTACCTAAATCGATATTGTGATCTATCTTGCTCTCTGATGTGCGGGTTCTCGATATGCCATCTATTAAGATAACTATTATGGTGAAAAACAATACACATAGAAAAAGGGTTCTTTTTTATTAAAACGGTTGCATTGCGTTTTCTAGGTATTTGTGCTCGTACGCACAGCTCATCACAAGATTCACAAGTGGAAACTAATATCAACTCAGTAGGTGAATTGACAAGTAAATAACATTTTATTAATGAATTGATTGATTACTTTCAGCAGGGTGAACAAAAAGAAAGATTTTGTGGAAAAGATGACAAAATCAGTTTTTCACAAAAATGATCCATTTCCGATAAACATTCGAATTTCTTTTTTTCTGAAGAGGGTTTTCATCTGCATTTGACTTTTTCGACATCCTCACAGAATAGGAAACTTTTCAACTTAATTTGCAGAAAAGGTCCAGTGTTTTTTTTTACATCACTGCAGATCGAATTAGGTACAAAAAAACACTTTCCCCAAAATGCGAATTTGAAAAGTTTTGTTCAAAATCCCTGCATCAGATTTTTTATTTTTTTAGTTCATGAGTTGAAGCGTGAACTATGTTCACGCAAACAAACTGATTCGAAAAGTATCGAAATGTACCAATGGCATGAGACGATTCTTCTTATTATATTAGCAGTGTCCACTATGACTGCCTTCTGGATGCAGAAGGCTCGTGATAGTGCTCGGAGGTAGCTGCAGTTCCTCCAGGTTGGCGACTATGGCGACGGTCTTCTTCAGTACTCTTCACACTCACGATCAAAGGTACTATGTCAACCTTTTTCAGCTTCCAAAGATCCCTCATCTGTCCCGCCAGTGGTATATATTTGCTGATTTTTTCCCCGTAAATTTTCGACAATTGCAAAATCAGTTATAATGTCCATCTTCTCTATCTCGGGCGAAATATTGGGTTCCTGCTTAGAATATAAAATTCTATTATATTCTAAGGGTTTCTGCTGTTGAGGAACACCCCGCCCTCCGCCGAAAGATGTTGAACTGTTGTTTCTGCTCTATTGCAGAGTCGACATTTGGTGTTTTCGACTCTCGGCTTTTTTATGATCTGTGAGGACTACCTGATCTTGAATGTTTAGGATGATTTGTATCTTTCTGCTGTATTGAGACTTTTTATTTCTCCTCCATCTCTTAATATTATGTTTGCTTCAACGTCCATCTTTTCTGTCATAGAATAGCCTCTTCAGAGGGTCGATTAAACTGACAATAAAATGGAAAAACGATGATTTTTCTTAACATAGCACTTCTTCTTCTTCTTCATACTTCAGAGATGTGATAATAAAATTGAATTATTTGTGAGCGTTGGTAAGACAATTCATAGTTTAATTACATACCAAAGTGATGATGTTTCAAGTGACACAAAACATGAACCTTGTGTGAACTGTCGAAATCAATGTTGCCAAAAAAATAATAGTTAAAAAATCATCCGTTATATATATTATAGTGAATACTTCTGTACACACAAAAAAATATTATTATTATATCAATGCCTTCTGCACTTGTATCATAAATGACTATTATATCTCACGTTAGGATGGGCTAGTTCTAATATGATAGGTTTCCAATGTTTGTTTATTTGACCACACTATTTGAATGTCTGGTCTTGTAGATAACTAGAACATCAAAAAAGCAAAGAGTAAATCAGTGACATGAATTTAGGAGTTTGAGTTGGCTTGTTCAAACTCCTATGCACAGGTACGCATATAATTTTGTGAAATTTTATATGATTCAATCGAAATTCAATATTGCCTATAGTTGGATTGAATGACAAAAGAGTATTTTTATATACCTATGATCGTGAAAAAATAAGGCATTTGATTTTTGTATTTGTCGAGTAATTGAAATGAAAAAAATTTGAGTTTCTGCCTTCGAAATCCGGATATTTGTCAATTACTGAACTGTCGTTATCAGACTTATTGTCTCACGGATAAACATGATGAACAGATTTTGGCCACGAATTAATTTGTAGAAATTTTATCAATTGAATATTCCCTTATGTTACCTTCACTACTACTATTATATAATACTTACGGATTCACAACTGACCGATCCAGCAGGTCTATTTTGTTTTGAACTATCACTGTAGGAATTTCGCCACACTCATTTTCCACCTGTTGAGAGATTAACTTAAATTAAAAATAAATAATATTGAAGAACTTATAGTCATTCAGCTGAATTTCTTTCATTGAAAGAATTCAGCAATGATATGGAATGGAACGGAATTCCGTATGGAAAAATATGAAGGAAGTTATTATGATAAACTCCCTTCTCTTTCATGAGTGTTAATTGTTCATCTAAAAAATGGATATTGATCTCCAATGGGTATCCCTTTACAGCTTTGCAGGGTATTTCCTATTTCATAGAAAGATAACTGCGATTCTCACGACAGTATGCTTCTTTTTGTGAAGACAAAGATTCTCATACCTTTACAGGTATTTTAAAATTCTAGATTCACAGGCGCAACTCAGATCTCAAATAAATTTATTTAGTATACACTAGCTCACCCGGCGTAATTTGTTTCGCCTTAGAGATTAATGAAGTTGTACTAACCATTAGTTTTTTTAAAAAGAAATATATGAGGTGAAATACGAAAAAAAAACAAAGTACAAAAAAAAAATTAATTGCATTGAAATAAGTACGTACAGGGTGGAAAAATCGGTGATAACTGAACTACAACTGTTTAACTGTCTTTATTAGAGAAACTGATAATGCCATCAACTGCATTCCTCTCTATCTTCTATTGTTTTCGAGTTATGGGCCAAAATTGAATTTTGGGCGGTTTCAATTTTGAGCATTATCTCCTTTTCTGTTCGTGCAAGGATGTTGAAATGAAAATATTATACAGGCACATTTTTCATATCAATCCAGTAGCGTACGTTGTTTTTTCCCTAGAGGTTTCCTTGCTGAGCTAAAACATAAAGTTGTGTTTTTTCTTATGGAAATAATAGTATGAAATGGCTTAGAAAGAATCGCCATTTTTTTCGTTTCAGAAATATATCATACATCATACGTCGTCCTCAGATTCATTCAGTCATCATGAAAAATATAGTTTGTATATGAAATTTGAATTATTGAGTATTAAGTAGGCTGAATCGGAGAATAATTATTATGCCATTGAATACTTGACTCAATTCTTCGTGATTTGATTTCTGTTCAGAACAACTGTCAATTATTAGATTCGAAGTCGTTATTGCCGCTAAAGTCAAACCTTTTAACATATCATATTTCTCGTAGTTTTCGAACATTTTCATATTGCCGGCAATACTGACTTCGGATTCTAACAATTGACAGTTGTTCTGAACAGAGATCAAACCACGGAGAATCGAATCAATGACAAAATAATAATGATACCCTGCGTATAGACATATTATGCTATGATTCAGGTTACTTAATACTCAATAATTTAAATTTCAATTACAAACTATATTTTTCATGATATCTGAATGAATCTGCGAGCGATGTATGATATATTTCTGAAAGGGGAAAAAATGGCGATTCTTTCTAATCCATTTTAAACTATTGTTTCCATATGAAAGAACACAACTTCACCTTATAGCTCTGCAAGGAATCCTCTCGGGAAAAAACAAAGTACGCTACAGGATTGCCATAAAAAAAGTGCCTGTACAATGTTTTCATTTCAAATTCCTAGCACAAACAGAAACGGAGATAATGGTCAAAGTTGAAATCGCCCAAATTTCAATTTTGCTCCATAACTCGAAAACAAAAGAGGAATGCAGTTGATGGCATTATCAGATTCTCCAAAAAATACCACCGTAACATTCATTTTTCTCTATCTCTTGTAGTTCAAGTATCACCAATTTTGCCCACCTGTACAGGGTATCCCGAATTGCTTGATCTTGACTGTTTTATGTACCTACTTCTGGACTAGATACGTAGAAACGTTGAGAGGTGTCCTGGGCTCGATTTTTGAGAAAACACCATTAGTGAAAATCGTTTCACGATATCTTAATTTTTTAATGTTGATATATATTCGATTTTGAAAATGTACCATAACTTTTTTATTTACGAAAATATCTGAAAACGATTGAAATTTTCTAGAAGCGCTTTTTCACCGAAAATAAAAAAATATGTTCCATTCTATTCTCTCGTCGAAAAAACCACTTTTCATTTTAAATATGAATTAATTTTTTTTCATCTTAAATCATGAACAAAATTTAAAGATGAAAAAATTTTAAATAATGTCTTATTTCCAGTGTTCACAGACTTCGAAATGCAGTTCTTCTGAATATTTGGAAACCTGCGAATTTTTCACTTCTCATACAAAACTGTACCGCCATGCTCCATGTTGAGACGACGGAAGAAATCAGCTTACTGGTATCTGGGAAGCACTATCAGTGCGATGTTTTCACGGCTGCACTAGTGTTCAGCGACACTGATGATATCAGCGGCTTCCTCAGTCAAAAACACTTCAAGATTAACTTTATACACTGAATGTTTATTTGCAAGATTTTCAACCCAACTTCTGTGGAATTTCCTGTAGATAGAACATCGTGTCATGCCTGCGTCGGTTGTAGATTTCGACGTTAGAAGAAGAAATAAACGCTCACAAGAGAACAGCAGCCCTGCCGGAATTCATGCATTATTTGTATTTCATCTGATATCGCACCGTCGACTGTTACGTTTTGCTTTTTCATACAAATATAAATTCAGTACTATTCTTATATCTTGTTCATCTCAATTTTGTTTTCTCAATATTTTAACGAGATACCCATGTTGGACTTCCGCACCAGCACTCGCATGCTGAATGAAGCCTCTCTTGTACCCATCTCATTTTTGAAGCGGAATTGCCTATTACCCATGTGCCCTTTACATTTGTTGTAAATACGGGAAACAGGTGTAATGATTTTGAGGAAGATCTTCAAAACATGCGATAATCACTACTATGTTTGGCATTTTGTTTTTTTGGAAGCGTCACAAAAGTAGAAATTTACCAGTCTTCAGGGAAGTTTGCGCTTCTTTTCGCTAGGCATTTTGCATGCTCCGCTTCTTGTCTGGTTAGATCAAATCTCTCCCCTGATAAGCTGATAGGTATCCCTTACGTCCCCATAAAACTTATCAATATATTCACACCATTCCTTCAGTTTGGCTTGTGTGTCAAGTAAAACCTTGTCCTCTTCCTGACAAAATTGCACCAATCTATCACCGCTTTCATTCGACACTCCAAGTCCGAACATACCAACTATGTCTTCTCTAGGAGTATTTCCAACTTTTGCGTTGAAGTCGCCCATAACTATAGTAACGTTAGATTTGTTAACCATTTTCAATGCCGAGTTGATTTGCTCATAAAATACTTCCACTTCCTAGTCAGGGTATTCACACGTTGGTGCGTAGGCCTGAATAATATTAACGTTAAATGGATGCGCACTCAGATGCAATAGAATTACTCTGTCTGATACTGGTGCAAAAGCCTTGACTGTCTCCTTTACCTTTTCGCTTGACCTGACGTTGGCCATCGCATTTCACTAATACCAAGAATTTCGATGTTCAACCTTTTCATTTCCTGTGAATCTTTCCAGCCTTGAACATGATTCTTACATTCCAAGTCCCTATCTTCCTCATCGTCGACGTTTGTGCTTGTGCCGAGGCTTTTTGTTCTTCATATTGTGTTGTTCACACTGTGCTCTTCATACGAAATATATCCTTCTCATGACTAGACTGGAGATTCTCAGCACCCTCCAATGGTTTCTCGATGGTTTCCACATCGCAGTATCATTACCCTTTCGACTGGTATGCGGTTTCTGCTAATGATTATCTGGTATCGAACCTTAATTGTATATTTCAATAAATTGGACCTAGGACAAACAAAGCTATATTTGTTCGATCAGTTAAAATACAGGTGATAACCTCTTCAGGGAAAAAGATATTCTAATGTTTATCGAGAATAGAACTTTTCTGTGAATATAGAATGTTGTCACTTTTTCCAGAAACTTTTCATTTTGCACATTCTGCTTCAACTTATTGAATAATTGTATTGAAAAATGTTAGTTACTTCTTGAACAACTTATGAAATAAAATTATTCAATGACATGCGCATGGAGCATTTTGATGACTTACCCCATACACCAAGGTTGTGCCATAGAGGATCAATAAATTATTATCATCATTATGGCGAGAAACAAAATACATAGATTAAATAGACGATCGAGAATGCGATGTAAAAACGGTTGATTTCCCTTTCCAAGTATTTGATGTCGTACGCACAGCTCAAAACAAGTTAGTTAGTAACTGATTGGAACTCTGTGGGTGCAGTTGCACCTAAATAACATTTTATTAATGAATTGCTTGATTATTTTCAACAGAGTGTACAAATTGAAAGGTTTCGTGGAAAAGGTGACAAATCAGTTTTTTGCAGAAATATTCGATTTTCTTTTTTTCTGAAGAAGGTAATCACCTGTATTCAACCTTCTCAAAATCCACACAGAATACTCAACTCCTCAATCTAATACGCAGAAAAGGTAGAGTATTTTTTTTATACCACCCCAGATCTAATTGTTCACAAAAAACACATTATCCAAAACGTGAATTTAGAACATTTTCTTTCAGAATCCCTGTATATAAGATTTTGTGCTAGTTCCGGACATAAGTTGAAAAAAATACTAATTCGGAAAGTATTTAATTGTACCTATGGCTTGTGAGAAAGCATAGTGTAAAAAGGCAACGTTTTCACAAAACATCAAATATCTCGAAAATTGTTAAAATGTCATAGAAACGATTTTATCGCATCAGGTAGCGCACATTCTGCTCTACATTCCATTTTCGTTTTATAGGTCTTTCTGTTTCAACTGTACCATAACATCAAATTCATCTATCTTAAGTGATACACAATGAATAGCTTCAATCTAACTCGCACAAGCTTTTAAGTAGCTTATGAGGGGTTTCACAGAAACCCAGAATGCATGGAAATACATACATACATACATACTATCCTCACTCCGCGTTTCACTCAAATTTTAATGGATTAACGACCCTCTAAAATGAAAAATCTCATTGAGTTCAGTGGCCTTACAAGCTACAGAATTCTACACTGCTACTTATTGAATTTACAATCCACTGAAGAAAGCAGAAACATTTTTGAAGACTTAATCCCAAAAGAAACACTTGGATTGCAATGATGGAACCAGTTGTCTGGAGGTCAACTAATACTTCGTCCTTCTGATGAAGAGGTTTGCTGTTTAATTTCTGTAGGATACTTTCTTCGATATTCCGAAGAATATATTCTTGGACGTCTATATGAAGTCATTTGAGCGCTGTCAGGCGATCAGCATCACAGAGTGCTCGATGGAGTTTATATGAAATGACCTTCTTGTGGAAGTGTTTCTGACGCCCCTTAATTCCCTGAAATAAGCGATCAGATAAATCCTCTGAGAATTCCTGGTTGAGTCAGATTTTTTCCATTAAATTATGCAAGTGCATGGGTATTGACAGCCGTACTCATCAGAGTCTTGCTTTTCAGGCTAGTTTTTGATATTCCCTTGATTCTCCTAGTGAACTCCTCTGTTAGTTCTTTCTTCATCAGGCTATGGTTAACTTTTTCTATTTCACTCTGACGAGCACTCTGAGATATTTGTATGTACCTCCTAGCAGCAACGCTTTTATTTCTCTATTGATATTCAGAAAAAGTATTAGGAATAAGTCTATCAGCATTTTAGTGAGCATTAGGTAATTAGTTAGGAGATAGAATATTATTTTTCGTTTGAAATTTAGTGAAGTTTCAGTTAGTGTATAATTCATCAAGACATCATAAAGTGAATGTAAATTGTCTGAAGAAGGATGATAAGTATGAGTTGATGGTGAAAGGTTTCAAGTGTTCGGATACCCGAAATGTTCAGAATATGCGTGCTAGTTTGCGTCAAATAATTAGTTTATTGAGTATAGAGAACGGTAAGGGCATTTTACAGATTCAAGACAATAGTTTGAAGGAGGAGCCCAGCGACGACTCCAATTATTGTCTGAGATCGGTAGTCCTTAACGTTCGAGATACTTATATCGTTTTTTTGCACGATAGACATAATTGTTACTCAATGTAAAAAATTATCATATGACAAATTCATTTATTCGTAGCTTTATTAATGCTGTGTAGGAATATAATATAAGGCGTTGTCTTGGTGATGATGTCAAAGTGACAATAATCAATTGAATTTACTAGCGTTGAAAAATGAGCTATATAGAATCTTCGGAAGATAATGAAATTCAAACAGCCTGGAAAATCAGCTGTTCTTCAGTTATTCCTGAGAAATCTAAAATCCGCTACGAGAGTACATACAATACTTTTAAGGAATGGATTCAGACTAAAGGCCGCCAAATCAATGAAAAAGTGTTACTGGCCTATTTTGTTCGAAGAATTCAGCAGAGGTTTCTGTGAATTCGGCTACTTCTCAATCCAGTGGTATTTCCATCAGCAACTGTAAAAATTGTACTTTCACTTTCAATATTAAATGAACTGAATTCAAATTGTTCGTGTTATTTTATTATTTCAAAGTATTTTCACTTAACGTTCGCTGAACGGTAAGTGATTCACTCACCCTTCTGTTAACCTTAGCAACCAGTAAAAATGATCCTACAATCTAGCAATAAACGCGGGAACTAACAAAATTCGTTCTATCTTGCAAAAAGGTCTTTTTTTCTCGTAGCGGATTTAAGATTTCTCAGGAATAACTGAAGAAAAATTTCATTATCTTCCGAAGATTCTATATCGCTCATTTTTCAACGCTAGTGAATTCAATTAATTTTAGTCACTTTGACAATCTACTAAGTTTTCATCACCAAGACAACGCCTAATATTATATTCCTACAAAGAATTGATGGAGCCACGAATAAATGAATTCGTCAGATAATTATTTTGTACATTGAGTAAGAATTGTGTCTATCGTGCAAAAAACGCTGTAAGTATCTCAAACGTTAAGGACTTCTCTACTTGTATTAATAAATAATCAGGAATTACATCGGTTAATCATAACAACCCATCTCTAGCGACCATACATACCAGACTTAGTAATGTTTTTTCTATGATTGAGTAAATTGTTATTACATATTTGGATAAGACATCTTAACGAACGTAGCAGCAAACTCCGACAGAATGCCATCGTACCTTGGTCCAACTAGAATCTTGATCTGCATCTGCAGATCTGGCTTCAGTTCTTCCTCCGCCTGTCTCAGATTCAGATAGTGAGGACTCTTCGGTGCCACATAGGTTGTTCAGAACGTGTACTCAAACTTCAATGGATGTGAATGTGAATTTACTTCTGTAATTTTACACTTCTGTGTAATCTGACGTTTCCAGGTGAATCCAATTGTATAAGTGTGAATAGATTTTTCGAGCAAAGAAATTAGTTGCATATATGCCGTGGTTACACTGAAAATCAGAGCCGAACCTCTGCCGCTTACCTTTTTTGGGGAAAAACCCTAATGTGATATCGTACTTATCCGGATAAGTTACATGAGTGGAAGTGTTTATCAGCCTTGCTTGCAGAACATAATGAACCCCCTGAATACTGCCCTTGCCTAATCCAAGACATCATTGGTCGAATACTAGTGACTACTCAAATAGTATGAATTCCATGTTTCGTCGATATCGATTAGTAGACGAATCGAATAACTTACGGCCGTTTTCAATATCCGATCTATCCATCGAAACGGTCGGTAAATAGATACTGAGCATTGAAACATTCCGTTAATATCATGCGCACTAGCTATGTATCAACTGTTTCGGAGGATAGATCGGATATTGAAAACGGCAGTTAGGGGTGCTCTCAAGTAATTTGGCTCCCTTTTTTCTGACTGTTGGTATCGAAGAGTTAGAAAGCGCTTGTAAGCATCTAGAAGAAAAAAGTTTCATGTGGATAATTAAGTTGATCCTTCAGGAAACGGCAGGGCTCTCTTCCTTCTGCTTCCTCTGAGTTTTCGTCTGATACACCGTCTGTTGAAATTGTAAACTTTCTGGTCATAGCCGAATACAGTGACCGATGCCCAAAGAGTTGTTATGTTGCCGTTGTGGAAAGAGTGGGTATACCGTTCTAATATGTCCTGACTGTTCTCGTTCTGTTCCCTCAAGATCATTTAGTCCTGCATCTGATAGTTTGCCGGAAAATTAACGTCGAAGAAACTAGGAGATCGCAAGTTTTCCTCGTGTGACAATCCCGAGAACTTGTGTGTCTAGTGAACGTTACACTTGTTCAGAGTTCGTTTGATACCAGGTGATTATAATTTTTTCGTTAACTTTTGATTATAATGGTTGATGACCTCAGCAGTCAATGTCGAAAAAATAGTTGATTAGAATTTGTTTCATAACAGTTGATGTCTGAAAGGTATCATTCACAAGTATAATTGTCGATTCCGTTATCTTGTGTGGTTACTGTGAGAAACGATGAAAGGTTGAGACCAACAATATTTTGGTTTGCTATCAATGAGTGAAAATAATCTGAGATTCTTGGTTATGAAGTTCTGATAATGAACTTTTTATATCGTGAGCATTAAGGTAGGTGTGGTTTTTACTTGTCCGGCTCTTTTTCCCCTATTAGTATTCCGCAACGTGAACTACATGAAACAAAGCCATGCTGAAGAAAATGATTGACTTTTTTTATGTAACCTATTAATTCAAATGTTGTTGATGTGACTGTGGATAGATTGATGTTGAAATAGTTATTGTCGTTATTGAGAAAATGGTTATCGATAATGTATGCTATATTCTCAGAAATTGAAGAAAGACAGACGAAGAGTATTTCATTACCAAATACAATGTATTCAAATATCTTGAAAGCTATATTTCTACCCAAGAATATCATGAAAACTTGCTTCAAATATTTCAGTATATTTTGAATTATGTCTTCTCATTTTCAAAATAACACTGCAGCATAAGAGCTAAAACGCCCAAGCAAATTTTTTCGTTGTCTCTTTAGTTGAACCAAAAAGAGGCATGTTGTCGTGAAAACAATATCCCATAACCGGTAAATCCCTTGAAACTTATATCGTGCAGCATGCAACAATAAATACATAATCATAAATCTTTTGAACTGAGCATTTCGGTGTGTCATGAAAAGAAAAAAAAAACTGTAAGTTACTTACTTTCAATTTCCACGAATGAGCTGCTTCGAAGGAATCTCTGTCAGTAGTAGAAAAGGCTAAGACACATGCTTGTGCACCACGGTAATAAGCTTTGGTAATGGCATCGAATTCTTCTTGACCGGCTGTATCCCATAACATCAATCTGACATCTTCGCCATCTACCCTAATGAATGAGGAAGAATCAAATGAGGTATAACAAATAGTATATGGATTTTAATTAACTTTTTTTTAAAGAAAGTTAACAAATGCCTGTAAGGAGGCCACACCGAAAACATTTTAGAAACATAAATGGATTCAAAATAAAAATTATTGAAATGAATACCATTTTCCATTTATATCAGGCACAAAAATCTTTTTCCATGAGGCTGGAGAAATTAAGATAGATTTTCTCACTGAGATAAGACATACCAGTTTCAGCCTCATTTGGCATCATCACCAAAAACAAAATCATCAATTTTTTCACTGGAGTAAAAAAGTGAACGGACCTGAAAGGGAGTAATTACACAAAACATCGAACGATTAGAATGGGAGGAATTCCGAGGATAAAAGAGGAAACCTTATCCCCTGAACAAATATCACTCAACATGATCATGTCCATAATAATTACTGTTCAAGTTCAGGAACACTTTCGTCCTTGTGTACATACGAATCCTATATTTTCGTAATAAGTTTTTGAATCAATCACAAAATTATGGATATCTACTTATTTTCATGACTTGTAATGATACTTTGAAAAATACATATCTTCATGAAACATGATCAGATGACAGTGGATAACATTAGGGAAAGCTATGGACAGAAGGTATCCTACATAGGATAACAAACAAGGAGCACAAGAGAAATATATACACCAAGCACTACAGGTCTCCATAACATCAACCGGATTGAGTACATAGTCAATATCAACAAAACCGTTTGATCAGCTATGTTTACTGCATTGCGAAAAAATTCACTGCAGATCTTCCCTAATTGAAAGCACAATATTTAATAGATCAGCTGCAGTTATTCATAAGGTGGGATATGATAAGCAAATATATAAAAGTTATTCTTGTGTAAAGAATATTGTGACAACCCTGGATCTTTCATTAACGATTATCTTGAATCTCTATCAGAAAATATTCGAAAATCAAAGGCAATGACTATTGATTGAAATTATCCATTAAATACCTGATAGATTTTATTTATCTCAAAAAAAGCCATCCATGCAATAAATTTTTTGTAGGTGACAAGAAAACACTAATAGATGAACATAATCATGTAAGTTGATATTATGTTCAAAATCTCATATGCATATTTTTGAAATCTTGACGTCGTCAAAGTAATAAAAACCAAAATTAGCGCAGAAAAGCCAGAATTGCCAAAATCGTCTTTAAATGATGCCGAAATATTTCCGAACATTTCCGTGTTTGACGTCACCGTTGCAACGTCAGAATCAAAGATTATAGATGGGAAACGAAGCGACTACAGTGATGTGAGCGATACCTGTAGTTTCAAAAGGAAACGGGCTCATGGTTGCAATATTTAATTAGGGTCAATTTAGCACAGAATGAAAACTTTTGAAAAAATGATCAAAGATTGCACGCTCACATCTCAGTTTCGTAAGTTGGACAGTTAATGGTTAAGTTTTGTCGTGTATCGTTCGTGTTGTGTACTTGTGTGTTTTTCTATTATAAATTTTGTGTTAAAAACTGGCCGACATTTGAAATGCATAGTGATTAATTGCAGACATAAAAGACAGAATAATCCTGAATGTGCACTCTTTTCATTACCAAAGAGAATGGAAATGTAAGTTTTGAAACTCGTATCATGTTTTTATTCATTGCTTTTTATTTTCAGTGCTGTGAAATGCTTAACGTTTTCGGGGCGAAAATATATTGTTCTGGATAACGCATAAAGAACTCTTGGTGGGCTGACATACAGGTCTTCTTGTGCACCTCTGAATTTTTTTTTAATTGTTGTTCAAACATTCTGTAATTAATATACCGTAGAATCTCGTTAAGTCGAACTCCTAGGGACCAAAAGAACTGTTCGACTTATCTATTGTTCGGCTCACCAAACATTCGAGTTATTGAAGTGAGACTTCACTTCATTGAGAGAGAAACTCATAGAGGCGATGGTGGCTAGGAGTACGACTTATAGCGGTGGAAGTTCTTGACAACCCTTCCAGCAGTTCGACTCATCTACTAGACCCTCTAGGCTCAAGAACATTGTTCGACTCATTGGGGTGAAAATACACTGGGAAAGATATGTATGAATCTGGACCAGAACAACTGTTCGACTCATCGATGTTCGATTTATCAGAAGTTAACTGTATGATGAAGTTCTTGAAATTGTTATAATAATTCTCTAATATGTGATCAAATTTCTGAAATGTTATCAATTTCATAATTTTTGTATTGTAGTTGATTCTACACAATCATTTAAAATAAAAATATAAAGAATCCAGAAGCGTATTTCATTTGATTGAAAACAATGTGTAGATGGAAAATATCATCCTGATCAAAAAGCAGAGGCCTGTTTTTGTTTTGACGATGTTTGTTTGCAGGATGTTTCTTTAAAAGCTCGACAAAGAATACTCATTTCAATGAAAATTTATGAGAAGTATAATCCGAATTTCGCGCCTATTATAATAGTTTTCTGTACTGAATAATGTTTTCAGCGCCCCCTGCGTGTCAAAAGTAAGAAACTAGCCAAAAATCGTAGTCGGATTTCAGTACTACAGATATAGGCGTTTCCTATTTTTCTAACTCTATAATCTATTTTTGAAAAATTCGAACGCTAAAATACAGCTTAACGGCCAGTTTCTGAAAGGCCGATCAACGTAAAAATTAACTAATCAGCTGTCAAATCCCTGGTCAAGTGCCATTTGGGTTGCAGAAAGTATGGTTAACTACTTGAACTTGATCAGCCTGTCAGTTGACAAAGTGGTCAAATATTGCAGGTAAATTGTACGTCAAACGCACTTTTGGGTTTCTGAAACGCATGTTAAGGCTAAATCAGTGGTCAAACTAATGTCAAAGAGGTGGTCAACTAATCGGTGATGTTCGGCGAATTAACTCGGTAGAGACGTGGTTAAACATCGTAGTTTCCGCGGAAATCTTAATTGTATGGGTTAATGGGTATGCATAACAATAATTAGGCATAGTGGCAATAATTATATTTCTTCCAAAAAGAAATCTATTTATTTTTTGAAACAATTTGTGATTTTATTATCTGGCTGTAGATTATCATCTCCCCAGAACACAGGAATAACTCAATAGGAATTAATCTGAATTATATCCATTCATTATCAAATGTTATTGGAGCTCTAGACTGTACACATATTAAAATAATCTCGGTCGTCCACAAGATGAGCTTTCAAAATAGGAAGGGAAATTTTTTTTCCAAATGTTCAGGCCATTTGTGATGCGAACTTGAAAATTGTAAAAGATGATGAAAACATATTGGTGAGAAAATCCACTGTGTTAACTCACACGTATGTAAAATCAATAATAACTGAGGTAGTGGTGGACTCCAACGGAAGCCAAGAAAATCCAACACGATACAATAAACGAAGTAGAAATGCAGTGTGATGAAAGTTGAAATAAATTAATGCTCAATACTGATTTCATTGATACACAGAAAAATATCAAAAAAACCTATTTAAATAATTTCATACTTGTAAACAATTTATGATTGAGTAGAGATTGAATAATTGTGTTAACTTGAAGGATTCAACAAGGGTATTCATTATCATATTCTAAATATACCAAACATTGATAAATTGTATCATTTATTTACTGAAAAGATTATAATATTCTTTTTGTTTGATTTTAATTTCTAAATATGTATATTGAAATGTGTTTTTTTCAAAACAAGCTCCTTTTCTTGTAAGTTAGGTTTTCTTCCTCAGTATAGGCATTCTTCAGTTCCCTTCAATAATAAATCTTTTTTATTTCTTCCTTCCGGACTTTGTTCTCTCAATTGTAGCCATTTGTCGAGAGAAGGTGATCGATGTCGTATAACTTCATTATCACGACACTGCACTCGTGTTTGTAAGTCTTCATCAATGCCATCTTAAATAGATTTAAAGCAATTGAAACTAGGAAATTATAAAATGACGATCATAATATAGCATAATCAGTTTGAATATATGCAAATCCCAATATTATAGTAGCTCAAAGAGCTGTCGTACTTGTTGACCAGTGGCTAAATATGCTCCCCTGTTGTTTATAAATTCATAATATGAATAAAAGTATGTTTTTTAGTTATCTGAACAAAACTAGTTTACGTAATCCTTTTCATTTGCAACATTTGCCATTTTTGAATTTAGCTGGGCAGTGTGAAGTTTCTTTTGAATTCTTGGCACTTCAGCGGCATTGTTGATTTCTATTGTAATTAGGATTACCCATTTTTCATTTTGTTCTGCAATTGATATATTGCGTTCGTCGACTTGTTTTCTAACTGAAAAAAAATATGTACTCTATTAAATGTATATGAACATGCTTGCGAACATGTTATTATACTATTGTTTATCGAAATGTTTTCCTTGAACTATGTATGGAGAAATTATTAACAATTTTACAAATACTTACTTCTGAACTAGATCCGAGTGACTGCACCTTTCTCCTTCAATAAAATTTCGGCCACTTGAATTCATTTTGAATAAAACAAACTCGAAATAATCCCAAACTGAATACTAAATTCAAAATATGAAAATGAGAAATTCAAAATTATAACCTGTTCGATCAGATATTGTTTATTTTAGCAGATTCTGTGGTTCGATAGCCTCGAAACAGGGTAACCTCATGTCAAATCATAATGAACAGAGATTAGTTAATTTTGCCCTAAACATCCTTTCAGCAACCCAAATTGATTTGACATCGATGTCAAGTTGAACGTTGTGTCAGTTGACATACGGTTTGATCGGCCTTTCAGAAACTGGCCTTAAGTCACATAAAACTTTAAAACTGTCAATTTCCATTGAAAGCTCATGTGCATTTTAATGAATAAGATACTATATGCATGTTCCGATTTGTGATCATAGTTAGAAGTGAGAGGTGTCAAGCTCACTTAAATCTTACTTTGAAAATGGAACAGACTTGTGTTCATAGTAAAATCTTAAATTCATATTTTGACAACAGATAATTCTGCCACCCAATGTGCTGCTAACATTTCTCACTTCGCTCAGCACAGGCGTTGTTTCGTAATCTGAGAATTTAGTAAGAATAGGGGGAATCCGGGAGAGATATCCAGGGGGAAAACTTCAGCCACAGCTCATAAAATGTTTGTGTGACTATGTAATAAGACGAGACCCGACTTTTTGGAAGCCATACGCTCACCCCTTTCTTCTCTCGCGATACAATTGCAATCGCCAATTAGATTTAAGAGTGCGAAGTGATAATGTGATTTCGTGTCTGGTAAGTGATTTATTTTGATTTTTAAAATTTCATTTTTTTTGTTTTCATAGATACAATAAAGAAACTTATTCAAATGGCTAGTGCAATCATTCAAATAACTCTAACAGAGTGAAGCTTTTATGAATGTGACCTACATTTTCTTTCAATTCAAATAAAAAACGAATTGGTGTGGGGTGGGAGACTTTAGCCACTTATGGAGGGGCGACTTTACCCAGGGTATAGAATTATTATTATTTTCAAATAAATGAAAACGGAGAATATCCCCCAAGTATACAAAGAAAGATTCAACAGAGATTAAACCAAAGAAAACAACAGTTGAGAAAAAAATTCTCCAGTCAAGCGGCAGTGCTAGTTCTCTTGACGAAGAACTCAAATATGATGAAAGCTCTGATGGTCCATATGACGTAGATATGTGAGAGGGACGAGAAGACAGCCATGCCATTTTGAGCTGGAGCTGTGTGAGGAAAATGTGTCAATTAAAATTTGTCAGGCTGACGAAATTTGTCAAGGTAGAGTTTATTAGCCCCCATTGCTCCAATAAAGCAGAGGGGAACTTGAATTTATCAGAATTCTCAATGTGCATTCCGCTTTTCAAGTGTTTTTCATATTTTGATATTTTATATTTTCAAATTATTATTTTGATGAAAAGTAACGTCAAGTCTGTAAAATGATCATAATGAAAACTCAGGACTATTTTCATCAATCAGTAATGATAAGAAAGTTCCTATTTTTCATTTTTTTCAATGATATTAAGTGCCTTGACATAAATACCATCTTTTTCAATAAATTCACCATATTGAATCATCATTTTACCTGTTTGTGAATTTAGGCAATGTCTCCCTATGAAGCCAAAGTTTTATTTGTGAAAATTCGTATATAACTCATAAATTATTCAAGGTACAAGCGTCGTTACAGAGACAAATTGTAGCTCAATAGTGCAGTTCAAAATAAAATCAACAAAAAATAGCTATATGTTACCCTAAAAAGAAATATAGGCATTTTAGTGGAAAGCGGGTAAGCTCTCCCGGATTCCCCCTACTCACTTCTCTCACAATTCGGAACACGTATTTTATTGCAAGATCTGCATCACTTTTCTTCAATAAGTAGAAGTTGTACTCTGTTGAGTAGCGTAAGAAATATGATATCCAATTTCACTCTCAAATCCGAACCAATTCTCGTTCCCACTCGTTTCAACCTTGAAGGCAGTTGGTATTCAAATTGTTTCTTGATCATTGTTGTTGTTGAAAACTGTCGTATTATTTTAGCTTTCTCAATCAAAAGAATATAGGCACTATATCCTTTACAATCACATAACATTTCTGCAGGGACGGGCCGAAACCAAATTTTTGGGGGGGAACATCCATCTAAATTTTTCCAACTTGACATTGAATTGATAGGAATTCGTTATATACAGGGTGTACCAAGTTCGACGGCCTATTAGGCGTTTCTGGAGAACTAAACTTATTTGAAATCTGAAAATTGGGATTATGATATTGTTTGACATTATCTACCGAGCTAGAATATTCTTGGAGCCTGACCACTTTCAGTTATACAGGGAGCGAAAAAAAATTTTCAAAATTTTTTTTCTGTTTTTTTCTTTTTGAGTTTGACAGAGTATGCAATTCTGAATACATTCCGACTCAAATCGTTGCATTCGTCGAAATACTTTCGAAAATATCGAGAAAAACCTGAAGAAAAAGAGAGAAAAGAGTATTCGGGTTTATGTTTGTTATTCCTGATTTAGATACCTCAAGCACAAACCGTTTTCACATTTTTGAAGTCAAAGACTGTGGAAATATTGTACATTTTCAAAATTTTGAAAAACTTATCACAGGGTGTTCCAAATGTTGGGTCAAAAATTGGGATCAAGATTGGCCCTCAACTTTCGTTCTTCTTAGAACCCTATTTTTTATGATTGCGTTGGACTGTATGAAAAAAATGATGATAGTGTTCTAACATGTTAATGCTCCTGAAAATCTTGAGTTATTTAGGATTTTCTGATTTTATGTGGTACGTAGCGTCAAATTCATTTAATCTGTTTCATATCAACTATGACCTTCGCACCTTCTTCATAGAAGATGAATTATTTCACTAGTGACATACACTTGAATACATCCGTACTCAAATCGTTGCATTCGTCAAAATGTACTTTCCGAAATATAAAAAAAAACTGAACAAAAAAGGTAGATAAGAGTATTCGGTATAATGTTTGCTATTTCTAATCTAGATATCTTAAGCACGTTTTCACGTTTTTGTAGTCGAAGACAGTGGAAATATTTTACATATTTAGGATTTTGAAAAACTCGTCACAGGGAGTTCCAAATGTTCGGTCAAAAATTGAGATCAAGATTGGCCCATAACTTTCGTTTTTCAAATTAAAACCCTATTTTTTTATGATTGCGTTGGATTCTGCGAAGAAAAATGGTGATAATGTTCTATCATGTTGATACTTCTAAAATTAATAATTCTTGAGTTATTTAGTATTTTCTGATACCATGTCGTACGTTGCGACAAATTCATAAAATCTGTTTCATAACAACAATGATGAATGAATTAAAGAAAAAGGTGTGTCACTAGTGAGTTATTGGAATAATTTATCTTCTATGACCAAGGTCATAGTTGATATGAAACAGATTTAATGAATTTGACGCTACGTATGACATAAATCAGAAAATCCTAAATAACTCAAGAATGATCAAGTTTAGGAGCATCAACATATTGAAACATTATCATCATATTTCTTTGTACAATCCAACGCAATCATAAAAAAATAGGGTTCTGATTTGAAAAACGAAAGTTATGGGCCAATCTTGACCCCAATTTTTGACCCAACATTTGGAACACCCTGTGATGAGTTTTTCAAAATTCTAGAAATGTACAATTTCTTTCCACAGTCTTTGACTTCAAAAATGTGAAAACGGTTCGTGCTTAAGATATATAGATTAGGAATAACAAACATAATACCGAATACCCTTTTCTCTCTTTTTCTTCAGATTTTTCTCGATATTTTTGAAAGTATTTCGACGGATGCAACGATTCGAGTACGAATGTATTCAGAATTGCATACTCTATCAAATTCAAAAAGAAAAAAACAGAAAAATAAAATTTTGAAAATTTTTTTTTCGCTCCCTGTATAACTGAAAGTGGTCAGGCTCCAAGAATATTTCAGCTCGGTAGATAATGTCAAACAATATCATAATCCGAATTTTCAGATTTCAAATAAGTCTAGTTCTCCAGAAACGCCTAATAGGCCGTCGAACTTGGTACACCCTGTATATTTCGGTATAATATTTGTTTCGGTTAAAAAAAAATTCAAAATTATGAATTTCGACAGAGTGAGGAGTAATTAACTTTTTTTTCATCTACCGAACATTCAATTAAGTAGATTTTATGGATTTTGTTTTTTTCATAAAGAGTATCTTGATGTTGCTTGAAACTGAGAAACACTACTTGTTTGTTCCTTCAGTTTCGTAGCTTTTCTTCATTTCGTGGAATCTGGGAGTGAAGGCACGGCTCATTTTCATCAGAGAAAATATTTTTTCTGAAAAATCTATTCTTTTCATGCCGTGGAAGGAGTAAATATTGAGAATCAAAGCGATGAGAAATTAGCGTTGATTCTTTATTTTATGGAATCGTTTTTTTTGGGAGGACTACTTTGAAGTATGTTCGAAACTTTGAGACACACTTTTTGTTTCATTCTTTAATTCAGTTCAGTTTCATTATTTGGTGTATCTCAAAATTTCAAGCATCATAAAACAAAATATTTGTCACAAGAAAGCAGATTCCATAAAATAAAGAGATATACCTGATTGAATGTTCGGTAGATGACTAATTAAAGTTAATTACTTACCACTTTGATGAGGTTCAAAATATTGAAACTGCTCATCCCTAACATGGGTCTATTTCACAGAATAATGGGAACAAAATTTTCAGAAAATATATTTCGTTTGATAAAAAATAAGCATTACTTTCGCTTACAGATTTTATGAAATAAAAAATGCAGCTCTAGTTTATACTGAAAAAGTGTGTCAAAGTGTGTGTCATAAACCAAGATACTTCTTGAGAAAAAAACAGATTCCTGATTTGGTAGGGAAATGGTTTTGACCTAAATCACTCATATTGAAGAAACAATTTTGAACAAAATTTCCTAATTTGAGTTGGCGATTTCTAATTCTTTTGCAGCGTTTATTGCAATTAGTGTTTGGAATTGAGGATATATTTGGTGTTTTGAAAGATTGTTGTTGTGACTTCCGATATTCTGTGGTCACTACCCAAAAATTTCTCTCACACTTGTTTTCCTTCGTGCATTTTCTGTTCATACATTTTTTTAAAAATTTTTTATAAGGCACCAAACTTCACTTTGAATCTTTTTTGGTTCATTATTTAAATTTATGAACAGGTATCCCAAACTTCTTGATTTTCACTGTTTTAGGTACTTCTGGACCAGATAGGTAAAAACTTCGAAAGGTGTCCTTGGCTCGATTTTCGTGAAAACACCGTTAGTGAAAACCGTTTCACGATATCTTATTTTTTTTTCATTTTGCAAAAAGTTGTAGATTTCGAAAATGTGCCATAACTTTTCTATTTACGAAAATATCTGAAAACCATTTGAAATTGCTAGAAGCGCTTTTCCACCGGAAATAAGAAACTATATTCAATATTTTTCTTCTCGTGGAAAAAACCATTTTTTTATTTCAAATACGAACGCATTTTTTTCATCTTTTATCAAAAAAAAATTCAAAGATAAAGAAAATTTGAAATAATGTCTTATTCCGGATGAAAAAGTTCTTGTTGAAAGTTTTTATCTTTTTCAGATATTCTCGAAAATGAGGAAGTTATGACACATCTTCTAAATAGAAAAAATTTCAAAATTTTGTTATATCTTTGATACTAATGAAGATATCGTAATAGTCCAAGAGCTAGTGAACCTTTTGACTAACGGTTTGTCTGTAAGGCTAGAAATTTTTGTAGCGATAGTTCCTAGCATGCTGAGGACGGAAATCATCGCCTGGCACCCCTCACCCCTGCACGTCATCAAGATCTATATCTTTGAAAGTGTTAAAAAAATTTAAAAAATAAACTTGTTCCTGTAAGCTTGAAACTTTCATACGATTTTGTTCGTTCATTGTGAAGTTCAAAAAAAAATTGACAGGCGATTTCGACGAGCACAAGTACCTGCCAGGCGACTCGAAAAGGGTGTAAAATACGAACAAAAATGAACTTTTTTATGTAAGGCTGAAATTTATATATGTGTTCGTCTGCGGAAATGACAAAATAAGTTTTATTATTAATCTTCATCATCATCTGATATGTTATCATTAATTTTTCATCATATAGTACAGTAGTTCAAGCGTAGTACACTGTGTCTTAAATTGGTTGAGACTGCATTATATCTCAGCTATTATTGAAAATAGAGTCATGCGGTTTTCGAGACCCTATGTCACTTTTTTGTCAAACTTTTGAATCCACAAACAGAAATATTCCATCTTCTTTTGTTTCTGGAATACAGTGCGAAAATGAAAATGCGTTCACTTTTTGAAGATGTTATTATTTCTCGGGCCCTGTATGAGAAAAAAAAGTATGAAAATGTTTATAATAATGTTTTTACGTAGAGGTCAGTGGCGTAGCTTAAAATTTTTATCTAATGAATGTTTTTAAGATACAGCTCAAACTTGAAATATTTCAAATGGAACACCTCGTATGTTTTAACGTCAAATCTTCTCATTTTTTTATGAATACATCGATGTATCACAACCTTACCTTTAATAAATTTGAGCGTCAACCATCCGAAAAATGTATATAGTCGTCGCTCGATAATCCAGCGCTTGCCAATCCGGTACGCTCGGTAGTCCGGCACTTTGGGACCCAGGTAACCCGCTCTATAATCCGGCATTTTAGGCCGGGTCCAGACGAGTGTAATGCAACGCGTAATGTAATGCGAATTCTTTCGTTTGGACGGCACTACGAGCATTACGCGTAACGCTCTCAACGAAGAATTCGCATTACATTACGCGTTACATTATACTCGTCTGGACCCGGCTTTATACAGCTGAACGCCGGATCACCGAGAGTAGTTTTTCCCGCTCGGCAGTCCGGACCTAACCTCGACAGTGATGTCACGTATTTGTTTTCTCTTGTTTCATAGCGTCCCTTGACAAAATAGCGGTCTTATTTTGCGAAAGTTGGATAGTAGTGAAAATCATATGAAGTTAGCTTTTTTTTCCCTGTACAAATTCGATAATCCGGCATCAAGCACCTACTGTATTTCTGTTTGTTTTTTTTTTTAAAGTAAGACATGAATTCTTCCACACATGCATCAAAAAACCATTTTTCAGTTGATATTTTGAAATTATGTTCAAAATAGGATAAAATAAATGGGTTTAGATCATATGGCTTTTTGAAAAAGTAATGATTAAATGCTTGTGAATATTGATTAAATGCGTGGGATATTTTTTTCAACTGAAATTTATTGAAGCATAGGTCGTGATACAGTTTGACGTTAAAATAAACATGGTGTTCCATATTTTTTCAATTGAATCTCAAAAACAATGCTTTGAAAACATGTTTAGCTACGCCACTGACTTCTACGTAAAAATATCATTATAAGAAGTTTTAATTTTTTTTCTTTCTTATGCAGAGCACGAGAAATAATAACATCTTCAAAAAGTGAACATTATCATTTTCGCACTGTATTCCAGAAACAAAAGAGAAAAGAAGATGGAATATTTCTGTTTGTGGATTTGAAAGTTTTACAAAAAAGTGACACAGGGTTTCGAAAACCGCATGACTCTATTTTCAATAATAGCTGAGATATAATGCAGTCTCAACCAATTCAAGACACAGTGTACTACGCTTGAACTACTGTACTATATGATGAAAAATTAATGATAACATATCAGATGATGATGAAGATTAATAATAATACTTAGTTTTTCATTCCCTCAGACGAACACATATATAAATTTCAGCCTTACATAAAAAAGTTAATTTTTGTTCATATTTTACACCCTTTTCGAGTCGCCTGGCAGGTACTTGTGCTCTTTGAAATCGCCTGTCAATTTTTTTTTGAACTTCACAATGAACGAATAAAATCGTATGAAAGTTTCAAGCTTACAGGAACAAGTTTATTTTTTAAATTTTTTTAACACTTTCAAAGATATAGATCTTGATGACGTGCAGGGGTGAGGGGTGCCAGGCGATGATTTCCGTCCTCAGCATGCTAGGAACTATCGCTATAAAAATTTCTAGCCTTACAGGCAAACCGTTACTCAAAAGGTTCACTAGCTCTCGTACTATAAAACGGTTTTCACTACTAGTATTTTGTCGGAAATCGAGCCCAGGCCTCTTTTCAACATTTTTACCTATCTAATCTAGAAGTACCTGAACCAGCCTAAATCAAGTAATTTGGGATACCCTGTACACATATTGTTTATTCGCAAAACAATAACACAATGTACGAAGAGAGTATGATTCTGCTTATCTGAAAGTAACAGCTTAAATTTATGATACCAGATGGTTTTTTTATGACATAGTTCATGCGACGTAACTGAAAAATTTACAACTGGGTACCTACTTCTTGAGGCCGCATTTCTTCCAACACTTGATGGAAAAAACATTGGGTTGAATATAATTTATTGCCGGCTATACATATATTCTCAAGTACTGATTGCAAACTTGTTTTTTTCTTATTCAGATTCCTCTTGGAATTATGTATTTCAACTGCTTTGAAATTTTACCAACTGCTTTGGACTTTTTCCAACTGTTTTGGAATTTTTTCCCAATGCTCTGAAATTTTGCCAACTACTTTGGAATTTTTCCAACACTTTTGTATTTTTTTCCAACTGCTTTGAAATTTTTCCAACTCCCTTGAAAATTTTCCAACTCCCTTGAAAATTTTCGAACTCCCTTGAAAATTTTCCAACTACCTTGAAAATCTTCCAACTGGTTTGAAAATTTGCCAACTTCCTTCAACATTGGGGGGGATCATCCTTCCCCTCCATCCCCCCCTTGGGCCCGTCTCTGCATTTCTGATGTTCTTCAAACGATTTCCGCAAAGAAAAAATGCTTGGAGGTACTATTCGACATACTCAATGTACAAGAATCAACAAAGGAATTTAGATTTCCTAGCACATCTGGAGTAAGTGTCATATATTGGTTCTTGGTATTTTGTTTTTATGATATCGAGTGATCGATAATGATATTGATTGTGCCATGTCGTAGCACTTGTGGCACTTCATTGAATTAATACGAGCATTTGCTCGTATTAATTCTCGTTTGATATGAATTCGCATTTAGACGTTAAGGAAACAGGGTTCGCCAACTCTCTTCGACGTTGATGAATATTCACACAGTCGGTACAACTTACGTACATTTTTTGATAAATTGTTGGGATACCAACCTATCACCTATGTTCGACGCCGATGAGTGTTTCAACCGCCCGTGCTATTATATGTAAACGTAAACGGTGTTCGCGAGCAATGTTCGTTTTGATAGAAAATGGCATTTAGAACTCATCACTAATGATCAGATTTTGATGCAATGGCAAATACTAGGAAGGACAGATCTGAATACGATGCGAGAAGACACTTCTAGTATTACAACAGAGGCATGTCATCACGCAGAACATTTACTGAACCACTTCCTGTGGCCTAATTCAACAATCATCAATCTCAACCTTCATTCTTCACTCTATCAATAAAGTATGCAAAAACTCATTCCGAGTTTAATGCAAGTGTCATACCACGCTTAGCAGAAAAAGAGGAATAAATGGCATCCCATGATATTGTATGTAAGATTCAACAATGTATATTTTCAGTACATCAAGAAAGCATAGAGTCATTTGTGTCATTGCTGCCAAATTTAAACGAGCATATAATGACAAGATGTCTACATTTCAAACTTGGACGATAAACAATATTTTACTTGTTCAAAAATAGAAAATACATTCTCGTCAAAGTTATTCATGAGTCACTCTTCCACATTTAGTACATGAAGTTATTTTTGGCACCTTATGTGAGATATTTATAACAAAATTTCAATGAAACTGATAACTTCATCTCTGAATGGAACTTGGAGGAGCGTGTAGATCAAGGAAATTTATCTCACTGTATTTGAAAATCATAACTCTCAAGTTCTTTTCTGAAGTGAGATATTCAAATCTCCTTATATGTATTAAAACCAATCAAATTACATATTTGCATGAAAAATATTTCTTCGCGTTGTCTCTATTTGTTGGGGCAACTTCCTAATCGAAAAGATTAGGAAGAAATATATCCAGCACATCTGAATGGATGTCACAGTATTAACAATTTAAAAGTGTTCTATACCTATATTTTCCTCACGTGGCTTCGTTAGAAAGAAACAGCGAGGGTTATGATAAAATAAACTTTTTATCCTGAAACTAAAACAGTTGTAGCTCAAAAGGGAATGAATTTTAGACATGAGATTATTATAAATCGCGACGATTCATGTCCTCAGGCAGCATCTTTTTATCAATCATCCTGTGTTATTGAGCCATACAGCATTCATACAGTTCGTATAGTATAGTATACGTTTTTATTAGTTTACAAAAGAAAATAACTTTGCGCTTTTTGAACTGCAGTGAAATGAATAATGGTTCCAATAACTGAGGAACCAAATGTCTTAAAAGATGCCTAAAAAATTCTAAGGACCTGATGAACTATGTAGAATTATCAGAGCCTATCACAAATTTTCAGCTTTCACATAGCTAACATAAGAGATGAAAAGTCTATTCCGTTCGATACATGGAATACCCAACTAATTTGCTGTTGAGAACTCGTTTTATTTTCGTGTCTTAGATAGATAGATAGACAGATATATTTTATTTGATCAAAAATACCATACATGTGTAGATCGTGTCAAACCAAATTACAATCATAATAACATCATAACAATCATATTCTCAATAATGATCGCACATTTTCAGTGACATGAATCGGAGATAATAGTATAAAGTTGAGTTTATCGTAGAGTGCAATGTATCTATGAAATTGTATGATGTTGATAATTATGTGTAATTTTCCAATTGAAGTAGCGATTCACCTGATAATGGAGAACAGCTAACTTCGATCAAGGTTTTATGAATCGGCCATCTGAACGGAATGAACGGTTTTTGCAGTCGTTTATCTAACAGAGAACGAATGACAATGAATAAACGAATAGAATATTACTCAAAAAAAATAAAAGTTGGATTTTCAAAAACAATCGTTGTAATATGATACTAAGTATTCATAAATGTATGAAGGGATATAATATAAACTACAAACCACCTATGTAGTATATATTAATCTACGATGTTTTTGTCGGATTTACCTGTTTTCACTTTGGACACCATACATACAGTTTCAATCCAATACTAATTAAGTTGGGCTTTGAATCATTCTAATCCAAAACAATGAAAATGAAAAAAGGCAGCCACCCCTTTTTTTCTAGAGGGAACATGTTCAACAAATTGTGCTACTCGTGGAATGAGTTGTGCGGATGCAGAGTCTTGATATAAAGCGATTAATATTTTTTTAGCGAAAACATTACATCACACGAAGAAAACCCTTGAGATCAAACTTGCTCAAAATGAATGAGGATCTCAAAAGTGAGCAGTATTGTTTTCGTCAGTGGTACAGATACTGGAAATTTTCGTTAATCACAAAATGCACTCTGATCGATAGAAAACTTGAACCAAATTTTATGGAGATGTCAACAATTATTTCAGGTATAGAAAAAATATATTGAGAATGATACAAAATAAGAATGTGATACAAAAGTAGAATACTTACTCTATTTGTCTCTCTAAGAAATCGACACCTATTGTTTTCTTATAGTCCTTCGTGAAAACGCCTTTGCAGTATCGCTGGATCATGCTTGATTTGCCAACACCACCATTGCCCACAATCACCACCTGAAGATTGAATAACACTCTTGAAGTTTAGGTTTACATCGTGGATATGAATTGAAAAGAGGTAAGATAATTTACGGAAGCTGTTATTTGAACACATAACATATTCAAGTCACTTTCGTTTGATAATTCCGAAAAAAAGTTATTATATTTTGAACAAACCTTAAGAGCTACTTCTAATTCTTCTTCGCGCATCGTTAGGCCCCTGGCCTCGTAAGATCCGAGTAATCGGCTGAGGAGCTCATCGTTGATGGAGTTGAGCCGACTGCTCCTGATATTTCATCGTAGGGACCCTAGAACAGAAATATACCATTTTCAATATAGTTAAAGGTTAGTTGGAATGCTCAAGAAATTCTTCCAATAAATCAGGTTTGAACTCAGTATATACGTTACTGATGATTCATTTCTTCTCAGGAATTCAATATATATGACAGTGTAATTAGCAGAGCAATCGAATATTTTCCCGAAATGGAAATATTTGCTTTCGTCCATGAGTCGACTGTCACGCATTGTTACGTCCAAATATTAGTTGTAGATTTCTACGATATTCTAATCGTTTTACCGCTTCAGAACAGAGAATCAAAAGTTGTGTTACTTTTCGATCAGGTGACATGCGGTATTCTTCAAGCGATTAATATTAAAGCGCTGAAACTAACAAAAAGCGAGCCTTACCCAACCTAACCCTAACTCAAGCCTGACCTAACCCTGATCTAACCCCTAACCGTAAAACCGTGTTAATGAATTGAAAATGATATATGTTGTTATTCTCCTTCTCCATTCGAATTCTGATTAATTTTTCATCATTTTCCTGATTTAATATTTTTCATTCATGTTTATTTTATTTATTTATTGAATACAAATGGAATACAAACACGTTAAACCCAATACAGTATTCACAGTTTGAAAATTTGAATGTCATGAAAAATTTTGAAATAATGAAAACAAAATTGAGCTATTTAATGAACAAAAAATTAAACATAACATGATCTAAAAACGCTCAGCGGACTGAAAAACATGGCAAAACATGCGGCAATTTTAGAATTCTCTCCAAAATCCCACTACAAGAATATTAATTAAATGTTGACAGCATTCTAAGGAGTGGCGAGTTTTGTGTTGAATTAATTTTACGGAATGGAACCGCGATTAACTCACGGGATCTTAGTCTTCTCTCCAGTCCTCTGAAATCGATAGATTCGAGAATTTCTGGGAAATTATATTATTTACGAACTTAGAAAGCAAACATATCATTCAGTCTTCTAAGATTTTCCAATATTAATATGTTGAATTTAGTTATCATGATTTGGATGTAATTTCTGAAAGACAAAAACCTCAAGAACTTATATTGTACACTTTTCAACCTATTAACAGAACATCTATAGCGTGGATTCCATATTGACGAAGTAAAATGAAGCCTACTCAATACAAATGCAGTAAAGGTTCGTTTTCTTGAACAGTTTTCCATGTCTCACAGTAAACCTGAGCATAATAACACCGTTATTATGCACGCCAAATGTTAACTTCGAGTCCAGTAGTACCCCTAGATCTCTTACAACTTCAAAATAAGTCGATTTATAGTGTAATCGAATGAAATTATGTTAAAAATCCTATTGAACGATATTTATAGGCATTTATCAAAATTCAGAAAAAGGAAATTCATACAGCAATATTCATAAAACCTGTACAAATCATCGTGAAGTTTAATAAAGTCTTCGAAACTTCTTATTCTCAAAAATATTTTGAGATCATCAGCGTACACCAAGACGAAAGCAGCAGGAAATATCTATTGTTCAAATAAATGATGAAGAACAAGGGCCCTAGGTGAGATCCCTGAAGAACACCTGGTACTTTCTGAAAAATTCTCGAATTTTGTCTATTCAGGAAGACAAATTCTGATTTATTTACCTCCGCAAGTCCTTGTAGTAAGACACCATGATTTATTTTGTCAAAAGCCTTTTTAAAATCTGTATAAACTGCATCAACCTTAGAATGGTTTTCAAAGCTATCATGAAGATGTTCTAGAAAATTCAATAAATTTGTATCAAGGTTTCGACCTTGAAGAACCTATGTTGATTTTATATTATGATAGAGATAGAGAAACATGATGAAGGAGTTTTTTTTCTTCAGGAAGGTTTTGCGAATCTATCAATAACTTGAGCTTGTTTTTACTTTTCATCATATATATATATATATATATATATATATATATATATACAGGGTGTACCAAGTTCGACGGCCTATTAGGCGTTTCTGGAGAACTAGACTTATTTGAAATCTGAAAATTGGGATTATGATATTGTTTTACATAATCTACCGAGCTAAAATATTCTTGGAGCCTGACCACTTTCAGTTATACAGGGAGCGAAAAAAAAAATTTCAAAATTTTATTTTTCTGTTTTTTTCTTTTTGAATTTGATAGAGTATACAATTCTGAATACATTCGTACTCGAATCGTTGCATTCGTCGAAATACATTCAAAAATATCGAGAAAAATCTGAAGAAAAAGAGAGAAAAGGGTATTCGCTATTATGTTTGTTATTCCTAATCTACATATCTTAAGCACAAACCGTTTTCACATTTTCGAAGTCAAAGACTGTGGAAATATTGTACATTTTTAAAATTTTGAAAGACTCATCACAGGGTGTTCCAAATGTTGGGTCAAAAATTGGGATCAAGATTGGCCCATAACTTTCGTTTTTCAAATTAGAACCCTATTTTTTTATGATTGCGTTGGATTGTATGAAGAAAAATGATGATAGTGTTTTAACATGTTAATGCTCCTAAAATTGATAATTCTTGAGTTATTTAGGATTTTCTGAATGTATGTGGTACGTAGCATCAAATTCATTTAATCTGTTTCATTTCAACTATGACCTGGGTCATAGAAGATGAATTATTCCACTAATGATATACACTTGCATACATCCGTACTGAAATCGTTGCATTCGTCAAAATACTTTCCGAAATATAAAAAAAAAACTGAACAAATAAAGGTAGATAAGAGTATTCGGTATATTGTTTGCTATTTCTAATCTAGATATCTTGACCACAAACCGTTTTCAAGTTTTTGTAGTCGAAGACAATGGAAATATTTTACATATTTAGAATTTTGAAAAACTCGTCACAGGGTGTTCTAAATGTTCGGTCAAAAATTGGGATCAAGATTGGCCCATAACTTTCGTTTTACAAATTAGAACCCTATTTTTTTATGATTGCGTTGGATTCTGCGAAGAAAAATGATGATAATGTTCTATCATGTTGATACTTCTAAAATAAATATTTCTTGAGTTATTTAGTATTTTCTGATTCCATGTCGTACATTGCGTCAAATTCATAAAATCTGTTCCATAACAACAATGATGAATGAATTGAACAAAAAGGTGTGTCACTAGTGAGTTATTGAAATAATTTATCTTCTATGACCAAGGTCATAGTTGATATAAAACAGATTGAATGAATTTGACGCTACATACGACATAAAATCAGAAAATCCTAAATAACTTGAGAATTATCAATTTTAGGAGCAGGAACATGTTGAAACATTATCATCATTTTTCTTTGTACAATCCAACGCAATCATAAAAAAATAGGGTTCTAATTTGAAAAACGAAAGTTATGGGCCAATCTTGATCCCAATTTTCGACCCAATATTTGGAACACCCTGTGATGAGTTTTTCAAAATTCTAGAAATGTACAATATTTCCACATTCTTCGACTTCAAAAATGTGAAAACGGTTTATGCTTAAGATATCTAGATTAGGAATAACAAACATAATACCGAATACTCTTTTCTCTTTTTTCTTCAGGTTTTTTTCGATATTTTTGAAAGTATTTCGACGAATGCAACGATTTGAGTACGAATGTATTCAGAATTGCATACTCTATCAAATTCAAAAAGAAAAAAACAGAAAAATAAAATTTTGAAAATTTTTTTTCTCTCCCTGTATAACTAAAAGTGGTCAGGCTCCAAGAATATTTTAGCTCGGTAGATAATGTCAAACAATATCATAATCCCAATTTTCAGATTTCAAATAAGTCTAGTTCTCCAGAAACGCCTAATAGGCCGTCGAACTTGGTACACCCTGTATATATCGTGAGAATTTTTGATACATGCTTATTCATTTTTTGATAGTGAAATATTGAATATTTATCGTATTGCTTCAACTTTTTGATTTCATTTTTCGTAGTGAAGTGTTTAAATTTTCCGTTCTCACTTTTTTACGTGAGCAGAGCAGCAGGTTCAAACTAGTTATTTTATAGGGCGGACATGTTCAACTTGAAGGGACCCCTGAGGTTAACTCCGTTATGATGACATCACCACGAGTCTTCCGTCATCAAACTTGGATAAGTTAATGGGGGATAATCTTTCACCATAACTAGTAAACATAATTTGCCCGTCGCTGGATACCTTCCAAAAATGCAGAATCTCTGTCCAATCAACAATGGCCTCCACACCCCACACAAATTCCGTAATCTGCCAAATTTCGTCACTAATCTGAATTTTTATTTGAATTTCGAGAATATTTTACAAAACCTGAATGAAATAGAAAAAAATGCCAAAACATATTTGTATTTCAAATCAACGTCAAGTTGTCCGTTCAACATGAAGTTCTTAGCATTTACGTATTTACGATTGAAGAGATTCCTTGCCGAGTTATTTGCATGAAAAGTACAAGAGATCTCTGTTCAAATTTATTAATTTTTGCCTTGGAAGTAATGTTTTCGACGTTTCTGCAAACTGGCAACGTCGTTTTGACACCAAAATTTTTATAGTGACATTATGATTACAAAAACTGAAGATTAGCAGTAAAAAAACAATAACCGATAATAATTATTTCATTAATGAATTGGTTTCATTAATGTTATGTAAATTACTAGGAAGAAAGCCATAGGATCGTTTTTTTTCAATCAATATACCGCATCCTCTTGTTAGAACTTCTGATTTTTTCGCCTTTTATTTTTAAAATCATTGTTTATGGAATTCATCGAGATCAATGGAGTTCTGGGAAGATCTTTTTCTTGATCGTTATAATCAGCGACCTTGCAAAGCGGTTAGTGAACCTTCGCCGTGCCAGAAAGAATATTTTACCATGGATGGTTGCTCTGCATGTAGATTGTATACTAATAAAGACTGCCTACTTCTCTTATCTTTCCTTTAAATCTACAAAGCCGACCACACGACGAGTGGTCGGATTAATCGGTAGCTCTCTAAGAATCTTGTTGTTTCGATGAAGTTGTTGGATCTTGGATTTGCTGTGTGGCCTCGCCATATTGGGCTGCACTTAATTGATGCCAACATTTACAGACCTCTTTGAAGAATTGGGGCAATTTCTTTTTCCCCTTATAATCCGTTTTGCGACGGTCAGTTTTTTAATTGCAATGATGTATTTATAACCGCTTCATCCTATTAGAAGTGAAATCGGCACATGTGACACGAGATGCTTGCATTCTTCATTCCTATATGAATGATAATTAATGTCCCAGTCCCCCAGTCTCTTGAAGAAAAAAAAACAACAATTATCAGTGAACAAAAAAAGTCACTTTTGAAACATAGATGAATTCAAAAAAGTAATCATCGAAATGAATACCATTTTCAATTCCCAGGCTCAGAGATCTTTTATCATGAGGTTGGAGAAATGATATTAGATTTTGTCACTGAGATGAGCGATATACCGGTTTCGGCCTTGTTTGGCCTCATCAGTATCGCATACATCTTAGAGACAAAATCTTCATAAAAAACTTCAATATTTAAAGCAATCGGGTGCGATGTACTGAGCAGAACTTACACAGCAGTGACATCCAATTGCGTCAAACTGAAGTTTCATATCTCTAATGACATGCGAAAAAAGAACTCTGTACATCCTCTTTCACTCAATGAGATTTTAGCAGTGGCCTTAAATCAGGGCCCTCGTGCAGGTTTCTCCGAGTGATGGAAACGTCCAATTCTTTTCGCGACCGTGAAGCCAAGTGTTTTTTTAGAAAAAGCATAAAACGGTAAACAAAACAAAAAAATTCTTTGCCTTTACTGAGGCCAACACCGAAAACATTTTTGAAACATAGATGAATTCAAAATAGTTATCATCGAAATGAATACCATTTTCAATTCCCAGGCTCAGAGATCTTTTATCATGAGGTTGGAGAAATGATATTAGATTTTGTCACTGAGATGAGCGATATACCGGTTTCGGCCTTGTTTGGCCTCATCAGTATCGCATACATCTCAGAGACAAAATCTTCATAAAAAACTTCGATATTTAAAGCAATCGGATGCGATGTACTGAGCAGTAATTACACAGCAGTGACATCCAATTGCGTCAAACTGAAGTTTCATATCTCCAATGACATGCGAAAAAAAAACTCAATGAGATTTTAGCAGTGGCCCTAAATCAGGGCCCTCATGCAGGTTTCTCCGAGTGATGAAAACGTCCAATTATTTTCGCGACCGTGAAGCCAAGTGTTTTTTTAAGAAAAAGAATAAAACGGTAAACAAAAAAAAATTCTTTGCCTTTACGGAGGCCAACACCGAAAACGTTTTCACAGTCTATATTATCTATCTATGTTCTGTCATGTGATTTCGCAAATCGGAACAGACATCATTTGTAATTTGTGCGAGCGTTCGCATATTTGCGAATGGCGATTTGCGAATACGTTTCAAAAACGCTATTCCGAACCATGTTCTGAACAACCGCTCGCAAAGCGTTGCCAACATGCCAACGCAATTTAGAAACGCACCGGATACATACGGCAACATCGATATCCGTCAAGGCTCGTCGTTCAGATGTAAAAATTTGTGACATTTGTGTCGCTTGTTGGCGTATATCGTATTGTTGTTTGTGGTTATGTTCTTTCTCCGAGCTGCGAGTTGTGTTTTATTCGAGTTTTCCAGTAATTCTTCAATCAAGAAATCGAAGATGGGAAACATCATCAAAAATAGTAACGCTTACGCCTTCGTCGAGCAGAAGAAGCTACTGTTGGAATCACTGTTTTTCAATGAAGAGAGCTTAAAAACTTAGGAAGAAATTTTAAAGATTCTAAACAGTTGGTGGAGTGCCAATAAAGATTGGAAATTTTGGAGAAAAGTAATTAAAATTTGAACATCAAGCATTGCGATAACTATTTACAAATTATTCCTTATTCTTGCTATCAATTATATCTAACTCTTGTTTACAGATCTGTCATTATATTAGCTCAAGGACGAAAACAAAATGTGCCAAATGATTTCAAAGATTGGTGGAGGGCTCTCCCAAGCTGGACTAAATTGCTAGAAGGTCATCTGAGTTTAGCTAAATGAAATTCGAACTTCATAGGGTCGGATTCACAAAACTTTAATTGTGCCATTAAAAAACCTTACGTAAATTCGTACCAATCGAATCACTCGTTTTGAAATTTCAACGAATCGCCGTGGCTCCGATTAATTTAACGGTACAAACAAAGTTTTGTGAAACCGACCCATATAGAAATAAAATGACAATCCTGAGTAATCTGTTTCATCGTCTGGAATATTCCTAGGGGGTTCAGTTTCCATGGTGTCCTGAGATATGATCAGACCACTCAGAGTGGATCACCTGATTGAAGTTAATGATAATTTGTTCAATAACTTTAATATTTGTTATAAGCTTCGATGACGGCATTTTCTCATCTTGGATGAATCTGCAAACGGGGTCTCCACTAGTCCAATCCCCATTTTATCCATCAAGGCCCATGATTAGGGTGCTAACTTTTCCCTTTAATATTTATCTTTTTACCCAATAAAAAATAATTTCTCGGCTATGCAAAATCGTGAGGACGTTCAAAATATTTGAATCCCTCGAAATAAATGCATCATATGTTCTTCTTATCCAAGATATCCATCTTGAGTTTACATTTGGTATTCTGAGATTAATATCGCATATCTGTAACTGGTCGAATAAAAAAGTGAATTTTTTTCTCAATTTACTACTAACCAGCTGAACATTAATCGAATGACAACCTTTTCGATTGACATAAATGAATTTTGTAAATTCCTCATCTTTCTTCTTTGGGGGATAAATGGCTACGTGAGAGCAATCCACACAACCAACTACTCCCGGAAAATTGAATTTTTCATAGAATCTAAAAAAAATATCTACTATTCTCGGAGGAATTTTTGAGGGATAAAAGGATATATATCCAAGTCTCATACTACTCAGGTCCTCGAATGTGCTTGGTAAATTTACCCAATAATTAAAAATTTCAGGTTTATTCAAGCCGGCACGGCATACACTTCTTCTTGAAACTGAGGATTGTGAGACAGACATGAAGAAATTTTTCGTTGGGGCCATTTGATAACTTCCGGAAGCGAAAAATCTATTAAACTCTACAAGCAGTCTCTTGATGAAAAAAAATCAAAAAAGAGTATTGCAATGACAAAATAGCGATCCTTGAGAGAATAGCAGTAGATGAAGAAAAATCGGTTGCTGCTTAAGAGCGGATTGCTTTTGCTTTAGACAAAATAAAATAATAATATAAGCTTGTCATTTTATCATGTTATTGTTCTTTTGATTATACAACTTTTTTTATGTTATGGAAATTCCTTATCTTCTTTCGTTGGTAGATTGTTGGCTGTATACATGAGTGCAATATACATATTCAACCACTCTCGAAAAATTGAATTTTTCATAGAATCTGAATCTAGAAAATCATTATCTACAGTTTTTTTGTAGAAATGAAAAGCGACAAAACTTTTTTATTCAATAATTTTTTTCAACTGCGTTTCTTCATCTCGTGTGTTAAAAAGTCCGATCAAATATACGTGATGGTGTAAACTATTTGAAAAACAACCAATTTTCTCATGTTATAATTTCTACTTCGGGAGGTTTATGGCTTAGAATAATAGGCTACTGTCAGCTCAAATATTGAGCTATGTCGTTCAAATCGGACACCTTTTTTCAAAATTCAATGTTAATTTAACAAAATCTTGAGTGATTCGAAAATTATTGGTGAAATAATTCGAACTGTCATACCTTTGCGAGTGTATACTCAAAACCATTCGCAGTGAAATACCAACGGTTGTGAGTCATGCGGACGGTCATTCGTAAATATCATAGAGATGCGAGCCCTCGCATAAATTACGAATAGTCAAAAATATACTCCCCGTCAATAAATTACGGACAGGCCAAATTTTTGTCCAATTCAACACCCTGTATCTTTTTTCGTGGTACTCCGATTTTGTTGAAATTTTCACCAGGTATAGTTTTGGGTCTTGTTATATTAACCTGAAATTTACTTTGCAAAAATACCTGTAGTTTATCCGTTATACAGTGGGAAACAAAACCTTGTTTTATACCCTTCATTCCTAAACACCCTGTGGTGAATTTCAGGCGGAAAATTTGATATCATTAAGTTTCAATTTGAAGTGTGACCCTTTCTTAACAAAATGTTTTTTGATTTACGTCAGTATCTGTCTTTGAAAAAAAAAGATACACATTTTCAAAGAAAGTGATGCATTTTTTCAATTCTTATAACAATTTAAAACATTACAATACTTTATCGACTAGTAAACATGAACAAACATCTGAAAATTAATAACGTGTATTTTCATCTCGCTTTCTCATCACTTCTACCATACGACGTGGCATACTTTCAATGCATTTACGAATTGTTAGTGGCCAGTTCCTGATTACGAGTTTTGTTGGATGGTCAATCATTCAGCAGGATTAGCTTTTATTCGTATGAATAATTTATTAAAAAAATCAATATCTCTATGTAGACAAATGTCAAATTGAAAATTTTACAATTCAGGAGTTTTCACGATTTTATATGATTAACACTGAGTTGCAGGAACGTCCATTAAAATTTAATGCCGCCTTAATTCTCCCTTAAACAGAATATCCATAGACGGTAGCCATGGATACTTCGTTTAATGGAGAATTGAGGCAGCATTAAATTTAATGGACGTTCCTGCAACTCAGGGTTTAATATACAGCTCTATGACAAACTTTGACAGGACAACATTTTTGTTCCTATGAGCATAGATCCGATTCGTTTTAGTTTCCGCGTTACAAGCATTTGATGGTGCACCACCAGATAGAGGGTGGCAAATCACAAGTTGTCAGATTGCTGAATGCACATTTCCCCAATAAGTGGATTAGTCAAGGAGGACCAATACAATGGCCACCTCGTTCGCCTGATCTAAATCCCTTAAATTTTTTTTCATGGGGACATTTGGAGCAACTTGTTTGTTATCCAATCACATCAACAATTACTTGATAGAATTCAAGATGCAACGAACCAAATACGAAAGCCGAAGGTGGACATTTTGAACAATTTTTATAGCCTCAAAATTTCCATTATCATTATGGTTTGAACAAAAAATATGGATTTTCAGGTGCTTGTATCTTCTAAACAAAAACGAATCGAATATATGTTCATGGGAAAAAAATTTTCAGAATAAGTACAGCTACCATCTGTCAAAGTTTGTCATGGAGCTTGTAGAACACACGGTATAGCCCATGGAATGTCATGCTGCCATCATTCTGATATAATCCCGTAGGTATGATAATCCTGAGTCGTAATTGGAACAAGATGGGAGTGTTGCCGATATGTACCTACTACACCTTCTATAACAGATGTAACGCTTTATTGATCAATGATTGAGGTTTGTGGTACCTATTTGGGACAACCATAAACGTTCTATCCGCTGATCAAAACCTCTATGGATTGATACTTGACATGTTAAACTTTCTCTATCTCTAATAGGATACTTGCTCATATTTATTATTTTATTTACCAACTTTCAGTTCAGAACGATCAAACAAAACTGGAAATATGTTTCTTTACTCATGTGTCAGATCCGTTCATTCCGCCACATCCCGTAGAACAAAACAATGTTAGAATATTTCATTCTCATTTCATTCCAACACTGTTTTCAGTAATATTTATTGATGACATGTTGGCCTCCTGTCACGGATTTATTCAACATCTGTCAAATTTCATGAGATAGAAAACGGTTTTGCCAATCAATATTTTCCAAAGCAAAAGTTACTAAACGATATTCACGACAATATTTCATTAATTTCTATAAAAATTCAGCGAATTAGAGAAAATAATGTATGATACTCGTACATAAGGCTCATTCTAACACTCGTTCATTCCAAAACTCACCACTTCGTGGCTCGCATTTGACTTTTGAACTCGTGTAATAATATTAACGCCTTCTGCACTTTTATCATGAATAACTATTCCCTGATTGTATGTCAAATCAGTTCATTCTGCCACATCATGTACAACAAAATCGTGCGATCTCAATTTCGCACAGTTTTCATGGTGATATTTATTTATTATATGTTGGCCTCTTGTCTCTTGTCATGGATTTATTCGATATCTGTGAAATTTAAGAGAGAGAAAAAAGTTCTGCCATTCCATATTTATTCTTTCAATACAAAAATCATTAAATGACTATTATGGGAATTTTTCATCTATCTCAAAGAAAATTCAATAAATTAGAGAAAATAACGGATGATACTTGTATAGAAGGCTTATTCTTGGAGTTTTTCATTCTAAAACTCGTTGAAAAATATAACTGCTTTCTGCACTTGAATCATGATTAGCTACATTATTCCTTTAATAAGGTTTAATTTTTATTTATCAACTCAGTAGAAAAGATAATTTTATGATTGATAGTTTTGATTTTTTTAACTTCAATTGAATGCAAATGAATTGTGGGTTCTACCTGAGTTCAATTATCAAGTTTTCGAATACGTTATTGAAATGTCGAACTAATACTCATTTTTCAAGATGGCGGTGACGTGTAGCAAATGTTCTAAAACTATTAGTCGATATGATGATTCTATCTCTTGTAAAAATGATAGTTCTCATATTTTCCATATACAGTGCGAAGATCTTACTGTTGAGGACCTAGAAAAATTAAGGTCAGGAAATGTTCAAGGCTGGATTTGTTCTGGTTGCAGTGATTGTAACATAACCTTAGAGGATGAACAATTTTACCAATCTCCATCTAATATATTCTTACAAATGAGGAAGGATGAATTGCAGGCTGTAATTGTTGAAGTAATATCACAATCTATCAAGGTTGAGATGATCCCAATCATCGAAACTTTGAAAGACGAAATAACTAACCTGAAGACTGAAATAATTTCTCTCAAAAACGATAATCAAAGGTTATTCACAACCATTTCAAACATGACTACAACTGGTCTTATAGTAAAGAATAAGGATAAATTTGAAGATTTGGAACAACTTATTCAAAATAAATCCAAATCGGTTCACGTCATTTCCGAACCTAATTCTGCTAACCAACATGAATCTCGTCAACATGTTGGCAATGTTAAATTTACGGATTCACGCCAGAGTGAAAATCCGATTTCTTCTTTGAATGCGAAATTTAAAAGCAAAAGCAAATCTACAAATAAAAAAATTTCTACAGAAACACCGGTAGAATCTGACAATAACAAAGAAGTTTTTAAATCGCATGAAATTCCGGAGATGAAAACAAAAGATGATGGTTTCGTACTGGTTCAGAATAAAAGAAAATTGCGACATGCTGACAAAAGTGTGATTGGAAATAGGAAAGGAGATAACATTTCAATAAAGAGTGCACCAAAATATGGTTACTTACACGTAACTAACCTAGATCCTACCCAGAAGGGAGAGGACGTTTCGAAGCACTTAGTGGATCATGGATTCCTCAATGTAAAATGCGAAAAGCTGCAGTCAAATCGGCCAGAAGTTTATTCGTCTTTTAAAATAACAGTTAGTGGATCTGATTTTGAATCTGTCAAAAAACCCGAACTATGGCCAGCGGGCACAAAAATCAATAATTTTTTATTCAGACTTCTAAAACGAAAGGTAATCAGTTGAATTCTTATATAGTTATCCATCAGAATATACAATCAATTGGAAATAGCCTTAATGAACTAGAACTATTTGTAAACAATCAGAATGCTAGCATTGTTGCCATAACCGAGCATTGGAAAAGTTCTACTGAATTGAATGCCTACCATATTACCGGACATAGGTTGATTTCTAAGTTCTGTCGACAATCTGGCAAGCATGGTGGATCCGCAAATTATCTCGCAAATAATATTGACAAATGCAGGGAAAGATCAGACATTCTTATTCATGGTTCACCTTATGTGTTTGAGTGTTCCGCTATTCAATTTATACTTGAAAATGTTAGATATGTAATTGTTTGTATTTACAGAGCAAATACTGCCCCTTACACAAATGCGGATTCGTTCTTGGAAAAGTTGGACATTCTACTTCGGAAACTTACTCTAGAAAAGTCGAAATATATTATATTGGGTGACTTTAATATCAATACGCTTTTACATTCTCGAGAAAGTGATCAACTTTTATCAATTACACAAAGTTATAACGCCAAAATTACTGTTAACGAGCCAACACGTATTGCTGCACGAAGTGCATCCTGCCTAGACAACATCATTACCAATATAGATGATGGATCGTCGGAGGTAATTCCATCGCACTTATCTGATCATTCAGCTCAAAAATTTGAATTCTCTCTTTCTGACAAAAAAGTTAACCATAAAAAAAAATTTCGCTTGTATAGTGAAGAAAATATATATGCTTTCTTACAATTGCTTTCTTTGGAAAGTTGGGATGATATTGTTGATTTCCATGTTGAATCATCGGATGATGTTGAAACACAGTTCAATATGTTTTTCTCTAAATATAAGAGAGTTTTCGATACCAGTTTCCCGATAATTGTAAAACGTGAATGTAGTAATAACACTGCCATATTTACCACCTGTCCTGAAATAGTTAATTTACGAAGACGTTTAGACATACTATACATTGCTAAGAAACGTAGACCTGACTTGCCTGAAGCCTATAAAGTGACTAAAAAAACTTACGATACTGCTGTTGAAAATCGGAAGAAAGAGTATATTCGATAGTGTATAAATAAATCCAGTAATAGATCCAAAACTGTATGGAGATTTGTCAATCATATGACAGGCAAAACGAACAAATCTGCCAAAATGTTTGAATGCGTTGATGATGGCCAGGAATTAGCAGAAAGATTTAGTGAACACTTTATTCAAATTCACTCGCAAAGTCATGACACTCAGCTTAAATTCACCAGACCTAATTTGAAATCTTTCTTTGTCTTTGATGTAAACGAGAAAGAAATTACGGATATAATTAATCACCTAAAAAACTCAAGATCCGTTGGATATGACGATATGCCTATGTTTATAATGAAAAGATCCGTTTCTGACATTGCCAAACCTTTAGCACGTATAATTTATAATGCACTCACAAAAGGCTTATTTCCTTCTTCGTTAAAGATAGCGGTTGTGAAACCAATATTTAAAAAGGGCGATCCGGAAAATTTGTCAAACTACAGACCGATATCGTTGCTTAGTTCATTCTCCAAAATTTTTGAGAAGCTGTTGGCAAACAGGTTATTGAGCTTCTCATACAAGTTTGAAATAATTTCTAAAAATCAGCATGGCTATACGAAAGGTAAAAATACAGATACTGCAATTTATGAACTTACCCAAAATATTTTAACAGCTGTTGAACGCGATGACGTGCCTGTGGCGCTTTTCATTGATTTATCCAAGGCTTTTGATTCAGTTCCCCATTCAAAACTATTAGACAAACTACAACAGTATGGAATACGCGATAATCAATTAAACCTCTTCCGCAGTTATCTGGAAGGGCGTATCCAGAGAGTTTCTCTTGAGGTTGGTGGACGGACCTATGTGTCGTCAGATCAGTGTGTTGGTACGGGGGTCCCTCAGGGCAGTATATTGGGGCCTTTGCTGTTTTTATTGTACATCAACGACCTACCGAACGCTGTCTCTGCTGCTACGCATATCTTTATGTATGCAGATGACACCAATGCACTGGTTAGTCGGCCAAGTGTTCACTCTGCCATTGAATTTGCAGCATTTGAATACTGCAATATCTCTAAGTGGTGCTGTGACAATAGTTTGTTTCTGAACTCCGAAAAAACTGAATGTGTTGTTTTTGCGGCAAGTAATGTGGTTGCTCCTTCCCATATCATGTTGAAGCAAACAGACACAAAAATTGGAATGTTCACTAGGTTCTTGGGAGTGACAGTTGATCAAAAACTAAACTGGAGTGAGCATGTGCATTATATTGCTGGGAAATTGAATTCTGTCGTTTATACGTTGAGAGTATTGAAGAGTCAATCTGATTTGGAGCTGCTGAGGACGGTTTATTTAGCCAACTTCGTAAGCCTTATAAGTCATGGAATCATCGTTTGGGGCAATGCTTCGGAATATTTGAAAGTATTCCGAATTCAAAAGCTTGCGGTCCGACCGAGGGTCCGACTGATGCTGAACATGCGAAACCGTGACTCATGTAGAGGATGTTTTAGAAAGTTGGGTATACTAACCTTTACTGGGCTTTATATCAGTAGATGTCTGATTTTTCTAAGAAAGAATTCCCATTCCTTTGAATCTTTTATAAACTCGAATAGTACCCGTCGCAAACTATATTTTCATTATCCACTACACTCTTTGAGTTTGGTACAGAAAAATGCAAAATACGTATCAAATAGAAGAGAGAAAGAAAACACACTTATTAAAATAATTATATTTTCTGACGATCGATTTCGGCTCTAAGCCATCATCAGGTCAGCTGAAAATGATAGTCAAATTATAAAATATGATGACAAAAACAAGTACAGATTAAAATTTCCTTTACATAACAATTTCTAGTACAACAATAAAAGTGAACAAGCGTGACAGGCTTTTTTATTATCTACTCACCGTCAAAGGAATATGCACTTTTAGTTATCATAAATTTTAGTTTTCTTTCAAAGGATTTGTATTCAAGTTATATTTGATGTTATGATTTGGACGTATTCGTTTTCGGGTGGTCAGTGTCGACATTTATTATTCGAGTTATCTGTCTTGCGTGGGAATATCTGCGTCAGCTGTCAGTCATCTTCGGAACAATTAACACGAGTACAGGGGTCAACAGAAATTTAAAATCACGTTGTTAGAGGACGAATCGACTTAAATAGATTAGGCATCGGGAAATCTTTTATATCATTAAGGAGAAGATTATTGTTTTTGTTCTTCAAAATTTCAAGCTGTTCTAAAAGTGTCAGCTTATAAAAATCATTATTTTGATGAAGTAATGTTAGACTTTCGAGTGAGGTGGAATGTTTACTCTCAACCAATATCAATAAAATTATTCAACAAATTGCCTCATGAATATCAAATGATTGATAGTCCGAAACTGTTCAAAAGAAAAGTACACCGATTACTGATTCTTCTGGAACCTTATAGTATTCGGGAGTTTTTTGAAGCAGATCTGAGAACTATTGACGTTTGATCAAAATTTGTATTTGAAAAAAAAACATTTCTGTTTTAGAAACTTTTTTATTTTTGTTGTTCTTATATTGACTATGTCTCTTTTCTTTCTTGTAAGGATTTTGGGAATAAAGTACTATAATTATTATTATTATTATTTCACACGAGGATATTCAGACGTTCATGATCTCTGCTTTTATGGTATGTCAAATAAATTCCTAGGAGAGACTCGGGTTAACAACAATCAATAATTCTATAATTTAATGCAGTTAACAGCAATAGTTTCGGACAGAAACTGTAAACAGCACATTACCGATCTTCGGTATTCATGCTTTCTTCAGATCAGCAGCCACTCGATCGAAAATTGGTGGAAGATATCTCGAGTGATGCCGAAAATTCATTGTCTGAATGATAATACCTTCATGAGATGTTGGTCCAAACGAGACTTAATTCGATAATGGTGTAAAAAAGATAATTCTTTACATAAGAGATTGTTCGAAAGACTTTAAATCAATAAAGCAAAATGCAGTTTGTTCTGATATGTTGTTTCTATTGGAAGTAAGCTTTTTAACCTATTTATTACATAAAAAGAACTATTGAGTCTCTTACACAAGTGTTCTATATGTGTACTCCATCTTAGATTACTGTCTAGATATGAACCAAGAAATTTTGTACTTTCCTTAGATTGGATGGTAGTATCTAATTGAGAAGTTATTATCCTTTGATCCGTATGTCTTAACTCGAAATGAATTATCTCGGTCTTATCAATGTTGATCATCAAATTATTCTTTTTGCACCAGTTAACAAAGCTCTGTAAGAGCAATTCACACAACATCTAGAGTTCTTCAAAAGTATGGGCTGTAAGCACCATCGAAGAATCATCAGCAAACAAAATAATCCTCATCAGTCTTGTCCGTGAGGACAAAACCTGCCGACTCAACTCACCCATAAAAAACTGACGTAAATTGGCGGGAAGATCATAGATGAAGAGTAAAAATAAGTGTGGCCCAAGATCCTTGAGGCACTCCCAAATTGACATCATACTCAGAAGATGTTGAGTTCTGAACCCTGACTGACATGGATCTACCCTCGAGATAACTGCTGAGCCAATGCAAAATAACGCCTCGGAACCATAGATTGTAACATTTATCAATTATGAACTCGAAACAATGAGCTAAGTGATCACATATACTCGAAATACAGCGTGGCCATTTGAAAACGAAACAGACGAGATTACAAACGAAATAAATTTTTTTGATAGAAATGCTCGGACAGGTTGATTTCTGTTTTGAGGGGGACAACTTAAGATGTAGGTTACGGACGCATAGCGCTTCAATCCTTGCTACTACAACCCTCACCCCCAATTTTTGAATAGGGAAAATGGGGTGAGTGATTCCTCATTTGAAAGGTATTTTTATACTGATTTCAGCACAGTAATTGTTGTTTCATTTTATGCATTAGTTCTCGAAATATTCTTCACTAAGCATTTGAAAATGGAGTGGTGTTTTCATGGCACTTGTAGTGTTTGTTTTGTGAAAAACCTTTCAAATGAGGTATCACTCACCCCATCTTCCCTATTGAAACAGAACAATTATCCAACTTACTACATATGAATTTGCATATTTTTACAAGTTCGTTCTATAGTCCAAGAGCTAGTGAACCCCTCTTCTTATAGTGTGTAGTTGCACTACACACGTCGTCAACCTCTATATCTTTGAAATTGTAAAAAAATTTTGAAAATAAACTTGTTCCTGTAAGCTTGAAACTTTCATACGATTTCGTTAATTCATTGTAAAGTTAAAAAAAAAAATGATGGTCGATTTTGACGAGCACAAATATCTACCAGGCGACTCGATAAAGGTGAGAGATATGAACAAAATTGAACTTTTTTCTGTAGGCTGAAATTTATATATGTTTTCGTCTGAGGGAATGAAAAAATAAGTTTTATTATTAATCTTCATCATCATCTGATATGTTATCATTAATTTCTTCATCATACGGTACAGTCGTTTCGAGCGTAGTACACTGTGTCCTAAATTCTTTGAGACTGCACTAAATCTCAGCTTTTATTGAAAATAGAGACTTGCGGTTTTCGAGACCCTGCGTCACTTTTTTGTAAAACTTTTGAATCCACGAACAGAAATATTCCAACTACTTTTGTTTTTTTCTTATACAGGGCCCGAGAAATATTAACATCTTCAAAAAGTGGACATTTTCATTTTCGCTCTGTATTCCAGAAACAAAAGTAGTTAGAATATTTCTGTTTGTGGATTTGAAAGTTTTACAAGGAAATGACACAGGGTCGTGAAAACCGCATGTCTCTATTTTCAATAAAAGCTGAGATATGTCCCAGCACTGTGTCCTTAATTCTTTGAGACTGCACTATAGTGTTTCTTGATTCTCAAATTTCAATATTTCCGTTCGTAAGTTGTAGAAAATGCTTAGGAGAGTTAATTTTTCGACGCCTTTTGACTTCGTGGTCAGTGGTCTATGATCATACTCCTATCGGGGTGGCAGCCTCTTTCAAGATTCAAAACTCTATTGGGTTCAACTGACACATCATTGCAAAGGTTTTGCAAATCTATTCATAAAAATATTGGACAATTTCTATTTGCTGTCAAAAGATTAACCTCCTGTCGAAGCATTTTCTGGAGCATACTTAGAAAAATGGGAGCTGAACTGTTTCACGTGGCCCCCCTGTATAATGTGTTATAAATTTTTGAAACGTAAAATAATGATGATTCTTTCTGAGTAATAATAAACTATTGCTTTCATAAGAAAAAACACAACTTTATGTTATAGCTCTGCAAAGCAACCTCTTGTGAAAACATATAGTAAACTACTGGATTGCTATAAGAAAAATGTATGTATAAGATTTTAATTTCAATATTCTAGCACAAACAGAATCGGAGATGATGTCGAAAGTTGAAATCGCCCAAATTTCAATTCTGGCCTACAACTCGAAAACAAAAGAAGATAGAGAAATGCTGTTTATTTATTTATTTATTGACGGGACAAACCCAATTACAAAATAAAACAAAAATTAGTATTTTTGTAGATTAGTATCTACTCAAAATACAATATTTCCTAAATTAATTTCGAATAAATAAGACATTACTTTACACTTCTTTCCACCGCAGAAAAAGATGAGTTCATAAAATCGATGCCTAGCCGAGCAGCAATAATTACCCTTTTAGAAATTCTGAGAACATTGAGCTTCAACCGGTAATTAGGAACTCTGAGCAAAACAGACTCCCTTGTGTTTCTGGGTGGGACGTGAAAACCGAAGAGAGAGAGAAGCTCTGTCGTCGACTACATTCTCCTAAAAAGCCTAGTAAACAGCAGAACATCACTCCTAACTCTACGTGTTTGCAAAGTCGGCAACCTAAGTAATGCTCTCATCTGAGATGCCGAGAAATTGACTCGAGAGTTGCCCATTCTAAAAGAAATAAGAAGGAGGAATTTATTGTGAACACTCTCGATCCTATCACTGTCCAGCAAGGTATAGGGACACTACACAGAAGATGCGAACTCCAGATGAGGTTTCACTAAGCCCATATATAGATGTTTTATCGTGTTGATAACCCTGACTTCACGAGAATGCCCCAAAATGAATCCAAGTACCCTAAACCCTCCAGCGACAATACTTTCAATGTGCACAGTGAAGCTCTTCTTCGAGTCGTACATAACGCCTAAATCCTTTACTGCACTAACAATTCCCAATGCCTCTCCGCCCAAAACATAACTGGAACGGAATCCACACACCTTCCTGGATATTGTCATGTGCTTGCACTTGTCAACATTGTAACCACACTGTTGGATCCACACCACTGCTCCAGCCTATCCAGATCAGATTGGAGATTGAGCATATCTGGCAAGCCATTAACCCTCATAAATATCTTCAGATCATCAGCAACTAGAAGAAACCGAGCAAAACTAAAGCACGTCGTGATGCCATTAATGTACATGAGAAACAAGAAAGGAACGAGATGACTGCCCTGTGGAACGCCCGACTGCACTTCATACGATGAGAACAAGGAAGCTCTCTGGGACCGACGATCTAAATATGACATGAACCAATTAAACAACCTCTGTTATTCCAAATGATAACAATTTCTTCCCCAAGATATAATGATTCATCTTATCAAAAGCTTTAGAAAAATCAGTATATATGACATCAACTTGTCCTTCCTTCTCCGAAGAATCCATGACATAATGGGTGAAAACAAGGAGATTCGATTTAACGCTCTTACCTCCAACAAGACCATGCTGCTGCTCAGATAATTCAGAAGATATGTTTCTCCGCAACTGATCCAACACTGAGCCTCAAAGATTTTTGGTATGGCTTTAATAATACTAATAGGCCTATAATTGCCTATGTCCGCTCTGTCTCCAGACTTGTACAAAGGTTTGACCATGCTACACCTCCGTCTCGTGGTATTATTAATTTATCTGAAAAAGACGACCGTAATGTATATATATGTGAACGGTTTTAAAACATTTGGAGACGTTGTCAGTTGCCCAACTTTCACTTGTTCGTGTCGTTCCATTGGCCTTCTTGCAAATTTCTTCTACTCATAGCCCTAGCTATCCCCTTTTTCCATGATTTCTTAGGTCTTTTCCGCTTTCTACAGTTTGGTGGTACCCACTGCATGACCAACCTGGGTAGTCTGCCTTCATCCATCCGCTATACATATCCGTACCATATGAGTTGTTTTATTTCAATATCTGTTGTTAGTGAGCCATCCATTCCCATACGCTGCTTGATATAATCATTTCTGACTCTATCCCTTCTAGATATTCTCAAGGGACATCTAGTTTCCTCTTAATGCCTTCCGTAATTCTCCATGTCTCCGCACCATAAGTTAGATGACTTTTCACAAAGGTTTCATATATGTTATATTTCCTTTGTTTGCCAATATCAGAGCTCCACCATATCCCATTCAGACACCTTTTTGTTCGTCTGGCCTGTATAATTCGTTTTTTGATCTCTTTGTCGTCTTTTCCTGTTATATCAAATTCAACTCCTAAGTATTTATATTCGCTACCGCTACATGTCCCTATTTCTTCAATTTCAAGTTGTATGTTTCCCGGTTCAACTCCTATCGGTAAGTATTTTGTTTCCTGGGTATTCATTTCCAGACTCCATTTCTTATATTCCTCATATAGTTTCCTCGTCATATACTCGAGGTCTGTGACAACTTGGTCGTCTCCAAATTGTAGCGTATATAAACATTTTCCTCAAAGATCAATTCCTATTCATTTTACTGTATCTCGTTGGGTTAAAAAGTTCATGTATCACCAATTTTGCCCATCATGTAAACCAATACATTAGGAAAACAATATACACTGCAATTCTCTAACAATACAACAATAGTACATGAAAAATCAGTTGAATGCTGCTTACAAAGACTACAAGAACAAGTAAATAGGTACAGTCACAATATAGTGGCACAAATGGAGATTGAAACCAAATTCAAGTGTCTCAGTTTATTATCTTTGATGACATAACCCAAATTAATCAAATTCAAAACAAAAATACTCCTTCCGGAGAAACATATTTTGCCGAATTTAACATGTTAGAAAAGAATTTATCGGGTTTGTTGTTCCTAATCCAGTTATGTTACTTTTCAATGATTTTAATTTCTTTTGGTTTTTATTTTGAACTCTCGTTATATCGAGAAAAGTCAAATCTCCTGCTGCGAAACGAGTGTTAGAAACATTACCATTACTTGAAGCCATCGATTGTAGAACCGGTTTTAAGGATCCAGACGATGTTTTAAATTTTTTTCCGTTAAGGAATAATTTACATCTCAGGCGGCCATGACAGATCGAAATTATATTTGTAATATCCATCATTAACATTTGAGTAGTTGGATTTAGGTTGATGTTGAGAAAAAAACAATACGTTTTCCACTTTGAAGTTGGCGAACTGAAAATTGTTTTAAATTATTAATTTAGTTCTCTTTATATAGAAATGTTTTTGATTTAATTGACGAATTGATTCTTGAGTTGAGTATTTCTCCAGTCCTTGGCAATTAAAAAATAACTGGCTAGCATTGATCACCAGTTGAAGTTTATAAATCACATCAAAATTTGGATAATTTTATACAGGGTGTTTCAAAAAAAGGTGATCCCGTCTTAGGTTCTTGAGGTCAAAACACGTTTTTCGTTTACTATTTTGTCTGATACGGCCTGAATAGAAAGATTGAATCTGAGCTATGCTGGCACAGAAAATTTGCCCACTGAAGTTTTTCCAATCACTAGATACAACTTTAAAACTATGGAAATAACATAGTGTTTCAAGAATATGAACCCATTTTTCAATTCCATTTGGTTTTTACCATGTACCTACTCCTACTAATTATAATGCAATGAATGAATTATCCGAAATCCCTCTGGTTATGAAAATAGGAGAATCTGTTCTTGATGTCTATTTCATTTTCGATTATATCGGACTAGCTTGTAACCACCGATGGTTAACATGCAGAATCCACAACTGATCTTGAGAGACCACGTCAAATTTGCAGCTGCATGGCCAGATTGGAAAATTGTATTTGGAGAAAGTCTTATCCAACCAAAAACATTTTCATGTAAAATATTGCCTAAACGAGGCCTTAAATCCAACATTGTTAAATGTAGAGCCAAGCTGCAGTGTCACCAATGCAAGCCTTTCTTCAGAATAATATTTGTAACGTAGGTAATAATTCCAATGAATGCTTTCGACGAAACAATACACCAAGCCTTCTCCTAATATAATTGAGACTAAACAACTCTTATACTTTGTTATAATTAGTAGGATGAGCGAAAATTTGTTTGAGGAATTTTTGTTGATGTGCAAGCTAGCTGGAAAATGGAGGTCATAGCGATTTTCATTTGTGTTGAGGGAAAATTTTAGGTTGAAAATGTTGTTTTCTATGGTTGTTAGGTCATTTTTCATATTTGACATAATGACAGCGAAGCTAATTTTTGGCAGCAGAACATTCTAGAAGAAGAAAGGGTTGACTGCGGTAAAAAGTTGAATGTATGTATTAAGAATGAAAGTTACTTCCTCGTTCGATCCAGGGTTTTATCAGAACAAAAACCTAATAAAATCCAACAGATATAAGTATATATATATATATATATATATATATATATATATATATATATATATATATATATATATATATATATATATATATATATATATATATATATATATATATATATTTATAGGGGAAATGGTTATTTTGGGTTCTTGGCAATTATTGGTTGGGCAATTATCAACAATCAATTGTCTTTACACCTATATTTCGAACCATTAGTGGTTCTTCTTCAGGATGCTAAAATATAATGAATGTGGTAATACATAAAATTGAGCTGTTCTTAATTACTTACGTCTGACGAGATTATTGTTTAAATTAACAAAGAGAGCATCGGAACAAATATCTTACATTCGATTGATTCTTACGAAAAAAATTGTTGACAATATGATGTGTCAAGTTGATATGACGGATAAAGATAGTTGTTGGTTGATATCACAGAGCATGGTAAAAACATGGAAAATAAACATTTAAGTAACAACATCGACAACGTGATCATCAGTAGGATGTCGGTCCAAGGATAGCAGGTAACTATATATTGCACTTAGGTTTTTGAGGTGTAAAGACAATTGATTGTTGATAATTGCCCAACTAATAATTGCCAAGAACCCAAAATAACCATTTCCCCTGTTTTCTCCGGCAAACAATCGTATTTCCAATATATATTTATATATATATATATATATATATATATATATATATATATATATATATATATATATATATATATATATATATATTCTCATGAAAAAGGGAGCTGAAATAATACAATAAATGTTGAAACAAAAAGTACCTAAGCTGAGGTAAAAAAAAGAACGGGGTATCATAACATTCTTTGTATGATACTATAGAATCATACGATACTATCAACACTAGTATTACACGATACTATACAGCCAGGGAAAAAAACCTCAGCCGAAAAAACCTGCCTCCCCGTAAACAAAATAACATAAAATATCAAATATAAGGAAAATCTTGAAAGACATCAGTGTGATCATCTTCATGTTATCCGTCAATGGGCTCGGATACACAGATTCTTCCCAAAACGACTCGTAATTCTTAATCTGAAATGAAAAAAGACAAAAGCAGAAAAGAAACCGATTTTTCAGAATAAATCGAATGCATTTTGGAAATGCATTTGCTACTTTAAAAAAACATCAACATTAAGATTTCTTGGCCAAATAATGTTCGGAGGTTTATAAATATTTATGACAGAAATGCCACAAAATTTGAAAGGAATGAAAAAAAAATTTCATCAATTTCCCCTTTCCGAATCTGTTGAAAGTTACGAAACTGATAATTTTTCAACATAACAGGCTAAACTTGTAAAAAATCAATTAATACATAACCTTTCAACTGTCCTCTTTCACGAGGATTTTTTTCTCTTGCCGTGTGGGTTTCTTGCAGAAGAATCTCTTTGATACCATGTTCATCAGCTAATTTGGAGACGTAATCACACTTGTCTTTCGAAATTCCTTCGATATTCAAATTCAAAATCCACAAATTGTTGCTCTCTGGTCGTGAGGGTTTTTTCAAACCGGATACGACCTTCCAGGTGATGATTTTTCGGCACTTCAGATGTTTGAAGACCGCTACGGGACCCCAATGAAAGGCAATCATCTCCCATAGATAAACCAAACATGTTGTAACACGAGAAAACAGAATATTTTTAAGGACCAAAAACTAAGACATATTACGAGAATTGTTATTCTGACAGATTATTTGCCGCTGGAACGAGAAATCCACAAAAAAATAAATAAAGTAAAACATCAAGTGAAGTGCTCCCACAAAAAAAATAAAAAGGAAAAAAAAAGACATGACGTGAAATCCACAGTTTGCAAATTGTTAGAGACAAAAGTGGCATTTCGAAATTAAAATCCTGTTCCGAGCAAAACAAATAATGAATATTCTAGATGGTTCATCACAACTTTCTCCAACCGAGCAGAAAATGCTAAATGGAAAGCAAAAGACGCAGCAGCTCAACATAAGATATTGAGAACAGTCGATAAAATTATAAAAGTACACCCGATGGCTTGTGTAACTGCAAAAGAAATGTTCGATACACTACTACGTAAGTTTAAGAAAGACACAAATCAAGAAAAATGCTTACTTCTCGATGAATTCTACAATTACAGGTATAACAAGGACAAAGACATTCAAACTAATATCAGTGAAATTCAGAACATGGTATTCAAATTGGAAGTTCTAGGTGAAGAAATCACAGAACAAATGTCAATCTCTAAAATTTTAAACATTCTTCCAGATATATTCAAACATTTTAGAAGTGCATGGAATTCTACAATAAAATTAGAAGCAGATAAATTTCGTTGTACAGAAGAATCACAAATTTCATTCAAAGCTGAGGCAAGGGCAAACAATACGAAATGCTATATGTACAGACAAAGAGCACATATGAGGTCAGAGTGTGAGAAAAACATGTAAAATTTGTAAGAAAACTAACCACAATGAACGAGAATGCTTCCTGAAGATTAAAGCCTGCATACACTGCAAGAAGCTTAATCAGGGCCGCCGCCAGAGCATATAGCTCATAATGGATAAAAACATTTTCGGTTTCATCTAAATCGGATGAAAAATTTCCCCTTGAATCTGACCTTGCAATTAAATAATTAAAAAGATTGGTTTGCATTTCAAATATGAGTTGGGCCTCATATCTGTATGAGGCCCAAAATCTTATGAACCCATTCGATTCCTTGGGCGAAATTACTAAAGATCCTAGTATCTGAATTCCGATTTTTCACCTGTGCGAGAAATAAATTCACCGTTTCTAGACTTTTGAAATACCCGATATATCCTTCTTATATGACTATTATCAAGTGAATTGACAACACAAATCTGCCTAAAATTTCAGTCAGTCATCTTTCAACGTATTTAATGGCGCCTTTTTGAATTTTTGAATCGACGGCGCTTTTGAATTGATATGTGTACTTCCTTGAGACTATTGAAAAAAACACAAAAAGAATCACCAACCCGTGAAAATTGCAGTATTTTCGATCGTTGCTTTTATGGCAGTATTTTTCTAGGTTTAATTGAATTTGAATTCGGTTGTTTGTGTGCACATGTGGATTATTAGGTTGAGCACATTCAAAAAGCCGTCCCGAAGTCTCGGAGTCGTTTTGATTTCACTCTCAACACCACGCAACTTTTAGATTTCACAGAAGAAATATTTAACTCTAAACTAACTGATTTGCCGCCCCGGCAGGTTGCCCGGTTTGCCGGCCCTGAGCTTAATCACCGATCAGAAGAATGATGAAATTTCATTTTTTGCTTACCAAAGGGTGGTTGATACTGGATGCAATAAAATGATGACTCTAGAGGAAGACGTATTAGTAAATATGAAAGATTATGTTGACGTTGCAAAGAAAGGAGAGTCCATGCAAATCAAAGGATGTGGCTCATTGAATCTTGAAGAATGCAATATGAAAGAAGTATACTATGTACCTGAGTTAACAAAAAACCTCATGTCAGTGAACTGTGTTACAGAAGGTAAAGGTACAGTATATTTTGATGATGAAAAGGTATACATACTAAAAACCAAAGTGAATATACCCAAAGACATAATAGTAATAGAAGGAAATATAACGGAAAGTGGTAAAAATGAAGAAATCCAGTAAAGGTGCTTTGCTAACAGAAAAGAAGACCAGTGAAATTGAAGAATGGCATAAAAAACTGGGACATCTGAGCTATGGTCAGCTCATAAAGATCCCTGAGATGTGTAATGGTGTCTCCTTCGAAAAAACTCCAGTAAGATGTTTGATTGTAATATATGTGCTAAGGCCAAACAGTGTATGAAAAGATTTGTAAAAGAAGGGGTAACTTGTTTCAATGTGAAAGCCCTTAAAATTAGATGTGATAATGGAAGAGAATTCAAGAACGAACTACTTATCCAATGGTGTCAAGAAAGAGGAACTATATCGGACTACACCATACCCACACCCCTGAATTAAATGGTAAAAGTGAGCGTCTAAATTTGACACTGATGAATAAAGCCATATTTGAGGCAAACTGTGATAAAAATTTGTGGGGCGAAGGGCGAAGCAGCATACTTGACAAACAGAAGTCCAACGAAAGGAATGTCCCTTACCCCAGCAAAGTTATGGTATAAAAGGAAAACTGACTTGAGTTACTTCCAGATTTTCGGACAAAAGGTTTTTTCAAAACTAGTCGAATCACTCAAAGAGCTAGATAGTAGAAGTGAAGAAGCCAAAAGTAGGGTACGCACTAAATGGCTACCGCTTGTGGAACATGAAAGAAAAGAAAATTTTCATATACGCATATACGCATATTTACAAACACATTCTTTTCTCCTTTAGAAGAAAGATCACCTCAGCAAATCGAATTAGAGTTTTTAGATGAAGAAGCTGAAATTCAAGAACTACCCAATGAAGAAACTGAAGATGAAAGTGACTTAAATTTGGGAGAAGGTAATGAAATTGGAGAACAAGTGCTGACACAGACCAGACATGGTAGAAGAATCAATATTACAGGAAGATACAATGATTACGTTCTGGATTCAGAAGAAATCTTACTGACCTATCAAGAAGCTATTCTTAACCTGGACCTGAACATATGTGGACGAAAAAGCAGCTAAGGGTAAGAAAATAGGTACAAAGTAAGATTAGTTATAAGAGGTTGCCAACAGAAAAATGGTATAGATTTAGTCCTGTTGTCAATATAAGTTCATTGAGAATTTTATTTGCATTTGCGGAAAAAAGTTGATTGTATGCATTGAAAATAAAAGTTACTTTCTCGTTTCATCCAGGGTTTTATTATAACCGAAACCCAACAAAATCCAACAATTTGGAATATTTCTGATGTAATAAGGCCACTGACTTGTGCTATATTCTTGTAGATTTTCTCTTGTTGCCTTCTGTTTTCACATAGCAAAACCTAGGTATACCTTTTAGAAAAAATGACACTGTCATTTTTATATTGATCGTTTTACTAATTTAAAGTTTGACAACAGATTATTCGAGACTGTCCTATATGTTCGAGAAACAATTGCAATTCATGGTATCGTAATTTTAAAGTAAATCCTCATATTTTATTAATAGAAAAAAGCGAGAAGAGCAAGAGAAGCTTATGGACAACAGATTCCAAATAGATTGCTTACAAATTATCATTATTATTTATTGAAATTAATAGTCAAGATCGAAATCTATAGGGCTCACAAAATTAACAAGAAAGATAGTTTGTAGAAACACATCTCATGAACTAGAAACTGTCAATCACAATCGGTCTATATTGTTGAAGATAGACTGGAATTAAGGAATGCGAGCATGAAAGAGGCTATAGAAATGAAGCGAGAAAAATTTACAGATATGTCTTTAACTTTAAGCGAGATAATGAACGATAGAATAAGGCCAGCAGTATGTACCAAGAAGAGAAAAGGGAACAGAACACAGGGACCCTTAACAATAAACATTGAGTGAACTGCTGAAAGAAGAAATGACATCGTACATAGTGCTTCAGTGGAGAATGAAGAAACTCTAGTCTTAAATTCGGTCGATATTTTCCGAACCGAATTGTGAAACTGGGATTTTTTATTTCTTTGCATGATGATTCTCAAATGAAAGTAAACTTGGAAAATCATTGTTGCTTGGTACAATATCAAATTTATTCAACTAAAGAAGGATGTTGAATAGGTAGCAAGATATTTATTCAAGTCGTTGAAATATGAATTATCTACATTTTGAGTACTAATAATACTGACTTGAGTTACTTCCAGATTTTCGGACAAAAGGTTTTTTCAAAACTAGGCGAATCACTCAAAGAGCTAGATAGTAGAAGTGAAGAAGCCAAAAGTAGGGTACGCACTAAATGGCTACCGCTTGTGGAACATGAAAGAAAAGAAAATTTTCATATACGCATATACGCATATTTACAAACACATTCTGACCCAGTGGAATGAAGAATCTCAGATTTTTCCTCACGTTTCGAAGTGGTCGATGTACCGTCCAACCTGTTGGCAAAAATACAATAGGATAATGCCAAGGCATTTACTGGACATTGTTTGAGACGGACTTCAGCAACTCTCTTAACTGAGGCCGGTGCATCGTATGAAACCTTAAAAATGCACGGAAGATGGAAGAGTGCAACTGTGGCAGAAGGTTAAATAGAGCAGAGCTTTTTCTCCATAAACAAAGTATCGACGATGATTGCGAATTCGGTTACAGAGTCTAATGAATTTTCAGGTGGTTCTCTTGTGAGAGAAGTTCCAAGTAGTTGAAGTCAAGTATTCGCTACATAGGTTTCGAATAAATCTGAAGATTCACGAGTAATTAATTTTTCCTGAAATTCGAAAACTGCACATTTCATCTTAATTAGACTTTGAAGTTGTTTGTTGTAGTTTGTTGAGTTGTCACTTGTAGTTGTACCAAATTCCGAGAAATAAATAATTTCATTTCAGCTTTTCCTTCTTGCACAACGAGAGGGCATAATGATCCGTAACGCCCGCTAAAAAAGCCCTAGGGAGGGTATTTATAGCAACCGTTTCTAAGGTAAAATGAACAGATAATGTACAAGTGAAAAATAAAAGTTTTAGCACGTCCGGGACAATATGTCAGTTTTAATAATTCATTTTCGAATGGAATTTTTTGTTTCTTTTCGGTTGCTTTTTTTTTAAATTACATTTTCTGATAACGTTTCTCACTATATTCCATAGGTTTCACTTGTTTTGAATAAATCTCCCCATTCATTGGTGGCTGCTACACACAAATAGAAAATACACTCATCAGCATAATTGGCGATGAGATGGTCTGGGAAGACTCATGGAAAATTTTTGATAGCAACTTTCATCTGAGCAGTACCTAGATTCACGGCTGGATTGTCAAAGAACAATTACTACTATAATAGTGTAAAAATCGAATAGATGTGAGAGAAACCGCTTCAACAATATATTGGAAACAATGCACCTTCCTGAGTATTCTTTGTTGTTGTAATTAACGCATAATGATACTGCTTATACCATAAGAAGTGCTAATAGATTTGAGGAATCTTCATCTGCGATAACTATAATTTTCGTGAATAGCTACCTACTCTCAGAATGAAATTGCACATTGATTGTTTATTTTATTTTGTACTAATAAAAGTGTATTATTCACATTTGCGATGCAAGTCAAGAACGTATCAAACGATTGAAGAGATACCCAGAAGTTATATAGGTATGTACCCCCCGATATATTTGGAAAAACTAGTATCAGTGTGCTGGTTGGATATTGCTCAAGAATGAACATCTGTTTAGAGTAGAATGAAAACAAATCCCACTTTTTATTTTGAAACTGAGCTCCTATTCCAACACGAATGCGAAGTTGGAATTGCCTTCTGCAACGAGTATCAGACGATATTTTCTCTATTTCAGTCAAGTTTTGTGAAATACTCTCGGAATTCAAATAAAAATTCAGGTTAGTGATTTTTATATTTCATCTTGGCAGTTGGTGTGACTTACGAAATTTGACAGATTACGGAATTTGAATTGATTTGATTCGAAACTTGATTCGATCGGAGGTCAGTACTGACAACTACAAAACGAAAAATATAACTGAAACAATGCTGTAATGAGTTTCATTACAGCACTACTTTTAGTACTGTAATGAACTCATTACGATACTGAAATAGAGAAATATATGTAGGTATATCTGCGAGATTTATGGTGTCATTGTCCCCTTTCGTTCAGTTCGGGAAGTATGTTAAAAATGACAGTGGGATAGCTTAAAGTTTATCTGTTGTGACCTGGGTTGTGACCCCTCTTGATCTCATCACGTCTGTGCTTTTTTTAGATAGATTTTCTTCTTTCCTCAGAAATACTCATAAAAACTGTAGTGCAGAGCCTTGGCTTAATAAAAGAAGACAATACAGATATAGAAGAGGCTTGGCTGAGTATGAAAGTAGGTTGATGTTTCAACTATGTCATCCCACTTTCTTCTTTCCTAGATGAGGAGTCTCTTTTTGAAGGGGAGGAAATTGCTGATGCCATCACCCGGATATCTCCATTGTCAGGGAGAAAGTGATTTTGATGTTTCAAATATGCAGTAAACTACTTCACGAACTCAACATTTTTCTTGCAATCCTTCGAATTTGCATTATATCATCGCCCTCGGTGAAACCAACTGAACTTTCATAGAATACGGCATGAAGTGCAATGTCATCCTGTAAGGATACTACCGCCCATTACAATTATCATCCAATTGATTTTCAAGGTCACTGAAAAATCTTTCCTACATTCAGTCCTCAATGGACATTCCAAGAAATCTAGGAAATGCAAATTACTTCGAAGTTTCGCTCTGCATTCCGATGTAGGTTATAAAATGGAGTTAACGGTTGATAATTATGTCTCACTCTGCAATACAACCAAATCCATCGATTCGAGATGGAAATTAAGAAGAACAACGGCCATCTCGGAATAAACTCTCTACTCTATACCTCGACATATAATTGGAGTGGGGCCCAGAGCAAATATTTTCAGTTGAGGGGACACCATATGGCAAGCGCGTATACTCCAGTGAACGAACTTGTCGGTACCATCCATGTAAGGTGAGATCGTCTGCGGAATATCGAAATCAATGATACCGGTATGGATACGACAGGATTTTAAGATGACACCCACATGAAAGTAGAACGAACAAGCGGAAGTATACTGACTGGTATTTAGATTGACTCTAGTCTATTTGGTGTCAGGAGAAACCATGTTTATGTTTCAGTGTCTAAAGCTGAACAGAGAAGAACTTGAATGATTCAGACATTCGCTCTTTCTGATAGATAGTTGTAGGATATGAGATTTAAATTTCATCAGTAGATACTTTGATGAATGAAAGAAACGATATAATTATTTGGGGTTTCTGTGTGTGGATCAATGAAAGATCAGGCGTTGTAAACCTCAGTTGCAATATTCTTATATCTGTTCCATAAGTTTGCTAAGATTCAGACTATAATGATCAGCGATATTCTGAATGGGTAGCACGGATAAACACGTGTTAAAAAATTACGATATTTCACACGGACCCGTGTATACTGTGATTTTTTATAAGAGAAAGACTCAAACACGCCACATATTTGTTTCCAATATCCATATACAGAAGCCATAGTTCCATTAAAGTGTTAGGTTATCATCAAGGGTCTCCTAGTCGTGAATGTAAATGAGGAAGAAGAATTATTAAATATTTTTGCTTCTTTCTTGCTCTCAATGTAGCGCAAAAAGTTGCCTTTCTCTACTGAGGTTTTTTTTCAATCAAATACTTCAGCTATTATGCTTTTTTCTTGGTTTCGTGTTAATAACATGAACCAAACACATAAATCATTTCCTAATTTTCGTCATTTGTCGAACGATTGTTGGAATATCGAAAAAACATCTTCTTGAGGAAATTTGATATATTCCGTACAGTCATGGGATTTCATATGAAAGGTTGATTTCGTAATATGACAATGCTTCTTTGAGTTTGACGAAAGCGTTATGTCTACGAATTTGCTGATGCGAACTAAAGTAATGTAATTTTTTCTAGAATTCTTCGATGTGGGATTCTCTTCGTTTCAATTCGTTTTATAGTTCGACGCATTCATATGTAGATACATACTTGAAATTACTCATCAAGCAAAGAGAAAATCTAACGCAAAACAGCAGAAAACAAAAAAACGAGTAATTAACCAGCTTGATGACAGCAGTTCATAACTTCAAGTTGCCATCAAACGTCCCTAACGACATGCGGATGAAAGTGAAAAACAGGCATCAACATGTTCCTTATAGTGAGTTATGTGTGATGAGAAGTAATTTATTGTAGAATCATCAATTGATATGAAAATGTCTTTGCAATGGTGTGACTGAGAATAACGCATATGGACAGATTTTGTTAATCAATGAGACCTTAAGAAAACCTGAAAAATGTAATCTGCCAAATATATTTTAAGTTATCCTGCACGATTCTTGTTAGATGTCTCTCAACGGCGTAGTGAAACCGTTGATTGAAGGATTATTCTTTAGAACTGCAACGCACTATGATGTTTTCTGATTTTTGGGTTGAATCATAATACCTTATTTCGAATCTGTTGATAAAGCCGGTCAGAATAGGACAGGAAGTAGGTGAATTTGGTGGGATGTGATCGAGGATATTATTTGGTGGAAAAAATGAACCGATGATTTGTGATTAATAACCTCACCATTTTTGTGAAATTCGAATTACAATTTCTAATGACACCGTCCATTCGGATTCAGGTAGGTATCAATATTATCACAAAAATTTTGGGATTGTTTATTTTAGGCATATTCAGCCAATGAGAATGAAAATTATGGGTGCTATTTGTTCTTGTTGCATTAGGGACCACAAATTCCTCAGTTATGAAAAGTCATTTTTTTATACAAAGTTGTTACTTCATCTAAGAAATTTTAAAACAACTTTCAGATCAAACGTAACAATTATCTTCGATTCGAAACTCCATAACTTCGTATAGGTACATGAATATCTTCTACACAAAAATAAGAATAACAATAAAATAAACCAAAGTAATTCTATAGTAACATTGGAATTTCAAAAAATTATAGCAAATTCCTCGTGTTCTCAACTCGCGAATAAAATCGGATTTTCAGTCATATCCCTATTGGGCAAATACTCGAATATTCGATAATTCTAATTGTTCAAATAATATCTCTATCTTATTCAAATAAATAAAAACTTTTTGACAATCATCCTGAAAGTTTTCGATGGTTTAAAACTTCACAAAAAAATTCAAATGAGGCATACACTTGCAAATGCCCGGATTTTTTCAAGCTCATTATTATTCATAATTATTGGTTCGTTGCTAACTGATTTGTATCATATGCTTAAATATGATTGGTTGAAATTTTTTGAAAGGAATACTTATACCAATTGCATTGCTTCCAACATTAATCATAGCGTTGAGAATCGGGGAATAAACTCTAGGATATATTTGGGTGTCATAAGTATAAACAAAGAATATTCAAAAACATTCATTAGTCTCAACGAAATAATATGTTCAGAATTTCGTGCTCAATGTTAATGTGATTTGTTTAGTGGTAGTCGAAGACCGGAAGTTGTTATTCCTGGGAAGATTCTTGATATTTGTATACATAGAACTTACATTTCATCTTTGAAGAAGCTTCATTCACCTCCTATCCATAAACACAAAAATCAACTTTTAATTATCAGTATTCAATGAAACACAGAACCACTTCCTCAAGAAACTATAATTGGACAAATCTCAAGTAAAGTTGCAATAAGAGATAGTCGCAAACAACACCCAATACAGATACAATGGTAGCGTCGTATTATCTGAATGCTTGGACAAGACTGAAACGTAAACGACTTTTATGGAAGCGGAGTTCCACCTGCCTCTTATTACAAGTCGACTCAACCGCCAGGTTATTCGCACCTGTCGTTCTTTTTCCTTACCATCGAAGTAGAGAGTATATGGGTAATCTATTCGAATACAAGGAGTACAAGGACAACGAAAGCATTGAAACACCTGATTTATGGACCAAAATCTAACTGAAAAAACAATTTTCAGTTTCTATAGAGTGGCACATAGTTGTTCTATTGGATTCCTTCCCTATTCTCATTCTCATCTGTTTAGTAAATTCGTCGAATGTTTCGTTTTCAGGATGCGTATAGATATCAGTTCAGCTAAAACGGATATTATCTAACTTCGTTATTTCTGTCATTATGTCATATGAATAGGAAAGCATTCGGACTGAATGATAAAAGTGAGTAGAGGAATAATGTTATCAATATTAAAGAATTCTCCTCCATACTCCATGATTAATCAATGAAATAGAAAAGCAGATGCCTTGTCAATTGAAGAAAAATGATATTTCTGGATAACTTTCGAATTGAATCCATAATCATCGAAATAAATATTTCCCAACAATTTTCATCTATATTGTCGACTAGGGGATAGAGAATTGTAGACAAATTCAAGGTATGAAACTTATCTAATAAAAATGAAGTAACTTTTCTTTTTCATGGCTAAGTTCTTCTGAAGCTTCTTAATTCCGTAGGTCATATACAGTAGGCGCTCGATAATCCAGCCCTCGCCAAATTTGATAATCCGGCATTTCCGATAATCCGGCATGAAGGGAAAAAATCGGGTGCCGGATTATCGAGCGCCTACTGTATTTAGGTATGAAACAGAATAACAGAAATATATTCTTCGGTTATTGTCCACTATGAAATTAAATAAAGTAAGATGAATTGGGAGTTTTGGACTATTTTATTTATTGTTCTTAAAAAGACGCCGTTGTTTCGAAACTAAATCGTTTCTTTTTCAACACTGGAATTAAAAATTTTCTAATTTAAAATTATACACATTAAAAACTCTGTCACAGTTGAAATCAAAAATTAATAATATATATATATATATATATATATATATATTCTTATGAAAATAGAGAGCTAAAATAATACAATAAATGTTGAAACAAAAAGTACCTAAGCTGAGGTAAAAAAAGAACGGGGTATCATAACATTCTTCGTATGATACTATAGAATCATACGATAATATCATCACTAGTATCATATGATACTATAGAGCCAGGGGAAAAAAACCTCAGCCGAAAAAACCTGCCACCCCGTAAAATTAATAATAACAGTCCTAGTTCTTAAACAATATGAGTAGGAAATGATGATAATAATAATAATAATATTTATTCATTGTTTTAGACAAAATACATTTGTATACAACATGTCAGAAAGGTGAAAGAAAGCAACATCAAATCAACAGCACAAGAGAAAATGAAAATAAATGAACAATCTGAAACTATTTTACAACTTAAGTATTCGCCAACACTGTAATCACAGTTTAAGAGCAACAACACTATAATCTGTCTCTTGAATTCTCTGTATTCCAAAATTCTCAGTCTTTCTGGAATAATTGAATAATTTGGGTGAGTGCTCAAATTTAGCAGGGACGGGCCCAAGGGGGGGGATGGGGGGGGATGATCCCCCCCCAATGTTGAACGAAGTTGGCAAAATTTTCAAACCAGTTGGAAGATTTTCAAGGGAGTTGGAAAAATTCCAAAGCAGTTGGAAAAATTTCAAAGCGGTTGGAAAAATTTCAAAGCAGTTGGAAAAAATTTCAAAAGGGTTGGAAAAATTCCAAAGTAGTTGGCAAAATTACAAAGCCTTGGGAAAAAATTCCAGAACAGTTGGAAAAAGTCCAAAGCAGTTGGTAAAATTTCAAAGCAGTTGAAATACATAATTCCAAGAGAGTTATGAAATACGAAGGAATCTGAATCAGAAAAAACAAGTTTGCAATCAGTACTTGACAATATACATATGTATAGCCGGCAATAAATGGTATTCAACCCAATATTTTTACTATCAAGTGTTGGAAAAGATGCGGCCTCGAGAAGTTGGTACCCAGTTGTAAATTTTTCAGTTACGTCGCATGGACAGTGTCATAACAAAACCATCTGGTATCATAAATTTAAGCTGTTACTTTCAGATAAGCAGAATCATCATTAGGTACGCTCTTCGTACCTTGTGTTATAGTTTTGCGAATAAACAATATTATGTGTACAGGGTATCCCAAATTGCTTGATTTTGGCTGGTTCTGGTACTTCTAGACTAGATAGGTAAAAACGTTGAAAGGAGTCCTGGGCTCAATTTCCGTGAAAATACCAGTACTGAAAACGGTTTCTCGATATATGAGAAAGATAAAAACTTTCAACAAGCACTTTTTCATCCAGAATAAGACATTATTTTAAATTTTCTTCATCTTTGAATTTTTTTTATGATAAAAGATGAAAAAAAAAATGCGTTCGTATTCGAAATGAAAAAATGTTTTTTTTTTCCACGAGAAGAAAAAATTGAATATAGTTTCTTATTTCCGGTGGAAAAGCGCTTCTTGAAATTTCAGATCGTTTTTAGATATTTTCGTGAAAAGAAAAATTCGAAATCGATAATTTTTTGTTAAATAAAAAAAATTAAGATGTGAAACGGTTTTCACTTATGGTGTTTTCACGAAAATCGAGCCCAGGACACCTTTCTAAGATTTTATCTATCTGGTCCAGAAATACCTGAAACAGTCAAAATCAAGCAATTTGGGATACTCTGTATATAAATTTAAATAATGAACCAAAAGAGATTCAAAGTGAAGTTTGAGTTATGTGGTACCTTATAAAAAATTTTTTTAAAAGTTTATGAACAGAAAATGCACGAAGGAAAACAAGTGTGAGCGGAAATTTTGGATAGTGACCACAGAATATCGGAAGTCACAACAACAATCTTTCAAAACACGAAATATATCCTCAATTCCAAACACTAATTGCAATAAACGCTGCAAAAGAGTTCGAAATCGCCAACGCAAATTAGGAAATTTTGTTCAAAATTGTTTCTTCAATATGAGTGATTTAGGTCAAAACCATTTCTCTACCAAATCAGGAATCTGTTTTTTTTTAAGAAGTATCTTGATTTATGACACACACTTTGACACACTTTTTCTGTGTAAACTAGGGATTTATTTTGCTTTTCTTTATTTCATAAAATCTGTAAGGCTTATTTTTCATCAAACGAAATATATTTTCTGAGAATTTTGTTCCGATTATTCCGTGAAAACAACCCATGTTAGGGATGAGCAGTTTCAATATTTTGAATCTCATCAAAGTGATAAGTAATTGATTGTGAAAAATATTCTGTTTTATGATGCTTGAAATTTTGAGATACACCAAATTATGAAACTAAATTAAAGAATGAAACAAAAAGTGTGTCTCAAAGTTTCGAATATACTTCAAAGTAGTCTTCACAAAAAAACGATTCCATAAAATAAAGAATCAACATAAATTTCTCATCAATTTGATTCCCAATATATATACTCCTTCCACGGCATGAAAAGAATAGATTTTTCAGAAAAAATATTTTCTCTGATGAAAATGAGCCGTGCCTCCTCTCCCAGATTCCACGAAATGAAGAAAAGCTACAAAACTGAAGAAACAAACAAGTGGTGTTTCTCAAAGTTTCAAGCAACATCAAGATACTCTCTATGAGAAAAACAAACTCCATAAAATCTACTTAATTGAATGTTCGGTAGATGAAAAAAAAAGTTAATTGCTCCTCACTCTGTTGAAATTCATAATTTTGAGTTTTTTTTACCGAAACAAATATTATACCAAAATATATATAAAACGAATTCCTGTCAATTCAATGTCAAGTTGGAAAATTTTCGATGGATTTCCCCCCCCAAAAATTTGGTTTCGGCCCGTCCCTGAAATTTAGTTATGTTTTGGAACACAGGGAAAATCTTCATGTTTTGTATCATACTCATGATGGTCAGAGCACTTTTCAGTTGAATTAATATTATTTTTTGTGAAGAATAAACTATTCAATGTCAGTAGTTTTAAATTCGAGTTGACTAGTATGATCTGATATACACAAATATTATTGTAGGTAATATTTTCATCAAATCTTCGTTCTCCATTGATCAATCAATCGTTGATCATGTTGCTATGGATGATGCTTAGGTGTTGTATGTCTTCTCAGTGATTCACTGTATTGTTTCGTTCAATCTAAATTATTTATTAAGGAGCGGTTACCACAGTACGTTGTTTGTCGAACCACGAACCTTAGTGCTCAGTTCGCTACAGTCCGCCTTTTTTCCTCACTTTTTTCTAGTCAAAGTTGGCACGAAATCGTTAAGGAAAACATTCTGAGATATTGAATGATTCAATAATGATGATAATAATAAAACGGTTTCAACACAGGGTGTTCATTCCGATTCGTAACGTCAAGAGGTTTGCTTAAAGATCTCGGAATCTAACTTGTTAACCCATAGAGATCTGAAATTGACGATCTCTCGGATTTCAGGAAATATTCGGGATACTGCCATGATGGGTAGAAAGTAGAACCACAGGCTCAAGAAATGGAGTTCAATGAAGAAATAATAGAATCAAAAGGCAATAACAGACTGCTGAAATATATATCTAATTTTCGACAAACATATATTTTATTCAAAAACACACTGGAAGAGAAGGAGCAAAACAAGATATATTTCTACACAGCGCGCTTAAATTAATCTGTGGAGCTAAATAGAAAAACTATAAACCTGCTGGGAGAGAAAATGATGACGAAAAATGAATACTATCAACAGAACCTATCGATTACGGACCAGAAAAAGTTTTAATCGTTTGTAGACATTTACGAAAATGAAAAAGTTTGGGCACATCTTCAAAATCGATAATATATCGAAATTTTGTTATGTCTTGCAAAAAATGAAGATATCGTGAAACGGTTTTCACAACTGATGTTTTCAAGAGAATCGAACCCAGAACTCGTTTCAGCGTTATTATCTTTCTAGTCTAGTAGTACAAGAAACAGCCAAAATCAAGCAATTTGCGATACCTTGTACAGGACCTGAGAAAAAATATTATCTCCAAGAGTTGAATATTACATACAATGGTATGTTCGGTGTAGACGTTGCACGTCTCTTCCAACTGAATACAGACCAGAGATTTCGAGGACATTGTTTCAAACTCCGGAAGGGTACGTTCCGGCTTCCTTGCAGAGAACATTTTAAGAAAAAGAATAAAACGGTAAACAAAAAAATTCTTTGCCTTTACGGAGGCCAACACCGAAAAAATTTCTGAAACATAGATGAATTCAAAATAGTAATCATCGAAATGAATACCATTTTCAATTCCCAGGCTCAGAGATCTTTTATCATGAGGTTGGAGAAATGATATTAGATTTTGTCACTGAGATGAGCGATATACCGGTTTCGGCCTTGTTTGGCCTCATCAGTATCGCATACATCTCAGGGACAAAATCTTCATAAAAAACTTCGATATTTATAGCAATCGGGTGCGATGTACTAAGTAGAAATTACACAGCAGTGACATCCAATTGCGTCAAACTGAAGTTTCATATCTCCAATGATATGCGAAAAAAGAACTCTGTACATCCTCTTTCACTCAATGAGATTTTAGCAGTGGCCCTAAATCGGGGCTCTCATGCAGGTTTCTCCGCCTGGGAATTGAAAATGGTATTCATTTCGATGATTACTATTTTGAATTCATCTATGTTTCAGAGAACATTTTCTTTGCAATCGAGTGTTCCATTTGTGGAATCGCCTTCCAGAGAGCGTTGTTGATTCGCCATCCGTGAACACTTTCAAAATCAGATTGGACCGATCGTTCAGTGATTGAGTGTTTCTTTATGTTCATTTCATTTTATTTATTGTTTTTTGCACTATGGACTTCATTCATATTTACTTAATTGTTTTGCTTGTGCTCAGTTTATTTAATAATAATGATAATAATTTGCGAGAATTGTCACACCAGGCGGTTCGCTTCCTTTGACTCGTGCAAATTTACCGACAATCGATGGAAATTCGACCATCACGCACCACAAACCGTGAACTATAGCAAACCACCCATGTCAGACAGCGCGTTGTTCGTGATTTGTCCAGACAGATTCAGCAGGCCAAGCACCGCAAACAGTGAACTTCGACAAACCACCATGTCAGACAGTGCGTGGTTCGTAGTTTCTCCAGGCAGGTTCAGCGAACTACGCACTGTATAAGGCTTCGTACACATTAGGCGTTTGGCGTTGCGTTTAACGCGCGTTGGCAGCGTACACACTGCAGCGTTAGTTCGGCGTTAGATCAGCGTTATATTCTATTAATTAAGGCGAGCATACCGTACTAGTTCAGCAAATACTTCAAAAATGAATGCTGAAGTTATTCGGTGTGTGTGGTTCATCTACGGTCGATATAAAAGGCGATGCCAAAGACAAAAAAAATTGGGTTCACCCAATAACACGCGATAGACTAACGCATGGAAGGTTTCAAATACTGTATTCAAAATTACGGCAACATTGATCGAAGTTTTTCAATTATGTCAGAATGTCTGTCACATAATTTGATGACCCACTCTGTCTGCAGTGGCGTTCGAGCTCTAGTCCACTGCTGAGAAGTCTGTGTTGATGCTAATATCAACGTAGTTATACGCTCCTGGATTTATTGAGGAATATGGAAATAGATTTGCTTGATGTGTTGTTTTCGTTTGAGGAATTTGTGCTCTTTGAATGATATTGAGCAATTCACTTTTCCTTGACAGACGTCGGTTCTTGGGTACTTTTTTCATTTCACTGTACAGGGTGGGCATATTTCGATGTTTTACCACTACAACTTTTGAACCAGAGGAGATAGACAAAATCTGATACCCTATTCTCGATGTCTTTTTCGGAGAAACTAACAAGAATTGTATTCATTTATGGCGATCTTCTTTTGTTTTCGAGTTATAAGTGAAAATTGGAAAAATGGCGATATCGTAAAAAATTTATATCTCCGCTAATACTGATGATAGAGCTCTGAAATTAAATCATTCTACAGGCACTTTTTAACGTAGAATCCTGTGGCATGCTCGTCTTTTTTGCAGCATTTTTAATTACGAAGCTATGACCCAAAGTTATGTGTTTTTAAATAGAAACACTATATTTCTGTGTCATTTTCTGAAAGCTAAATTTTTTCTGATTTCAAAAATATATAACATCGTAAGGTTTGTATCAATATGAGTATAGAAATTGGTCAAGAACCTCATTTTCATATGAGTCCCAATACTTTCTATGGTTTCAACTATTGATGAGCACAGAAAAATGGAGCTTCCTATAACAAAAGTATAGAAATGAAAAGACTACCAGAAATGAAGTGTGGTAATTATAAGATACTAAATTCTTCTGTGCTCATCGACAATTGCAACCATAGAAAGTATTGAGACTCAGATGAATATAGGTTCTTGACCAATTTGTATACTCATATTGGTTTATTGATACGAACCATACGATGTTATATATTTTTGAAATCAGAAGAAATTAATGGCACAGGAATCTAGTGTTCCTATTCAAAAAAACATAACTTCGGGTCATAGCTTTGTAATTAAAAATTCTGCAGAAACGATGAGCATGCCACTGGATTCTACGTATTGAAGTGCCTGTATAATGTTTTAATTTCAGAGCTCTATCATCAGTATTAGCGGAGATATCAATTTTTTCCGATATCACCATTTTTCCAATTTTTGCTTATAACTCGAAAACAAAAGAAGGTAGCCAAAAATAAATACTACTCTTGTTAGTTTCTCCGAAAAAGAGATCGAGAATGGGATATCAGATTTTGTCTATCTCCTTTGGTTCAAAAGTTGTAGTGCTAAAACATCGAAATATGCCCACCCTGTACAGGGTGGACAAAATTGGTGAACTATAATTTTTTAACCGAAAGAGATAGAGGAAAATGAATCACACTTTACGGTCATCTTTTTTAGAGAAACTGATAAATCCATCAACTGCATTCCTCTTCTTTTGTTTTCGAGACTAAAATTGAAATTTGGGAAATTTTCAATTTCGGTCTCCTTTTTCTGAATGTGCTAGGATGTTAAATGAAAACATCATACAGACACTTTTTTCATAGCAATCCAGTAGTGTATGTTTTTTCAGGAGGAAAAAATACAACTTCATCTTATAGCATAAATAAGCAAGGAAGCCTATTGGGAAGAAATATAGTATGCTACTGGATTGCTATAAAAAAATGTCTGTATAATGCTTTCATTTTGACATCCGAGCACAAACAGAAACGGAGAAAATGACCGAAGTTGATATTTTGGACTGAAATTCGAAAACAAGAGAAGATGAAGAGGAATGCAGTTGATGACATTATCAGTTCCCCTAAGATTTTTTATATCTGGAACTTTTCCATGAATATTGAAAATTTCAAATATCTCTTCCCAATTCCTTTTTTTCACTATTTTATTTTTATATTCGGGACTCGTCATGTCAAACCAAGCTGGTTTTTTTTAACCTCATCAATAAATAAGTCAGTATCGAAATTCCATTTTCATTTTCAAATTAGATACAATCGTCATGAAAACGCACGTTGAAGTGTGTACGACTGCATAAGAACACATGTATCTCGAAACGCCCACCTGACGCATATTCAACGCGCGCTTCAAAAAATATCTTGAAACGCACGTTTTCCGGGCGTTGGATACAAACGCTCATTTTGCATGTGTACGGGTACATAAGAGCACTTGTTTTTCGAAACGCGCGCTAGCAAGAAGCGTGTTTCGAAACACCTAATGAGTACCCAGTCGAATATCCTCAAACGCACGTTTTACGAGCGTTGGATCAAAAACGCGCGTTTGCATGTGTACGGATACATTGGAGCACTTGTATTTTGAAACGCGCGTTTGGCTAACGCGCGTTTCCTAACGCCTAATGTGTACATGGTCTAACTGTGTCTTTAGCTTATGTTTCTTCTATATCCGTTTTGCTCTTTGTCAACTTCGGAGATGTGAAGATTCTATCACGTCTCACGTTCTCGAAGTTGAACTTGAGGCCAGTGTTCATTTGGTGTAGTGTAGGTACCGTTTTATCTTAGTTTGCCACGTTTTGCAGTCTCTTTCATATTGTCTTTTACACTGTTAGATATTGCTTTGTTTGGCCTATCCTTGTGACATCCATGACATGAGATTTTATATATTACTTGGGATTCAAAAGTTTGGGGTGTTTTCTATTTCAGTCGAGTGAAGAATATTTTGGTGGTCTCTAAGTTGTCGTAGGCGCATCCACCTTTTAGATTTTTAAATAGTCTACAAATAGTGTGAGAAAGGCGTGGTAGGTACGGGAACTTGAAATATGAGGTTGCATCACTGGATTTGCATGAGTTATAAATGTATTTTTTCTTATCACTCTATTCATGATATAGAGCAGGTAGTTTTTTTGGACCAAGATATTTTTCTCCTTTTTAAGATTGGATTTATGGAACTTGGTGTCTCTAGGTCTTTTTATGGGGTTGTCCAATTTGCTTTTCTTTTGATGCATGCTGTGGTTTTCGTAACAGTTGACGCTTTTAATGGTCTGGTATAATATATATATATATATATTTTTTTATTATTTTTAATATTTTTTTATTATTTTTAATTTTTTTTTATTATTTTTATTTTTTTTTATTTTTATTTTTTTTTTTTAACTTTCACACTTCAAAGTGGTATGGTATAACAGTGCCCGGGCAGGATAACCAAGGGCACTATTCATCATCAGTAGGGAGATATTATGCGCCGCACGATTCCTACCGTACCCAAAATTGCCGCCCTCTGCATCTACATTATTGTGTTTCCAGGTAAGTTTAGTTCTTCGATATGTTGCACTGTTCTTTTGTGTACCAGACCATTAACATTTATAACTAACGGCATTATAGTAACTCTCTTGAGCTGCCAAATCGATTTTATTTCCTGAGCCAGTATCTGATATTTTTCGTATTTTTTAGCGTATGTTTTGGAAAGATTGTGATCCGAAGGCACAGCGAAGTCTACCAGGATTGCGGATTTTTCGACCTTATTCCAGATGACCATGTCCGGCCGATTGTGTTCCAGTCCCCTGTCAGCGATAATCGTGACATCCCAGTACATTTTGGTTGTTTCATTCTCTAGGACTGATTGAGGTGAGTATTTATAATTCGGGGTGAAGTTATTAAGTAAGTTCTTGTTTATGCATACCAGTTGATGGACTACTTTACCCATATTATTATGTCTTTCCAGGTATCTAGTCTGAGTTATAGCACTGCAGCCTGCCGTCAAATGATGTATTGTTTCCTCGGCAAGGCCACACATTCTGCATTTGGTGGTATCTGTATCCTGATGTAAAATGTGCTTAACATATGCTCGAGTCCTCACAACCTGGTCCTGAATCGCCAGAACTGCACCCTCAGTTTCCGGGAACAGGTATCCAGAGGTTAGGTAGGCGTTCGATGTTTTTATATCAACGTCTGCCTGCTCCAGGCTGGCATAGAACCTGCCGTGTATGGTTTTATTCTGCCAAGTTGTTCTCATCCTTACTAAAGCATCCTCTGCTTCAGGTTCCTCCGAACGTGATAAATTCAGGACTGTGTAATTTTTATCCCAGGCAACTATTGTTCTGTATGAAGGTAAGTTCTTATTCCTGAAAAATTTTCTCAGATTATCTTTCTCTTTCAGAACCATAGCTTCTAAGCTTGCTAATCCCCGCCCTCGTTCGACCCGGGGCACGTACAGCCTTTCAATCGCTGAATTGGGATGCAGCATGCCCCGTTTAGTCATCATTGTGCGGAGTTTTTGGTCCAGTCTTCCCAGCTCGGTTTTTGACCAGGTGAGTATGCCAGCGGTGTATGTGAGTGGTGGTATCGCCCAGACGTTGATAGCTACAATTTTGTTCTTCGCATTTAGGTGTGTGTTTAGAATTTTGCTGACCCTTCTTACCAGTTCCCTTTCGGCCATCACCTTATTTTCTTTTTGTCTTATTTCGTAAGACTGCTGTATTCCCAGATATCTGTACGTGCTCTCAATTCCCAGATTTCTTATACAGCCTCCGTCCCTTAGTGTGATGTTTTCATTTTCCGCAAGCTTTCCTCTTCTTACATGAACAGTCGCACACTTATCCAATCCAAACGTCATTCGAATGTCCTCACTAAAAGCCCTAACAATCTCCAGCTCCCCCTACAGTTGCTGCTTTCCCCTGGCAAACAACTTCAAATCGTCCATGTAGAACAAATGGGTCAACTTAGTTAGGTCATCAATGGCATATCCATACGCACTTCGATTCAGCATGTTGCTCAGCGGATTTAGGGCAAGACAGAACCAAAGAGGGCACAGACCATCCCCCTGGAAAATGCCTCTTTTTATTCTAATAGTTTGGGTTCTGTATGTTTGGGTTGTTCCTTTTACCGACAATGTTGTTCTCCATGTCGACATCAGGTGGCGGAGAAGGCTTGAGACCTGCGGGTCAATTTTATAGATATCCAGAATTTCGATCTACCAGGAATGGGGCACAGAGTCATAAGCCTTCCGGTAATCGATCCAACTCATAGATATATTCTTTAGTCGTTTTCTGGCTTGCTTAGTGACGATGTTGTCAATTACCAACAGTTCTTTACATCCCCTAACCTTATGCTTGCATCCATTCTGTTCCCAGGCTAAGATATTATTACTTTTAATATGGGAGTATATTTTTTGCCTGATGATAGATGTCATTATTTTGTATGCCGATGGAAGACACGTTATGGGCCTGTAGTTCTTTGGTTGTGTGAGGTCGCCCTTCTTTGGAATCATGTGCGTCAGTCCTTTTGTAAAATATGAGGGTATTTCTTGTGGATTCTTCAGAGCGCTTTATATATATATATATATATATATATATATATATTAGACCGAGTATTAGACTGATTCAAAAAAATCGAAATTTTTTCTCTTCACGAAACCCCCCCTAATTATCTTCAGGGTATGGAAAAAAGACCGCTGTGAAAATATCAGCTTCAGATCATGATATTTAGAGGTCTCTCATAAATTATTTCTATTTTCCCTACTAATAGCAGGGGAAAATTTTCTTTCTTCAATAAAAAATTCCTAGAGCACAAACCAATAGACGTATTTCATGGTGTATTACATTTTTGTGTAGGCAATCAGATACTCTACAAAAATGTCTCCTACGATAGTTATACTATTCGATGCTTATAGTCAATAGTTAATTAATAGTTTAAAAGGGCGTACAATCCAGCTCGCCTTCCAGTCCCAGAGATCTAATGAAATCCAATATCTCGGAAGGCTTCAGTGGAGCTAATTCCTCATTCCAGAGGTTTCTTGACCTAATATTTTTTGGATCTTGCAGTTTCAAAATTCCGAAGGAACTTTTTGGAGTGATCCAACCCTGCGATATTCTGCCAGAGTGTTTCTCTATCAGTTTTCTCCTTCTCCAGAAACTTCTTCTTATAGATTCGTAATATTGAGGTATTTTTGAAGAAAAGAATCATTCAAAAAAATCGACTTTGAATGTTTTCACTAAACACGCCTTCTAATCATCTTCAGATAATCGAAGAAAGGCGTCTGCGAAAATATTAGCTTTAAATATTAATATTTAGAGGTCGCTCATCGAAGATTTCTCTTTTCGCTGATGATAGCTGGAAAAAATTTCTTTTTTCGATAAAAGGTTTTTTGTTCACGAACCAATAGACGGATTCCACTGTAGGATACATTTTGGTGTAAGGAACTAGATACTCTACGAAAATGTGCTATACGATATTTCGATAAAACCGCTCATTCAAAACTTCTTCGAACTTTTTCATAAAAAATACCTTTATATAAGGTATTCAGATATTTGTGACGAAAAAGTTCGAATAACTTTAAAACGAGCGGTTTCATTGAAATATCGTATGACACCTATTGTAGAGTATCTAGTTCCCTACACGAAACTGTATCACACAATGGAATCCGTCAATTGGTTCATGAACAAAAACTTTTTATCGAAAAAAGAAAATTTTTTCCTGCCATCAGCAGCCAAAATAGAAATTATCGATGAGTGACCTCTGAATATTAATTTTCACAGACGCCTTTTTTCGATACCCTGAAGATAATTAGAAGTCGAGTTTCGTGAAAACAAACAAAGTCGATTTTTTTTTAAATAATTTTTTCTCCAAAAATACCTCAATATTAGCATCGAATCGAGTTATTTTTGAACAGGCCGTTTTATCCAAATATCGAGGGAAACATTTATCTATCTAATTGCCATTGTGTATCACACAATGAAATCAATCAATTGGTTCGTGCTCTAGCGACCTCTAAATATTATTATCGGATGCAGATATTTTCACAAAGGTCTTTTTTCGATACTCTGAAGATAATTAGAATATATAATAATCTTTCTCTGTGTGAATTGAAGATAATAACTGTAATTTGATGTCTGTCTCTGAGAACAGGTTTATTAATTCAAGAATAATCAAACATAACAATGAACTATCTTTCCTAAAATCAGGAATCGGAAATTAAAGCTATTAATCTTCTATACGAAATATGACAATATAAAAAAAACTGATTTAACAAAAGTCAAAGTGAAACATGTCCACTCAGATCCCATCAACGGAATGTGGGGTTTCACTTTCACTTTTACACCTCCCCTCCTCAAGTGTAAAATTTACACAAGGTACAATTTTACTTATATGATAATATTGAGATTGGGATCGGACCCCAGGTGTATTCAGTTCATAAATTGATTATGATTTTCTGTTTTCTATAGTATACGGGCCTTTCCTGATTTCATCAGGCTTATTACGATTTAATTTATTACCAGTTTCAACATAAACATGATCGCCTATGATCAAAATTTCATTTCTACGATTATTGTCTACTCGAGCTTTATTCAACTCATGGTATCTTTGTGAATTTTGGAAAGGTATTTCTATATCTGTTTCTATATTATTTTGATTATTGAAAACTGATGGTAGTAAAGATGAATATTTTCCTAACAATAAATATTCTGGCGTAAATTGTGTGACATTGTGAACTGTTCTGTTATATTCAGATACACATTGTGTAAAAAGACGGGTCCATGGTTTCAAATGATTATTATCATTCAATTTACATCTCAATCGATTAGAAACTGTCTTTAGTTTTCAACTGAATTAGATGAAGTCAGGACTGTAACACTTATTTCAATCTGTGAAACATTTAAACTTGAAAAATTGAGTGAAACCTGAACAGTAAAATTACCTTTTTTGCATTAACTGCCTTTCGTTGAGAGTACCCAGGCACAAACTATTTAGAATGCATGTGGGAAATGAATGAGTTTTCTATTGAAGCTTAATTATTGTTCGGTTGATGATAATCTTTTATTTTCTTCCTCCTCGCAGTTGATTCACTTGATATAAGCATGCTCGCTTCTAAAACAAGGCCCAAGTGTGCCAAATATACACACAGTAGCATCAACTCCACATTTCGTCGGTTCCCAAATCCATGTGAACAAAATACAGAAAGATACTCAGTTCATTATTTATTAGGAACATCTTTTCTAAGCCATTTGAAAATTAATTTAGATGTGATGTATTGACCTTTTCTACAATGACAAGTTACGCATTGTCTATAAAAGCCTAAAATTTCACATACATCTTTGCTTTCTTCCAGGTCTTGAAAATGAGTAGTTTTAGCATACCCTAATGAAAACTGGGATGATAATGCAGTTTTGGTAGCATTATATTAAGAAGGACGAGTCTCTGTAGTGCTCATTTCAAGGAGGACTATTTTACTGATAATCATGCCCGCTACCTCAATTTAAATGTAGTTCCAAAGGACATAGTTGCTTCTGAACGAGAAAGATCAGGTGAGTAAGATGACAAAACCAGTAATGACGATGAATTTGACCACTATAGCAAAGAAGTTACGAGTAGAGCAAACTACAAGAAGAGGTGAAGAGATGGGACGAAAAATGTCTCGGGGAGCGTCAGATGTGGTGTCAATTGCATATAGCAGGACTTCGAAGTTGGTGTGGAAATTTCCTGAAATAAATAACGATTTAAATTTAAGAAGTAATGGTGTGTTCATTCATAAATCTCCATTTTCAAACAAAGTGTTTCTATTGATCTCAGGACATCATTCATATATCTTCATTGTCAAACAAAGTACTTCTTTTGACCTCATGAACCTTTGTTTGAATATATGTAAAAGTCAAAGACTCATCCTGTATACATGTTTATTCATAGTTGAGTGTTAATAAAACAAAAGTAACTACGCTTTTTTTATTTTCCTCGTATTGATTGTTTGATTAATGAGTAATATAGTCTTTTCTTTCTTACTGAAAATGAAAATTTACAATTAGTTTTGTTTGAACAAGTAGGTACCACGACGTCAAAAACCAAATAGATTTCGAACCGCTCGCCACCTACGGCCGATGTCGCAGATAGTTCCGATTTCTACCCTCGAAAATATTGGGTGGCGCTAGCTGCAAACAAGGTCAACAGGTTTTAGAAAGGAGTCGGTATTCTTCTCGTTTATACAGGGTCTTTCACGAGGAACCTCACCCATATTTATACGGGAAACTACTGAACGTATTTTCATGAAATTCAGCAGGAAGCTGATGAAATCTAAAATATTTTCAAGGCATGAGCACCTCCGGTTTTTCCGGAAATGACGTCAACTTTCGTTTTTCAAATTAGAACACCATTTTTTTATTGCAGAAATAGATTCCTTAGAAAATTTCAAGTTATTTTGATGTAATATTTTTCAGTTTTGGTTAGAAAATTCTCTCTGAGCGGGAAAATTCGAAACAAAAAAATCGAAAATAGAGCTCCGCTGAAACAAGATTAACTTCGAGGTTTTTGGATGGAAAATTTTCATTTTTGGGATTTTTCAAGATGTAAGATTGATGTATCCACTTTAAAAATCGAAATCGCGATTCATGATACAGGGGGTGAAAAAATCGCTTTCCAAGTTAGGGATGACAAAATCGTGAATAATCAATTTTTTCAAATTAGAACCCCATTTTTTATGGCAGATATTGAATCTACGTTAAAAAATAATGTGAGTGTATGCATCACACCCTTGCCCTAAAATGGATATTTTCTGAGTTATTCACAAAAAACTGTTTTTCGTCTTGAATTTTCAGCTATTTCTTTTCCCTTCATGCCAAAAAGATGAAATTTTCAGGAACTGTTATTGAATTTCATGAAAATACGTTCAGTAGTTTCCCGTGTAAATATGGGTGAGGTTCCTCGTGAAAGACCCTGTATGGCTTCATACCACATGTTTTCTAAACGCTGTACACACTTTGATCTCTTTGAAAAATATTGATTTTCATTAATGAATTTTTTAAAAACTAGATTGTTATTATTTATTTCCTGATGTCAAATGTGAATAATTTAAATTTTGAAAATTGTTAAATCTAGCTTTCAAAAAGAAATGAATTAGTTTCAGAACGTAGGCGCCCTTTTAAGAACAATAAATAAAATAGTCCAAAATTCCCAATATAACTTACTTTGTTAAATGATAAGTATGTTAATTTCGTTGTGTAACGATTTTCTGTATACAGAAAAATCATAAGTAGAACAACGTCAAATGCCTGTTAGGTATTTGATTGTTAGCATAAATGCAATTACCACATCAAGAACTGCTCAACTCTAGCCTTAGGGGAAGGGTATTCTTCCACCATGACTCTAGCGGAATTTATTTCTATTCAAAGATAAAATGGACCAATGCGAACAAATTTTCATAAATTCCCCTACAGACAGCGTGTTTGGGAAGAAAGGGCGATTATAATTATGACGGTTCGACAATAAAAAATGAAATTTGCTTTGTTTAAATTTTATATTACTCTGTCTCAAAGTTGAATACATATATGTTGTACTATACTCTGTTCAAACCTAAGCGAGAACAATAAAACGAGGGTCGCGCAGCGGTAGGAGGGCCATCGGATAGTTACTTTCCGTCCAGAGTCGAATCGAGGAGATTTCATACAATCGTTCAGTTTTAACTGAATGGAAAGGACCCAAATCTGGTGTTTCCCGGAATTATCTTTGTCGGAATCTTGCAAGATTCCGACCCGAATCTCTGAAACTCTGGTGTTTCTTGGAATTACCTTGCCGCAATCTCGAGCATAGTTCCGAGTACGACCGTGGCAATCTTTTAGGGCGGTCGAAGGGAGCGTTGTTATGACCGTTTGACCAGTGCCGTATCTAGGTACTACTGCGCCTGTGGCAAGATTTTCTTCAGCGCCCCAAAATTGGCGTAGATTTTTTTCATCCCTTATATATATATATATATATATATATATATATATATATATACATATATATGTTTAAAATTTTTTTTTGAATAAACTAAATATATTTATATATGTAATATAAATATATATATTATAATATTTTTTCATAATATTATTCAGATATTTTCGTCACAAATTTGAAATAATACACAATAATATGAATATTTACCTATTTTTATTGAAAACATAAAATACTCATCTCAAATAAAATATAAATATAAACATAATATGAATTCTAAAAACGAAACAGACAAACAAAAAATTTTCAACTGAAAATTCATTAACACTGCAAACGCAAAGTGAAATGTTTTTTTGGTTAATTGACTAGAAAAACTAATCGTTAATCACAATATGTTCAAAACCTCGCCTTCCTTGATTTTGCTTCGGCGAATATATCAATTAATTCAGAGTAATCTAAGGTACATGTCACTTCTTTCTCGATGGCGAGGATTGACATATTTCATAATCGCTCTTGTCCCAAGGAGGAACGAAGATACGACTTTATAAGTTTCAGTTTGCTAAAGGAACGTTCACATGTAGCAGTTGTCACTGGCAAACTCAGAAATATTCTCGACGCCGTTTCCAGATTGGGATAAATATTTTCAAGAGTCAGATCATATACAAGGTGTCCCGTAAAGACCACGTCAAACGAAAACGGAAAGTAGATCAGAATATGCTCTACCTGATGTGAAAAAATCGTTCATATGAAAGTCTCACAGTTTACGAGATATTTGATGTTTAATGAAAATGTTGAATTTTTTCACTTAAAATGCTTTCTCTCTTGCGGAAGCTACAATTAAATACTTTTCGAATCAATTTTTTTCCGTAAATATTGTTGAATGATTACTTCAATTCATGCAATGAAAAATAGCACAAAATATTATACAGGCATTCTGAAAAAAAAAATTTAAATTCCTTCAGAACTGAAGGAAGTTTTTTTGTACTGAATTCTATCTGACGTGGTATCAAAAAAAGACGCTAGACCTATTCTGCATTTTGTGAGGATTCCGAAAAGATAAAATACAGGTGATAACCTCCTTCTCGAAAAAAGATATTTGAATGTTTACCGAAAATGGAGCATTTCTGTGAAAAACTGATTTCTTCACCTTTTCCATAAATCATTTCATTTTGCAGATTCTGCTGTAACATATTGAATAATTCTCTTGAAAAATGTCAGTTAGTCCTTAAATTACTTATTAAGTGAAATTATTCATTAATTGCAATGATATATAATATAATAACGCACAGGACCTTCAACATCAACAAATCTATTGTGAAGAAACTTTAAAAATAACAATAATAAAAATTCAGGATTCGTATTAGAGCAAATGCTCAAAATGACACCCCCTTCGCTAAAACATGCCCTGCATCTATTGAGAAATAACCTTTTCAAACCGTTCAAACTTCTCCCCGCTATTTTGGATGCTGAAATACGAATGCGGTCCCTTAGTTGTGCTTCATCTCTTATTTTCGTTTTTGAAAAAACCCCAGTAAAAAAATCCAAAGGATTTAAGTCTGGTGAACGGGGAGGCCACAAAATGTCACCGCCCCTTCCGACTGTAGTGTCGACTGTTGTCGTGTTGAAACCACAGAATACGTCGCATTTCCAGTTTTATATCTTCAAAGAGTAAGGGTACACTGTTCCTTAGAAAATTCAAATAATTGGTCGGACCGAATATTTTGCCATCGTATATTCCAGTCCATAAATTCACCGTAAATCGATATTGGGATCTATCTTGCCTTATATTGTGCGGATTCTCGATGTTCCAACTATAAAGATTATGCCAATTGATTGATATGCCCGCTTTGAGTACAGGAAGACTCATCAGTCCAAAGGATATTATTGAAAAAAATCGGGATTTGCTGTATGTACCTTGAGTGAATCATTGAATCGCACCACATCATATCGATGTTCGAAAGTTCTTCAGGCAAAGAAAAAGAAATAAAAAACTCAGTCAGTGAATTGGCATCTTAATAACATTTTATTGATTTGTTGATTGATTATTTTCAGCAGGAAGTGCAAAATGAAAGTATTTATGGAAAAGGTGAAAAAAACAGTTTTTCACAGAAATGCTCCATTTTGGATAAACATTCGAATATCTTTCTTTCTGAAGAAGGTTATCACCTGTATTATACCTTTTCAGAATCCTCACAAAATAGGCAACTTTTCAACGTAATATGCAGAAAAGGTCTAGTGTCTTTTTTTACACAACGTCAGATAGAATTCAGTACAAAAAACTCTTCCTTCAAAACATGAATTTAAAATTTTTGTTTTTCAGAATCCCTGTATAATATTTTGTGCTATTTTTCATTGTATGAATTGAAGTAATCATTCGACAATATTTACGGAAAAAACTGATTCAAATATTATTCAACTGTAGCTTCCGCAAGAAAGAAAGCATTGTAAGTGAACAATTGCATTGAACAATTTTTTCACATCAGATAGAGCACATTCCGAACTACATTCCGTTTTCGTTTGACGTGGTCTTTACGGGACACCTGTATACCTCTCAATATTTGTAATGGCCAAAAAAATATTTTTGGCGTATACATGAAAACCGTGACATGTTATCTCGAATATTTGGTTGGCGCTTCTATATATCTTTGAATTTTTTTGGCACTCAATTTTTTTTCATTTGATATTTTTTGGCGCCCCTGCGGACCTTGCGCCTGTGGCGGGGGCCACTTGGCCACACCCTAGATACGGCCCTGCGTTTGACCAATACGAGCTTTATTGTGCGCAAACTAGACGATTCTGTTCGTATTTATTGCTCTCGCTTAAATTTGACCAGAGTATAGCTTGCCTGCGCAAATCGGCTATGAAAATTATTGTTATTATTATTTATTATTTTCCCACTATTTTTTTATATTATTATTTTATTGACATCGACTACTTGGGTCATTAGTCATGTCTTCAAAAACGAAAAATTCGATTCCACGGACAAAATAACGAAAGACCCCATCAGCATCAGAATTTCGACCATTTGTGCGAGAAATAAATTCACCGCTTCCACAGTTTCAAAACACCCGATATGTGAATTGATGTTATCTCACTTCCCAATTCTTCAATGAAAGACTACGGCCACATTTTCAATTCGATTTAGTTTTTCTTCTGCTATGAAGACATTTTCCTCTCCTCCCTTGATGACGTTCATTCAAGTGTTTTAAATGCTGAAATAAGTCAGAAAGAAAAAGCTATGTTTCCAAAAGGAATTCCAGATCAAAAATAAATTTACTGGGCTGTGCTTATACTGAAAGTTCAACGTGAAGTTTCATAACTCTGGTCACTACTTTGCTATTGAAAACTACTTTACCTCTGTATGGTCTGTATGGTAAAGCAAATTTCGATGGAGAACCCATACTTGTAACTTCACAAATGGAAATGCTATGAAACAGTCGAGTCTGCAACGCTTTTCCCCTAATCAGATTTACAATACAATATACATTTCAATATTTTTAATGAACATGGAAAATGCCAGGGTTGGGGGGTAGCGAAATTTATTTTCGATACTATGGGGGTCGTGTCATGAAAAAGGTTGAAAAACACTGCTTTGAACAATACGAACTTAATATTTTATTTCGATATCTTAGAGCATTTTAGTATTGACAAAAGTGCTCAAAGTTCCCAAATCAGCTAATATATATTGTCAACATTATCATATTCAGCGTCATACTGAAAAAGCAAACGTTCGAAATTGATGTTTTTATTGTGGCTTCTATCGTATATGACGATATTTCACCCTGTGATTTGATCACTAATGTATAGAATTCGAGATATTCCTAGTTCCTTGCCAATTATTAAGAGCGTGATATCGTGATAACTTTTGCATTCTAGAAAAAAAAAACATTGAAACAGGGAATTGGCAGCCAAGCAAAACTATTATCAGCTGTGAAACTCCTGTATTCTTCTTATGAGAGGAAACTCGTTATTTTTTTTTTTTGAAAACTGACTTCCCCAAGTTGACATATTCATATCAAATAGTTGTCGTTGAAAAAAAGGAACGAGCTAGACTGATTTTTTTTTCAATTTCCTGAAGGTCTGAACAATTTCCGTGAAAATATTCCTGGCATAAAACAGCACAACTGTATCACATATTCCCCTATTTATTCATCAGAAGAAGGAACGAAAATGCTTGGCTATCTTTTTTTCTTCAAATTCAATTTTTCGATAAATCAGACCTACTTTTGGAACAAAGCACAACTAACTAACATTTTTCTTCAGTCATTGAAATCCATCTTTCGAAAAGTGTTGAGCTGGCAGAATTTTTCGGTCTTTCAGGACCACAAGAAATGAGGAGAAAATTTCAACGGCAGAAAGCAGCACAAATCAAACACAATTCTCCATTACAGGGGTGTTTTCCACAGTCCAGGACTGATACACATTTTCGCACAGATGGGTTTTACAGCTGATAATGGCTTGGCTGTACTTCGAAATTTTCACAGCTTCGCTACTCTGCCGACAATCGAGATAGCGGCTTATGCTTGATGACAATGGAATGCTTGAAAATCAAAATTGAAACTACCAAAATTCATACGAAAATATTCACAATAGGTACGTTTGAATTTCATAAGTCGAATTTGAATGTAGAAATCACGTTAATATTGTGAACACTTCTATTCTTGTTAAGTATGATTTCTATCATTTAAATTTTCGCTGTTTGTTGGGTTGCGACCATTGTGAAGCATAAGGGTCTTTCTTGCATATCACCGTAAGAATAACATGGATGATTTGCGACTACGCGATGTATCGACAATGTCGACATAATGGAATCGCCATAATAGCTCCCAAACCTGGGCATTTTTTCGATTCGCTTGATATTTTGTGGTTGTTTTATGCTGAAATACCAAAAAGTAACAAACATCTTCACTTCCTCACAAACTTTCGCATTTATGATATTAGGTACTAGTAGGATAAAAGGTATTTTTTGTCATTGGCGAATATCCATTTTTGAAATTAATGAATGAAATTCAGGTGCTTCTCGAGTTCATCGTTGACAAAGCAACACTTTTCCGTATGGCGGTGGTGAAACAGAACTTTCTGATGCTCCTGGCAGTTGAAAAATGACGTTATTGTTAGTTTGAAAAAAATGGTTTTGATTCATTTTCAAAATAAGAAGTGTAACAAAATATGGTGGTACTGAAAAGAAATGATCCCAAACTCTTCTGTACATTATAGAAATTACAGACAATTTCGAATTGGATGAGATATTTCAATTTCTAGTAAAATCGAATTTTACATTTTTATAGATCATTGCTTCAAAGAAATCCACATTCTTAAATTGCATTGATATTCAGTGGAATGAAACACACCATTAAAAATTATTTGCATACGCTGATGTTCTGTTAACAAAGAACATCTGTCCACTGAAGTGGAATTTCTCAAATTCAAGTCGAATTTCGACACGATTGTCATATACACATCTGAGTTGATTTCAGGTCTCATTATATCTTCACTTTATAATATTAAGTATAAAATATATTGTGAACGAAAAAGTGAAATACCAGTTAAGAACTTCACATATATCGAAACATTTGAATATTTTAAAAATTATTTGAGTTTTTGCATCTCATTGAAAAAATTTTGCATGAGCCATATTATCATTCTACAACTGTGTTTCAATTCGATCTAAAAAAATGGAAAAAATCAACAATTCAAGGTTTTTCTTCAGAAAGTCAATGCGTTTAGTCCCAGACGGCCGGAGAGGAAGAATTTCTAATTATTCTTTTCGACTTTCTATTTTCATCAGAGTCTAACCAATCCTATAATCGTCTGAAAAAAAGAGATACTCACATAAATTCCTTTCCCAATAAGTTCAGGGGAGATAAACCTCCTCCTATATTTGATCTTGCGAGGCCTATATGGTAATTCCCTGTAATGCGCTCCAATGCAAGGAAAATCTTGAATTCTCCTCCGTTCCGTATTGTTCAATTTCAAAGCGATCATCATATGTTTCGGTTCGAAAAGAGTCATTCCCTTCTCGTTGACGAGGTAGTAAGACACCTTTCCAGACATCACATCTCTGGTAGCCTCTTTGGGAATGACAATGTTCAATCCAGAAAGATTACTAACCAATAAAGGTATTCGAGGAGAATCTTCATCTACTTCAGATTTTGTTTGTAACTGTTGGACTGGAGTGGATAATGAAGATTCCGATAATGAAGCTTGTTGCCGATTTGATCGCTTTTTAGGAGCTGAACTAGGGCCAGCCTCCATCTTAGGTTCTCTCAAATAAATAGGTTGAAAAAGTATTGGATATAACGAAGATATGTCTGGAAAAAAAATAAAAAACTGTAGAATCGAGTCTATTAGACATATCAATGAAATTACGAATAACTGGTTCTCAAGTTCTTTAATTGGGCAATCTGCAGGATATTCTTCGAAGATATGCTAATATTTAAACGGGAGTTTTTTTGAATAATTTCATGAAACAAACTTTCTAATAACGTATGTCCTGAAAATCAGGGTGATCAAATTGTGAAAATAATATGTATGATTCTAATTTAATCATACTTATCCATACCAGGGCATCTAACAAGAAAACATATTTTTTGGATTCTCATTCATACCCATATTTTCAAGCGAAAACCATAGCTCGTACAAAAAAAAATACTCGAGTTGAAATTCTCTCAAAAATGAATGAGTATCTCAAAAGTGATTTTTATTAAAAGAGAAAGCAGTCATGTAGTAATTTTTTTCACCAAAAATATTAATTGCTTAACCCGTACCGTGTTCACTGAAAGAGCATAGAATGCACTTTGATGCAAAGATGTTATCTCAATTATTATCAAATCACTGATTTTTCTTCAAAATTATCAATACCCTATGCCTAAACAGTTTAGACTTTTAGGACATAATATCATAAACATTTTTGTCTTAAAGTGAGACAAAGAAGAATCATTCCCTTAAATATTAGCATGTCTTTCAGAAACACATTGCATATTTACATAGCTTTATTCTAGGACTACATTTATTTAATTGAAGATATGAGTTATCCACCATTCAAGGCAAGTGGGTGTTTTATTATTGGAACAACCTAAATATTATTTTAAGAAAAAGAATAAAACGGTAAACAAAAAAATTCTTTGCCTTTACGGAGGCCAACACCGAAAACATTTTTGAAACATAGATGAATTCAAAATAGTAATCATCGAAATGAATACCATTTTCAATTCCCAGGCTCAAAGATCTTTTATCATGAGGTTGGAGAAATGATATTAGATTTTGTCACTGAGATGAGCGACAAAGATTATAGAGTATAAAGATGGGAAACGAAGCGACTACAGTGATGTCAGCGACATCTGTTTTTCAAAAGTAATCGGGTTATGGTTAAAATATTTACCCTGAGTTGCCTCAATTCTCCACGGAGTATCCATAGCTACCGTCTATGGATATTCCGTTTAAGGGAGAATTAAGGCGGCATTAAATTTTAATGGACGTTCCTGCAACTCAGTGTTAATTAGTATCTATTTGGCATAGATTGTATAGAGATTATTAGTAGGCTGTTGTCAATTTTGAAAGAAATACTTGAATAAATATTTTTGCTGAGTGATGATTGTATTTTCTCTCGTATTTTCCACTGAAATAACTCAAAATCTACAAGAGTAGCACCTAGCTCATTCTATAATCTTTGTTTGTGTGTTTTTCTGTTATAAATTTTGTGTTAGAAACTGGCCGACATTTGAAATGCATGGTGATTCATTGCAGAAATAATAGAAAGAATAATCTTGAATGTGCATTCTTTTCATTACCAAAGAGAATGGAAATGTAAGTTTTGAAACTCGTATCATGTAACTGTCTTGTTCATTGCTTTTCATTTTCAGTGTTGTCAATGGATAGAGGTTTCGGGGCAAAAATATATTGTTCTGGATAATTTGTTTGCGAACCGAATTCTCTTCGGTCTCATTCATTAGATCAAAAAGTTCCACTCATAGAGGCAATGGTGGTCAGAAAAACGACTTATAGAGGTGGAGGTTCTCTTGACGACCCTTTTCCAGCAGGTCGACTCATCTACTAGACCCTCTAGACTCATTGAGGTGAAAAAACACTGGGTAAGATATGTATGAATCGGGTCCATTTTATCAAGAGTTCACTGTATGAATAAGTTCTCAAAATTGTTATAATAATTCTCTAATATGTCAATAAAGTTTTGAAATGTTCTTAATTTCATAATTATTGTATTGTAGTTGGATCTTACACAATCATTTCAAATAAAGAATCCAGAAGCGTATTTCATTTGATTCAAAACAATGTGTAGATGGAAAATATCATCCTGATTAAAAAGCGGAGCCCTGCTTTTGTTTTGTCGGTCAGGATGTTTCTTTAAAAGCTCGACAAAGAATACACAATTTTATGGAAATTTATGAGAAGTATAATTCGTATTTCGCGCCTATTAAAATAGTTTTCTGTACTGAATAATGTTTTCAGCGCCATCTAGGTGTCAAAAGTAAGAAACCAGCCAAAAATCGTAGTCGGATTTTAGTACCACAGATGTAAGGGCGTTTCCTATCTTTCTAACTCTATAATCTTTGATGAGCGATATACCGGTTTCGGCCTTGTTTGGCCTCATCAGTATCGCATACATCTCAGAGACAAAATCTTCATAAAAAACTTCAATATTTAAAGCAATCGGGTGCGATGTACTGAGCAGAAATTACACAGCAGTGACATCGAATTGCGTCAAACTGAAATTTCATATCTCTAATGACATGCGAAAAAAGAACTCCTCTTTCACTCAATGAGATTTTAGAAACCTGCATGAGGGCCCTGATTTAGGACCACTGCTAAAATCTCATTGAGTGAAAGAGAATGTACAGAGTTCTTTTTTCGCATGTCATTGGAGATATGAAACTTCAGTTTGACGCAATTGGATGTCACTGCTGTGTAATTTCTGCTCAGTACATCGCAACCGATTGCTTTAAATATTGAAGTTTTTTAGATTTTGTCTCTGAGATGTATGCGATACTGATGAGGCCAAACAAGGCCGAAACCGGTATATCGCTCATCTCAGTGACAAAATCTAATATCATTTCTCCAACCTCATGATAAAAGATCTCTGAGCCTGGGAATTGAAAATGGTATTCATTTCGATGATTACTATTTTGAATTCATCTATGTTTCTAAATATTATTACATACCTATGTAATATGTTATGGCCGCTGATTTGTTTGGGACACCTGCATAACCCCTAGGTGCTCTCGCTGCCTCCAGGGATTTGCACTGCGTGTTCGAAATTCTTTACTTGAAGCAGTTATTTTTTTTTTTCCTAGGGTCTCTGAACATTGAGTATTAATATAATTATATTTATACTCAATATTCTGAATGAATCTCATTCGAAGATTTTAATTTATATACGACCCTGAAAATTTTTGAGATTTGTTCTAATGAAGAAGTCAATTATTATGAATAGTTCATTAACCATCTTTGGCTCAATTCTCGGAATTGAGCGATAAAGTTCGGAATATTTGAATATTTCGTATTTTTGTTCGTTTCTCTTATTATAAAATCCCCCTGAAATTTTTCATAGAATTCGAATCTTTTCAAATGAATTTTAATCAATAACATTAAGTACTTGATATTTGTATAACTTCTCGTAATCTCATATAATAATTTCTCAGAATATCCGATCGAAATTACCTCATCACTTATCTGGAATCACAGATACTATTATCTTTACAGTTAAGAACTTTTCTTCATGAATAATCACAGACGCAGTACCGCTATTTAGATCGTTAGAGTTCATTCGAAAGATTCTGTTTACTGTCTTACTGACATGAGATCGTTCATTTAAAGGAACATAAAATGGGAGGTTCACAATAGCAATAATGATTGATTCATTTTAGAAATTAGATGAGGAATATAAAAATGGATTTCAACAAATTTACACCGAAACTCATACGTAGGTAATCAGTTCAAACATCTCATTGAATATTAATTTTTCGGTCCATATAAATACATGAGAGGTCTTATAAACCTTGAAAAATAGAACATATTTATTAACAACATAACATATTTTTCACGAACTAATTTTCACCATCTTCAAGTCGTTACTCAAGTCGACTAAAGGTCAATCAAGTGTCAACTTATGTGAAGCCTACTTAAGCACTTGCAACACTTAGCTAACAATGAATTTTTTTTTATTCGATGAAAAGAGCTGTGTTTCCAGGGATGCATATGAGTCGGCCCCAAAAATTCTATTGCAAATTTTTTCTTTCCTGAGTAGGATTTTTTAATTTCTTCTTCCGCACCTGAAAGGTACCTTCCTTAATATCTCGGCCCCCGTGCAAAATCAGAAAAAATTTGGAGAGTTGATTTTGATTCGTAGGGGGATATTTTATACAGTGTATTCTAATTAGATTGAATTAATGCCGTGAGCGTGATGACAGTGCAACCCATAAAATATTATATGGAAAAGGGGTTTGAGTGACACCTTCTTTTAAAGGTAATTCGATTGACTTCTCAAAAATGTCATAAACATAATAAAAAATTCATCTTTTAGTTTTGGAAAATTTCAACTTGATTTTCTGGGCATGCTGTGCTTATTCTTTCTTCCAATATTTTCATATCTCGATGCTGTGTTCGAACACAAAAGCCGAATTTAAATGTTAATAGGAAATTATTTCACCTAACGTTTTGCCTACATCTACGTTAGGCGCCTTCAGTTGATTCGTGGTCTAAGATTGTTACTCGAAAGTTGAGTTAACGACCACTCTGTTTGAGGATTCAATCCGAAGCCGTTATTTATAGCGCTACCAATGGAGGGAGGGGGCGTGTGTTGATGTGTCCGATGTCTATTAGCCCGTCGTTTCCACTCCGTATCGATTTTGATCGGTTCCTGTTCAAGACTAGCAACCATGCGTCATGTACTAAGGATGTTTCATCTTTTCTGTTCAGGTTTTTTTATGTTTATAGGTCTCTAGGGCTTATATGTTCAACCAGGGATGGTAACTTCTGATGTTTTAAATGGCTTCTGCGAAAAAATTATTATGAGTCCATCGAACAGAGCAAATTATTCGGTCTGGTTGAGTCGATAGCAACGTTTGTGCTCTTTAAGTCTCGTATTGATACTTCGTTTTGTAGTTCCAATGTAGACTTTGCCGAAATTGCCAGGTGTTCGGTAAAAACCGGCTTGTAAAAGTAGCTCGACTGCACTTCAAAGTACAGAAAGTCATTTCATCCCGATGACAATCCCAAGCAGAATGGGACAAAAAAATTGTCTAGACTCTAAAATTCAATCTTTGTGGAAGATGACTTCAGCACTCCACGAAAAAAAAAAACAAAAATTAAAATTCCCATATTGATTGAAGAAAACAACATAGCATCGATGAATGATGAGAAAGTTGAGATATTTATTGATTTTCCTAAACAACAATATAATCCTAACGAAAGTAGCCCCCACACCGGCATCTTGACGTTGGTGTGGGGGCTTACGGTCGTTTTCAATATCCGATCTATCCATCGAAACGGTCGGTAGATAGATACTGAGCATTGAAACATTTCGTTAACATCAAGCGCACTAGCTATCTACCAACCGTTACGGAGGATAGATCGGATATTGAAAACGGCCGTCAATAAACTGCGAGGACACTTGGAGCGATGTCGATAGAACACAGTTCCGGCAGGGTCACCCATGTCGATGAGATCCAAGCTTGAGCAGTGAAAACCAAGTCCAACCCCCAATCTACAGTGGAACTCATCATGCTTATGGATGAATGGCACCTGGGTCAGGGTGCCACGATTCCCTGAGGAAACCTGGTCGCATTCCCCTGTATCAGACCATCACTCGGTATCGAAGCTCTGCTGGGGGCGACGGTTTATTTCTTCGTCCCTCGTGGGAACTATATGGATATCCAAAAAACCAAGAACCAACCACAGGTTGCAAAAAAAACCTAACACTGTGGGCACCTCCACTTGAGGGGCTCGCGAGGAGAAACAAATTGGGACGGCTCATAAAAAATGCAACCGTTCGGGTGCGCAAAAAAAAAGGGCGAGAAGGGCTCGCGCGGACTTAGCCTGTCAAGCGACAGGAGAGTCCGCTGCTGGGACCTCCCCTCTTCTGCGGTCAGGGGGTACCAAAAGGAACGTTCCTCCTGCTAGCGACCTTTCGAGCCAGCCCTCATACAGAGACGCAACGAGCTTGCCCCTTAAGGTGGCCCTCGTTATTGAGGGCTGGCTAGAGAGGGTGCTCTCGAAGGAGGACTTATACGCCGTGGAGCAGTCGGTGACTGCTGCGATGTATGGAATCCAGAGCGGACAGTCTCTACCGAGGTTCGAAGGTGTGAATATCAACCAGGAGGGGGCTATGGTAGTCCTTTGTGTGGGGAGCCTCAGCAGAGACTGGTTAGAAGATAGCTTACCGAAGCTCAAACCATCTAAGGAACTTCGTCTCAAGATGATTGGGATGACGGACTTAGAAAGACTCACAAGGGTGTGTCTGTGAGTGAGGGGCTGACAGTGCTCCTCTCCAACAGGTCTTATCCTGGAGAGATTAGAGTTGCTAACTCCGGCTCTCAAAACTAGAAGTTGGAAGGTCTACAACCAAGATGACAAGCCTGAAGTGACACATTCTCGGGGTAGACATGGCATTTCTCGAAGTCTTGAAAAAAGAAAATTTTCAAGTGTATATCGAGATGAGGGGGGCCACATTTAAAGTGGTCCAGGGTTCTGGCCAAAATACAGATGCTCCACCCTCCTCGACTGCGCAGGATGCTCTGGAAGCGGGGCCAAGAGCTGGGGAGAAGGACGTTCGTAAAGAGGGAAAAAATTCCTCCTACCTGACTGAAAAGTCGGAGGATGAGATGGAGGTGCAGCCTTCCAGGGCTCCCGCTGCAACTTTGCCTCTAGCTTCCCAGTCGGAACCCAAAAGTTCCGATGGGAGCGAATGTGCTGGGTTAGGTGAGGGACCAAGGCAGAGCTCCGCACCATCTATCGTATCGGCAGGTTGTCACAAGTCTGCTGGTACGACGTAACAGCTCTCTGAGGACGAAAAAAAAAAAGAGAATTTTGTCCCCATGGCTGACACGCACGTGACGCAAATTAACTGCATAGCGGCAACCGATATTCTACGGTTGCGGCTGGCAGGAAGGCTGACATTCATAGCCCTGATTGGGAAGCCCTGGATTAGCGGAGACAAGGTGAGGGGTCTCTCCTTTAGAGGCAGTAGGCTCTGCTGCGCGTCTGAGTACATTAGTTCAAGGGCGTGTGTACTTGCTTCTACTAATATTAGAGCCCAATTACTAACTAATTTGTGGTTCAGAGACCTAGTTGCGGTACAGTTTCCCAATTGCCAGGGACCGTTAAATACCCTATTGGAGCTAGTTTGTGGTCACCTGAGCTTGGTGAAGCTAGACGCACTAGCAGGCACCTATTCAACAAGTCTTGAAAATGACTGGGACGACTGCAAATCGGCCCTGAGGAGATACAAAGGACTAATAAGAAAGTCCAAACGTTAATCTTGGAGGAGCCTCTGCAGTGACATAAAGGGTGCACCTGAAGCCAACCGGCTAAGGAAGATACTTTCTGCTGGTGGCCCCCCGAAGATTGACTATCTAAACCTTCCAACTGGGCAAAAAACCTGCTCAGATGAAGAAAGTCTAAGACATCTTTAAGAGGCTCACTTCCGAGGCTTCACAGAGAATGGCTACCCGCAAAGTGAATGCCGACGACATGCCTCACGAGAGGATTGGAGGATGGCTTCACAAGTCGTAACGTATTCTCGAATTCGTTGGGCTATCAACGGATTCGACCCCTACAAGGCTGCTGGGGAGGACGGTATTGTTCCGGCACTTCTTATTAAAGGGCTAGAGGTGCTGTCTTCTCCGGTGCTCCACATATCTCGAACTAGTTTAGCCTTCGGACACATACCACTTTCCTGGAGGAAAGTGAGGGTTTTTTTATACCCAAACCTGGGAAACCCTCGCACACCAAAGCGAATGACTTTCGACCAATAAGCCTCTCCTCTTTCTTAGTCAAGACGTTGGAGAGGGTAGTAGAAATATACATGAGGGATGGGGCATTAGTGACTTGCCCACTACATCCCTCCCAGCATGCATATCAGCAGGGAAAATCTGTAGATTCTGCTCTTCACTCGTCACCCCTATTGAGGGCGGATTACATTATAAAGAATGGACACTAGGTGTATTTCTAGACATTGAGGTTTGATGCGATGCGGTGGGTGTTGACCAAACATGGTGTGTTCCACCGGTGTTCTGTCGCTGGGCGGGGTCTATACTTGCGGTTCGCAGCATTATTGCTCAGCTGAGCGACTCGACCATTGGGGGCACACCGGGCAGGGGGTGTCTTATCACGTCTGCTGTGAACCCTTGTCCTGGACGGGCTCCTGGTTGAGTTGGCTAGGGCGGGGTACACTGCTGTGGCCTATGCGAACGATCTTGTCCTGCTGATCAGGGGAAAAGTAATCAGTGCCATTGTCGATCTGATGCAGAATGCTCTGCGATTAGTCGAACGGTGGTGCTAAGAGAACGAACTTTCGGTAAATCCTGGATAGACGGAGATCCTCGAATATCCGCAACGTTTTTTTTTTCGAATTTGAAATACGGGTCCATGGGACCAATGCATAGTAAATATGTCATGAATTTGGGGCATAGTTCTTGAGGATTAAAATCGCCCACCTCTGAGTTGAGCCGGCAAACAGAGTATACAAAACCTTTGTAGAAAACAAAAAACAGATTTTGCTTGGAGACGAGATAGTGCTGCATCTCCTAGGATGAGATTCCAGCTATGACTCCCATAGGGTAAAAACTAAGCAAGTGGATTCATTTCAAGAATAACGGTTTTGGACACCACTTTTTTCACCACGCATATTATCTGCGTTATCATATCCTTGACCTCTGCATTTTTGCAATGATATAACCAACTGCTCTAATTGTTTTATTATGTAATCAGTCAAACTCTCAGCTGTGGTTTTTTTCGACGGCTGAAAAAACAACGAGATGTTCTTCAGTCTCAGCTGTATTTCTATTAAATTTTCGGTTCCGTAGAGAAGATCATAAATATTAAACTATTGATTTTTCTGATACAGATGAACAGTATAGAAAGTTCTATGGGAAATGTCACCACTTTGTAGGCATATTTCTAGTGAAAACAGTGGTTTCTTATAATATTTGTATAGAAAATGTCTCAGCAATATACAATACCTATATATGACTTTTTCTGAGGTTGCCCGAGCGATAGAGGAGCCACTAATGCGGCCTATCCACTGTAGCTGATGGCACAGTCTTCTTATGAAATTCTAAGAGCACGTCGTACGCTTCATTGTTTATTTGCATGGATGTTATCTTTAATTTTCCATAAAGAGGTATAGGCCCGGTATAATTCTATAAATCCGGAAATGAAACTTGGTTTACTGTCCCCGTCAGTTCAATCTCGCACTATCGCCGGCTTCAGGAATGAAAATGGCCTGTCAAAAAACTGACGAGAACAACAAAGTCGGAAAGAAGACGATCTCGCGCCTGCAGGCCAACTGACAGTGTGTGGCGGAGGGCACCTGAGATATCCGTCCGACAGATCTGTACCGGCCGGTCTCTCTTCCGATCCCCACAGTGCTCACAGACCTTGAGTCTGTGTCCGAGATCTTAAGATTAACCATGGGCGCCCGCAGGGGGATGGGGCAGGGGCCGTGGCTTCCCCTGAGATTTTGATCCTTTTTTTCGTTTTTCGCTCGACACCCTCAATATAATTTATCTAATCCTAGGAGCGAAAAAAAGTGTTGGATTCACAACAATTTTTCGTTTTCCAATGGACTTACTACTTAATCGGCAGGGGTATAATGAAATGATAACTTCCTGAGGCGAGTAGAGCATCCTTTGGATGAAAAAATCATGGAAAGTATTCATTGACGATGAATTCCATGATTTTTGTTTACCCCAAGAGCGCTTAACGAGCCCCTAAGAAGTTATGAATTCATAAAAGTACTCATGCGTATCGCCATTCTTCTCAATCGTTACCAGATGGTCGTTTTATGGACGGTTGTTTTTATTAGGCGGTATCTTTGATGCGGAGTTTTTCAAGGGGCAAGTGCAGCTACTCTTATATTTCAATAATTATTATCCATTCCACAATCAGGATATTTTTATTAGAGAAGGGTGAAAATATATAATCTTTTCATTTGTATTCCCATTCTAGAGAAAGAGTATTTGAATTTGAATTCGAAACCCGTTGAGACTGTATTCAGGGAGTATTTCTAGTTTTTAGTGTCATTTCCTCAAATTGTGTTTTTGAAAGTAAATTCTATAATTATTCAAGTATCTGATTTTTCCGTAAGGGGCCTCTCCTATGTTATATTCTAATTTTTGCTTTTAATAAAAATTTTCTAATAGATAATGAACGCACAGTATGACACAATTTCTTACCCTTAATTCGAAATATTGTGGCCATAAAATGAACTCATCAATGTGACGTTTCAACTATTATATTTTAGTTTATTTATCAGAAGTGTAAGAGAACAGAAACGTTGTAGTCTTGGGGTAACTAAGTAACTTGTGAATTTTAGAGTAGAGCGTCGAACTATCACATGATTATTACTGAATAATTTTTAATTTTTAAGGAATTATTAATGACCAATTTGAATTTTCTTGATCCTTGATCATAAACACTCCTTTGTAAACCAAAAATTATTGGAAAATAATAATCGAATACTTCGACGATACAATTTTACATGTTACTTAGATTTCACTTCTATCGGCACTCCCGAACGACTGCCTTGTTTTTTGTTGGAAGTCCCTCTGACCTTTATTTATATTTTTATAATAAATTCACCTTTGGAAAATATGGATATTAGAAAACTTTTCAAAAGGAAATCAACTCCTTCAAAAAAATTTTGCTTCATACACAAATGTAGAGAGACAGAGAGAAATAATACAAGGAGAATATAGCGAACCGGACCATGTAACAACTGCGTATGAAGACTTACTGATAAGCCCACTCTATGGTATTACGATTCAGTATTTTGTTTGCAGAATCAAAAATATTCGTATGTGCTATGTCTCTTTCATTTTATAATTTGGATAATATATTCGTTGATTTCATTTTCTTGAGCAGTTTTGTATTATTTCAGATAATATTTCAGTCATTTAATGATCCATTATTATTCATATATGATTTTTATGAATATAGTCTTATCGAGCGTATATGTATATTAGTTTATATTTCGTTATTACTCGTCTCCATTCGTTGGAAATTATAAAATTTGCGGGCGCCCATGAGATTAACTGATCAATGTGTGGGCGATCCAAATCGACGGTCTTACGATTAACTTCAGTTGAACTGATAGTGGATGAGGCCCATAATTGTCAGTTTGATTGAGGGCGTCAAGTCCCAGTTGTATCAAGCCCTGAAGCTCCGAACAGTTCGGGGTAGTGTTGTGCTACTTGGATAGTTTTGAGTATCCGATACTGAATTATTAAGTATTAGATGAATTCATTGGATAGTTGGTATCCAAATTTAAACTTACAAAAGCCATATTGAAAATATAGGTTTCAGAGACCAATGAATTGAATTGATTTCTCAATTCAATAACAAGAAAAAATTTGAATTTATTCGAGAAATTTGGAAATGACCTCTGAATGTAAATGAAGAACCAAATACAATGGAAGTTTTTCTTCAGAAAAAATAGAATATAACAGAACTGAACCCCAGTATTCTCATCAATAATCACTAGATTAAAAGATTTTGCGCTCCTCCTTCCGTAATTCACTTAAATGGAATGAATTCGTGCATAAGACGATAATTGAACGAATATTTCAAAGGGACCACCAAAGAACGGTTAACATGGCTAAAATATCTTATGAGGTTCCGACATCTGGGACAAGTAAACATTAGGCGCATTCTGGAGCAGTGGTCATTTTTGGGATCGCTTTCAATTTATGGAAGGTAGCGGTAGCGAAATCTTCGTTCGGTGAATGCGGCCATTGTGCCTAAATACTTAGATAATTTTTACCCTAATTGTATTGTGTGATTCTGCATTTTATTCTTTCTACTGATCTGGGGGTCAGACATATGGTGCCTCAATTACATTTTTGGACGTTCCGACAAGGCGCAACATTTGAAAACTACGAACTCTTTTCAAATTACCCTTATGTTTCAACTTTAATAAAGAATCAGGGATCTAAATCAGTATCAAAATTTGCTCGGATCTTTGCGCACGAGGTCCCACCAAGAGCGAGACCCCGGGCGATTGCCACGTTAACCACCCCCTAAGGCCGCCACTGACGACAGATATATATATATATATATATATATATATTGTTATGGAATCGATTATACAATTCAATATTTATATTTGTTCAAAATTACTTCAAAAGGATACCTGGTTAAAAATAAAAATAAATTGCAAATACATGTATCAAAATTCAAAAGTTTCAACATTTCAATTTATTGTTTATATTCTATATATTTTCTATTCAAAATTCTCATAGATATATAATTTTCAAAATTTCCAAATTCATCAGGATATATCAAAGGCTTCTCAATAAGGCTGAAAATGAAAGATTTTGATGAAAATAATTTATGTATATTAGTAGATTCTATGAAATTATGTGTTAGTATTAAGAAATCTAGAGAGTAAGGACTTTTGAGAAGTGAAACCGTGGAGACGAGAAAAGAATTGAAGGGGAAAAAAATTGTAAAATTGAATTGGGAATTTTTTCAAAGAAAAACTAGATGAAACAGATAAAGAAATTAATGAATATTAAGTGATTTACCAATTAAATATAGTGTGATTATGATTTGAATTGAAATAATAATATATGAAGAATGGTGACGGAAGATATTGACTTACAAAACGAAGAAAGGAAGATATTGGCCCAGTAAACGAAAGAATACATATCGAAGATTAATTTCAATAGACTAATTAGTTTTTTTAAAAGCAGACTGTGAAATTATAAACTGAGCAAAGTTAGTTCATTCATTAACATAAATTAACCTAAAAAAATAACCTATTTTTGAACATAAATCATATACCATAGAACTAGATTTTTATTCTTGATTATTATTAGTATAGTTTATTATTGAAACCAAATTTAATATTCATTAGATATTGAGATTTCATTGTATTTAGTAAAATTCCAATTATAATATTTTGAAATTTAAATCAAAATCTTTCAATTTCATTGACATCAATTTTTTTTTGAACCCTCAATTGAGAGTAGAGTCAAGCCCAGGTAATTTTTTTTTAATTCAAAAATTCAATAATTTTTTTGGTTCCTAAATTCAAATTCAATTCAAAATTTCAATATTAATAAAAAAGGCCGCACATTTGCGATTTCGGTTGGAAGACCCTGCATTCCAGGGGAACATCCAACTTCACCACGGAGGCAACTTTAGTCACCTGCGGGGTCTTCCAACCGAAATCGCAAATGTGCGGCTGGCCCCCTTCTGTTCACTCCGTTATGCGTTTTCGAATTCCAACATCACCGTACTGATGAGGGCCGAAAGCCCGAATCAGCTGTCTACGGTTCATTTTAGTTTCAGAGGGTTATGTCCATCAAAACTTCTCTCTCTCTCTATATATATATATATATATATATATATATATATATATATATATAAATGAATTTCAAGGCTATTCGACTAGATTTATTGGTAGGGCGAAATGAAGGTCAATTCGTTCTCAAACTCTATATTTCGTCCCCAGTTTGGGACATCTTCAGGAGTAACTGCAATTAAAAGGATGTTTTTATAATATATCCTCAAGGTAACATCTTAGAACTTACGAAGCTATGACATATAAGTGGTGAATCAAAAAACGAGAAGGATCTCAATGTTCCCATATCATTGGAACATCAAGTCGTCACAAGTTAAAAAATATATCAAAAATATATCGGTTTATGAATCAGGATTAGAATATTCGTGCTGGAAACTACGTCGTAATATTAATTTGAAGGTTAATCTATGGTCCATGAATGTCATCGGTGAGAAATTCTTCTTCTTATATGTAGTCCTTTGGGTGAGTTCACATGAAAACATACACTGAACAAATTTTAAAATCAAATAACACAAAACCAAAAAGAACAAAACATCTTGTCCAATTTTCATTCCAATCCAAGTGAAAGCTTCAAGAGCACCTTCCAGCTGTCAGGCAGATGGCGTCGAAGCAGGGGCGGCATTGAATGTTTTTTTGTCACAGGTAAGTAAGAAACTGTATATATTGCTCAAGTTTCTGGTGTCTGATCTATCATTCATCGTATTATTCTCATTGATATAGCACATTTCTAAGAAGGTGCGTTTGTTGTAGTTTTTTTCTTGATCAAGAATTTCGACATTTTCATAATCCATTTGATGGTCGGTGGAGTTTACGTGTCTTGCAAGTGCACACCGCTCAGGTCTCAATCTAGAATCACTTCTGTGGAGTGTTAACCTTCTTCCTAAGGACTGAGAAGTATGTCCAACATAGGATAAGGTGCAATGTCTACAGTTGACCTTGTAGACAATGTTCTTCAGTTTGTTCTTGTTTATTCTATCCTGAGGCGTCCTGAAAAACCGTCTGTTCGTTACTATGTTGTATTTACCTATTTTCACATTCACATGTGGTCTCAACAATTTTAATAGTTCTGGTGTTAGGTTTCTGATATAAGGTAATGAGCCAAACCTGATTGAAGCCTCTGGGTCTTGGTTTTCTTCTTCTCGTTCTTCTCTTCTTGGATAGTGGTCTGTATTCAGTAGGCTCTGTAGAAGTCTGTTTGGGTAGCCATTGTCAGCTAGTATATTCTTGAGTCTGGCAATTTCTGGTTTTTTGAAGGTGTCATGCGTTATCTCTAAGATTCTCTTCTTCAGGCCTAGAATAATATTTGTTTTTGTTGATATATCTGCATATGAGGCATAGTTTATATATCTACCTGAGCTCATCGGTTTCTGATACCAGTCCAACCTTATTGTACCATCTTCGTCCCTGCACAGCTTCGTATCCAAAAATGGTATTGTTCTATTTATTTCTTTTTCTATGGTGAATTTTATGTTGTCGTCAAAGTCATTGAATTTTTCTAAGACTTCTAGATCTTTTCCACATGGAATAGGCAGAATCAAGTTATCCATGTATTGACGGATGAATGGAAGCCTGAATGATAATATATATATATATATATATATATATATTTTTTTTTTTGTTAATATTGAGGCTCTTCAAAATAAAGATGAATTCAAAATGAAAACTATCTTTAATTCGTAGGCTTACAGATTTGTCATCATGAGGCTGGAGATATGAAATCAGATTTTGCCCCTGAGAGAATGAGAATAGATCCTACATCATTCAGATACAAAATCTACATGAAAAGCTTTTACTTTTGAACCAAATAGCATAGGTAACTAAATACAAATAGCGACATCTGTCACATGCCAACACCGGTATAACTCTTTTCTCAATGACAACATCTGATCTAATTTCCCTAGCCTCATGATGAAAAATCTTTGAGCCTATAAATTGAAGATGGTATTCAGTGGCGTAGCAGAGGGCCCCGGCACTAAGAGGGCCCCCTGGGCCAAAAGAAAAGCCTTGAATGGGGCCCCAATAACTATTGAACTGGCCCGTTCACGATATTTTTCTGATATAACGAACAAAACCTTAACAATGAAGGTATAGTTATGGTTCTCGAAAAATAGAGAAATATTCCTAAATTTTATTAAAAAAATATATAAGGTTTAGAGTAATTCGATTCGACATATCGACTCAATCACACCCTGTGCTACCCTATTTCTAAGAGTTTTTTTTATATAGCGTCCAGCTTTTCGACATTTCCCTTTGAACGTCGCCACATGATCGATTTATTGGGGACTCGGCGGCTTATTTGACGTGTATTTCTTTAGACGGCTTGCGGCTTATCTGTTATTGCAGAAATTATAGTCGATTCTCCAATCAGAATATTTTTATGAAAAGCTGGAAAATATCATGAAATCTTTTTATTTACATTTCTATTCTAGTAGTGAGAGAAACAAGTATAACAAGTGTTTGAATACGAAACCACGTTGTGCGTTTGTTCACAATGAAAGACAAAGTTTTCAATATTCTGACTCTTTTAGTGCCTTTGGTTTCAGGATTACAGGTTAGTTCTAGAATTAATTGCCTAGCATATTTATCCATAAAGAAACATCTCTCGTAATTTTTCATTTTCAACAACAAAAAAATTAAAAAAAATTATTGAATATGCAAATGAGGAACGGCCGTTTGAATATCTTATAATTTTTCAGATATAAAAAAAAATGTCAGAACGAAAAATATATTTCAGTGGAGCTTGCAAAAAAAAACTCCAGAAAGAAAAAAGAAAATGCTCAGCAACATAAGGATTTTTAAAATTTTAATCAGCCAATTCTTGAATCATAATCAATTATTCAGCACAGTGGCGTATGGAGCCCCAAAAATGTCATTCTATTAAACTTGTTGATTCGCTATATTTTTCTGATGATATAATGAACAAAACTAAAACAATAGAGATAGAGATAGAGATAGTGAAATATTCCTAAATAGTATGAAAAAACATATAGGGTTTCCAATAATTGCAATTCCATTCGAAATTCGAATTATTCTAGGAAGTTCTTTTGGTGAATAAATTATTATTATCATTATTATTATTATCACTCGATTACTCCCTGTGCTACCCCGTTTTCAACAGTTTTATAATATACCGTAAAGCTTTTCGGGACTCTCTTTAAACATAGCCAAACGATCGTTTTATGGACTTTTATGGATAATTAAGAATAATCTGAGGAATTCAATGTAGCAAACACGTCTATTAGACTTTGAGCCTACCCCGGCTATGAACAAGAAGTAGCCTGAAGCTTGGACATCGACAAGTTGATAGATATGTTTGAAAAAACACATTAAATAAGATCAATGCATTTTTGTTGAATGATTTTCAAGTTTTTTATCACATCGATTTCTTCCGAGATATTTTTATATCATAATCTATATTATTTCGTTTAGAAATTCTAGTTATTCAATATATATATATATATATATATATATATATATATATCACATTTCCTTCAATATTTTTCTTTGAAAAATGTCAGGGGATACTTATCATACATAACATAGATGTATGGAGGGAGCCCCCGACTAAAATCTTGCGGGGTGGCCCCCGAATTTTACGTTACACCACTGATGGTATTCATTTCGGCGATTACTGTTTTAACTTGATCTATGTTACAAAAATTTCGCTTTATGGCCTCCATGAAGGAAAATAACTATTTTTCTTTTTCTCAAAACAATTGAGACTGTTCCATTTCGTTCGTCTTAAGCATAGCTCCAGGTCAAGCAAACACATGACAGCATGAAAAAGAATATGTATCCATCTTACACTGAGAACTCACGACCTGATCTGGTCAAAGGAAGAAATGAGATTATATGATTCGAGAAAATTATTAGGATTAATAATAAGTATGTCGAAAAACGCTATTTATAAGATGGAAAAAGAGTTCTATTAACGTTTGGTATCCACTAAATGTCCGATAATAATGACTTGATCGAAAGAAATGAATTGAAACGGGAAGTTATGAAAACAGAAGGATGTATGCGTTACATGAATTGTGTTTCAATAAGTTAAACGATCATTAGTTATTGATTTGTATACTTCGTTTTGGTAAGAAAAATTTTCCTCTATTGAAAAATACTGGAAACTTACAATGAGCAGATAACTCACATCTCTGGATCAACTTGTTAATGTAACCATTCAACACTTTAATGTCGATGTGGAATAGACATCTAATTTTAAAACACAAACGTTCAAGAGCCAAATTCTAATTCGAAATACTATTGCGACAATATCAATCATTTCAGACAAGTGACTAATTTTCCTTTCGAGATGCGCAAATCACAGAATTGTTTGTTGATTCGGAATATTGCCTCTATATTTCGTCTCGATTTTAGTTCTGTGAATATCACATATTCATTGTACCTGATATAAAACAATTTGAAAACATTGTATATGCTAATCGATGTGAAAAGGATCTATACTCTGTTCAAACATAAGCGAGATCAGTTCGCGCAGCGGTAGGAGGGCCTTCGGATGTTTACTTTCCGTCCAGAGTCGAATCGAGGAGATTTCATACAATTGTTCAGTTGTAACTGAATGGAAAGGACCCAAATCTGGTGTTTCCCGGAATTACTTTGTCGGAATCTTGCAAGATTCTGACCCAAATCTCTAAAACTCTGGTGTTTCCTGGAATTACCTTGCCGCAATCTCGAGCATAGTTCCGAGTACGACCCTGGCAATCTTTGAGGGCGGTCGGAGAGAGCGTTGTCATGACCGTTTGACCAATACGAGCTTTATTGTGTGCAAACCAGACGATTCTGTTTGTTTACAAAGCTCCTTCTTATATTTGAACAGAGTATAGTTAGGCGCGACCAGGTTGTACAAGGTGGGCAAAATTGGTGATACCTGAACTACAAATTTTTAACCGATAGGGATAGAGGTCATTATCTCCGTTACTCCGTTTCGGGTTGTGCTGGGATGTTGAAATCGAAACATTATACAGACATCGAGAACATTTTTGAAACATAGATGATTTCAGTCAGATGTTTTTTTAAGAAAAAGAAAATTCTTTGTCTTTACGGAGGCCACATGGTATTCATTTCGATGATTACTATTTTGAATTCATCTATGTTTCAAAAATGTTCTCGATGTGGCCTCCGTAAAGACAAAGTATTTTCTTTTTCTTAAAAAAACATCTGACTTCACAGTCACAAAATGAATTGGGCGTTTTCCATCACTTTGAGAAAGTAGCAAGCGGGCCCTGAATAGAGCCACTGCTAACATCTCATTCAGTGAAAGAGGAAGTACAGATTTCTTTTTTTTGCATTTGATTGGAGATGTGAAACTTCATTTTGACGCAATTGGATGTCACCACCTTATTACCTTGTAATATTTTACTCATTACTTCACAACCAATTGCTTCAAATTTCGAAGTTTTTTATGAAGATTTTGTCCTGAGATGTGCGGGATACTGATGAGGCCCAACAAGGCCGAAACCGGTATGTCTCTCATCTCAGTGACAAAATCTTATATCATTTCTCCAACCTCATGATAAAAGATCTCTGAGCCTGGGAATTGCAAATGGTATTCGTTTCGATGATTACTATTTTGAATTCATCTATGTTTCAAAAATTATACAGACCCTTTTTTCATGATAATCTAGTAGCATACCATGTTTTTTCCGAAAGGTTTGCTATAACATGAAGTTGTGTTTTTTTTTTATCAAATCAATAGTTGATTATGGAAAGAAAAGATTACGGAAAGAAAAATCATTTTTTAACGTTTCGAAAATATATACACTATAAAGGCTGGCCCACTAAATAAGTACCTACTGACAATATTTAAGTACGTAAGTGATAGAATAAGCATATTCTATCACAGTTGATCTTTCGACGCCTTTTGACTTCGAGGTCAGGGGTCTATGATCATACCCCTAAGCAGGGTGACAGCTCCTTCAAGATTCAAAACTCTATTGGGTTCCAGTGCGAGTGACACATCATTGCCAAGGTTCTGCCATTCTATTCATGAATATACTGAACAATTTCTATTTGGTTTCAAAAGACGAATCTGTCGAAGCATTTTCTGGAGCATAGGAAAAATATATATAATGTCTTATATATTTTTGAAACGAAAAAAAAATGATGATTATTTCTGAGTCATATGTCATTGATTTTCCTTTATCTTTCTCGGTTAAAAAGTTGTAGTTTAGGTATCACCAATTTTGTCCACCCTGTACATTGTACATGGTTGAGATAAATCTACGTAGAAATTGAGTACATAGTCTATTAAGGCTTATCGAATAAGTAGAGGAAAAATAATGGGAGGTTATAACGCTTGACAATACATTTTTGTGTTTACGCTACGTTGTCCGTTTCACATAGTCAGTCCGTTTCACTGTCAGAAATTCAGCTGTCGAGTTACAATCTCAGACCAAGAATCCTCTGAAGATGCCTAGCGCAGATGTGGGCGAAACGTAAGGTGATAAACCCACTACCAATAAGCCCGGAAGACTCTCTAAATGTGATTAGATCTGGTCGCGAAAGCCTTAAACTATGTTTTCTTGTTCGTTAACTGTTAGACATCAATTTTTCATCTCATTTGCTCCTGGTTAGGGGCCGTTCCGGCTTCTGTCCTCCTAATTAACAAATTAGGAAGACAAAAGCCGGAACAGCTTTTGCTGAATAAAACTCTCAAAGATAGAGAGCGCGAACCGTGAATACAAACACGAAGGTCATAGCGCCATTGTCAGATAGGCCGGAAAATGAATGAGTAATCATCGACTCCGAACTTGTTCGGATTTTCGTCAGTTTTCCGAAACATTGGTATACCGGACCATACTGCCGGCACACGGGCGAGAAATCCTAACGAATCCGGAGTCGACGGATTATTCGTTAACTGAAATTTTCAATTTATTGCTTATATTTGTTTGTCTTACCATACAATTCCTGTTTGTATTGTTGTCTATACTAAGTTAGTGTAGGTGGTTTCGAATCAATTCTCACTTTCATTCCGAGCTGCGTTCTTAGAAGATTTATCGCTTTTTCGGTATCCTCTGTGAGGTTTTGGGATGGTATTCAATAGAATTTGATTTTTCCCCTTTTTTTTTGTGAGTAAAATATATGAGTATGTATTGATTATTCAAATTGACGTCGGCCTAATATTCTGAACACTGAGGCAATTCTGTGTTTGTCATTTGGGTTTGATAGCGTTATTTAATTTTTCACTACACGGACAACAATCCAAACTGTATTGAAAGAAAATAAAAATCTTTACATTTTTAAACGAAATGGCGTCTCCCTTATTTTACATTAATGTACCTATAAAAAAATATTTAAAAGAATAGTCTTCAAAAACGAAATCAGTCCCTATAAATCAGCTAGTTGCGGATCAAGAAAAAATCAATCATTATGGAGGTCTCATTAGCAGATTTCAGAAGAAATGTTGGTACACAGTCATTCCAAAGGAATCTGAAAGAATTTGTTTTCGGAAATCGGAGTGCTTAATTGTTTCTTTTTCACTTACTTTTTTGATTGGGTTATTATTTTGCACTAAAATTTCGTTCAAGTGGTCACCACAAAGAACTCATATGATTGAGATAGATGAGAAAAACGAACATTCGAAAAGAGCAATAAGTAATACCATGAATTTCAAAAAGGAAACCATTTTGTTCTTCGGAAAAGATCGCTTATTTCCCCACAGGAATAAAACTGTTTATACATACTACTTGTAATCAAAATTGTTACCAGACGGTCTTACGATACGTATTTTCACCTGTGCGCACCTCGAATATATTTCAGAAGAAAAATTTAATAAATGATACTACAGATCATTATATTCTCGAATATTTCTATCACATGATCAATGCGTTCACATCGCTTGAAAAACTGTTATTTATGGTACAAGTGCAAAAGGCATTGATTTTTTTCAAGAGTTCAAAATTCAAAAAGAAGCCATGAAGTGGCAAGTTTTTGAATGAACGATTGTTGAAATTAGTATTCTGTACATTAACATAACATAACATAACATAACATAACATAACATAACATAACATACTTTATTAATCCTGTTAGACACTACAAAAATGTATAGGATAGGTCAGAGAAAAGAACAAACAAAACAAAAAAATTACACTAGAATTGCAGTTACATGATAATTCCCACAACTTTTTATGCTAACTTACTAATACTAATGAATCAGAAAAATACTCTTTCACCGAATAAAAACATTTCGATGTTAGAAGATTTTTGATAACTTTTTTGAATTGATTCATATTCAGAGATTTCACAGAAGATGGTAAATGATTATATAACTTTATGCTCTGATATAAAGGAGAGCATTCAAATTTCTGTGTTCTATGTTTTGGCACCAGAAGAATATGAGAATTTCTGGTTTCATATTCATGATAACTTGAGACATTTTCCCATTTTGATACATTCTCTTTGGCATAAATTAGGCATTTCAAAATGTAAATGCAGGATAGTGGAAGTATTTTATTCATAACAAATGTGGGTCTACACGATGTTCTTGGAGTCAAATTGAAAATTAATCTTATGATTCTTTTCTGTGCAACAAACACTCTTGAAACAGTAGTGCTGTTGCCCCAGAGCAAGACATTGTAAACAAGGTGGCTGTAGACAAGACTATAATAGATATCAACAAGAGCACAACGAGGCAGAGAGTTTTTAAGCCTATTTATTGCAAAGAATGAGCTATTGATTTTTTTGCACACAATGTCAACATGGGATGACCAACTAAGATTCCTGTCAATACGAACTCCAAGAAATCTAGTGCAATCAGTTGAAGTAATCACTCTATCCAAAAAATTCAGTCTTAGAGAATCGGGCGCAAGGTTATTCAGGCTGAAATGCAGACAAACGGTCTTTCCGACATTTACCATCAGAGTATTGGTACGACACCATCTGAAGAACTCTCCCATCAAGCTTTCACAGGCCTGCTGGAGCTCCCCACGACTCTGCGCCGAAACAACAACTGATGTGTCATCAGCGAAAAGTATTGACAAAAGACAAGCCAGATGACAGGGCAAATCATTTATGAAAAGCAGAAAGAGTACTGGTCCCAAGACGGAACCCTGCGGAACTCCAAGCTCTATATTTTTTTCCCTCGAAAAGCATTCTTCTAATTTGACTGACATGGTTCTATCGTTCAGAAAACTGTGCAGCCAGTCCAAGAATATTCCTCTAAAACCCATGTTGTAACACTTCTCAAGGATGAAACTGAAACTGAGAGTGTCGAAGGCACATGAGAGGTCAAAGAACATCCCAGCCACCTGGAGCCCCCCATCAAGGCATTCATAAATAGCTTCCACGAAGCTGAGTGCAGCCGATTGAGTAGAGTGATCGGTTCTGAAGCCATGCTGAGCTGAGTGCAATATTTTGAACCTGTTGAGATAATTTACCATTCTCGCTAGAACAATTTTTTCGAATACTTTTGAGAAACTACTCAAGATTGATATTGGACGGTAGTTAGTTATGTCATGAAGATTTCCTTTTTTGAAAATCGGAACAACAATAGATTTTTTGAGAATCTTCGGAAATTTACCAGATGTGACAGATAAATTGATTAAACTCGAAAAGTGGTGGCTGATTGCTGGGGCAATTTCCTTGAGGATTCTAACTGATATACGGTCAGATCCTACACTCTTTTTATTTTTTAAATTTCTTATGGTTTCTTCAATTTCGGAATGAGAAACAGGATAGAAAAAGAAATTGCTCACTAAGGATGGTATGACAGTACAAGTACGTGATAAATTGTTACCGTAGCAAGTATGCAACCTATTCTTCACTGCAGTGGAAAAATAATCCGCAAATAAGTTGCAAATTTCATGTGGGTTTTCTGAAGTTGTTCCATTGATTTCAATGGAAATAGGATTATGATAGCCTTTAAACTTTCCAATCGTTTTATTAACAATATTCCAGACCACCTTGCTCTTGTTATCAGAATTGGCTATAGTCGAACAGTGAGCATTATATTTGGTGGAATTTACCAGCAGGTTATGTTGGGATTTCTGCTTTTTATAGTTTTCATAAGCAATCTTTGAACCACTATTGACGTGAAGCCAATAAAAATTATTTCTCTATTTCAGTATCGTAATGAGTTCATTACAGAACTAAAAGTAGTGCTGTAATGAAACTCATTACAGCATTGTTTTCAGTTATATTTTTCGTTTTATGGTTGTCAGTACTGACCTTCGATCGAATCAAGTTTCGAATCAAATCAATTCAAATTCCGTGATCTGTCAACTTTCGTATGTCACACCAACTGCCAAGATAAAAAACAAAAGTCACTAATCTGAATTTTCATTTGAATTTCGGGAATATTTCACAAGAATTGACTGAAATAGAGAAAATACCGTCTAATACTCGTTGCAGAAGGCAATTCCAACACTCATGCTATCGAAAACTCGCTCCTTCGTCGCTCGTTTTCGAACTTCGCATTCGTGTTGGAATAGAAGCTCATTCTGCAACTTGTTTTAGAATATACTATTAGTTTCTTCTTACTCTGTAGTATTTCTGATGTTACCCATTTTTTCCGTCCGACTAGAGGATTGACCCTTTTCGAAGGGCAGCATAATTCTAAGTAGTATTGTACAATACGATTGAATATTTCAAAACATTGATCGACATCAGTCTCCCAGTAAACTTCCGCAAAGTTGCATTCAGATAAATGAAATACTAAACTGTTTAGACAGGCCTGACTCAAATCTCTAACTGTACATAATTTCGATCTACGCCCATGAACTGGATTGAGTTTCAGTTTGAGGAGAATTGCTCGATGATCACTCAAATGCGGCTCAAAAACAAAAGATTTATAATTTTCTAGAAGGGCACTGGCAATAATGTAGTCAAGCTTGGAAACAGAAATCCTATCATTGACATAATTAAAAACTCTAGTCGGTTCATTAGATGTAACCTTCAAATTAAAACAATCCAACAGTTCATTGAGCAATTTGAAGCCGTAAGAATCTGAGTTCAGGTAATCTATATTCAAATCTCCACACAGGAAGACATAATCAATCTGATCCAAACAAGCCTGCAGGGCGCAAAACAGTTTTTCGAAAAACAATTTTAAATTTCCAGTGCAAGGTCTGTAAATACTTATAATGCCCAGACGAGCATTCTCAGCAGCGACCACAATACCACACATCTCTATATGCATTTCAATGGAGAAATCAGAGATAGAAAGTTTTTTCACCTGCAGTCCTGCCCTGGTAAATAAAATTGAGCCACCGTGTTGCCTCTGAACACGACAAAAACAGTCTGCTCGGACGTAACCCGAGATTGACACAACACACACACTATCTGAACTGCACCAGTGTTCCACTACACTCAACACATCAGGAGCTACTTCTTCCACCAGTACCTCCAAGCCATCCAGTTTGTTAGTGATAGATTGGATGTTCAATTGGACAAGCTTGAATTCTCCGACATTCAGGTTTTTTGAAGAGGAACTCAATCCTGCCGCTCTTTCTGTTTCCCTCGCTGAAAAAAACGGTTAACGATGACTTTGTTTGGCCAGTTGGAGCTATCTAGAGCTTTGTCATAATCCGAGGTTGAGATAAGGACCTTGAATGAGGAATAAGACTCCGGGTATCTTGAGTTCAATTTTTCACATATAACGTTAGAGAAATTTCGTTCGAGAAATTTCCGTAGATTTTCTATTGTGGTGTCGGGTCTAAGATTCGACACGTGAAAGGCCTTGAACTTGTCTAGCCCTTCTACCTCCGAACTCCCAGAATAAGTTCCAGTGATCAGGGATTTTCGGGTTCGACGATGAGATCTTTTTCGGTTGACCATCTTCCAACTAGATTCCCCATCCTGATCAGAAGATAATTTGAAGGCATCGAGGCCACTTGACGTTGACGTGCCCAAATGACTGGAGGCCTCTGGAACGGGTTGGTCCAATACCTTACTAGAGCACAAGGCCATGAAACAACATTGGTGACGTCATCATAGGTAGTCCAAGTCAATTCCGAAATGCCAAAATATATTGATCGATTTAGATTTATTTTTTTCAACAGAAAGGAGGATCGTTGTAAACGAAAGTATTTCGAGGTTATTTGTGATATTTAAAAAATATGATAGATAGTGTTTTTCTCAGTAAAAGCATTGAGATTGAACTCCAAATGTTAGAAATGTAATAGAAGGTTAGTTCATTCATTCATTGAAATTTATGAATAATCATCCATTATCATAAGAAAAAACATTTTAGGAGAAGTGGTATTGCATGCTGGTCATATTATTATCTGTAGAAATTTGAGGAAAAGGATACTTCCAGTAGGAATTAGTGGAAAAATAATCAATAATATGGAATTGGCAAAAATATCAGCATGTAGTTGTTCTTGGTGAAGCTGGTCCTAATATCTATTTGAATATTCGAACAATAATTGGAAAGTGGAATTGAATACATACTTTAATTTAAGCAAAAGAACAAGATTCATATAGTTGCAGTTCCCAGAAGGTCTAATCAAGCCTTAAAGGCTTTATTTCAAATAATAATATTGATACCCTGATGCACAAACATGATCATTTTTGCTTGATAAATGTATTGATATACATGTTATAGTAAACAGATTGAGGTATAACACAAATATGTATTAAAGATATTCTGTAGAAAAGAAACTACTTTCTCTAGCGACGAACTCTTTGAGTTAGCTAAAGTGTTCATGGCCTGGCTCTTTTATACTACCAAAGGAAAAAACTGTAAATGGGAATTGTTTTTGGTCAAGAAATAATAATATGAAGTTACTCATGGTTAAGACAAGTTAAAGAAACTTCACCCTACCTAGAAGCTCTGTTATACGATGTATTGTCGAATCAAATCATACTGTCGGAAAGTTAAATTATGGACAAGGCAGCAGCTCTCACAATTCTGGCAAACTTCCCATAATTGACACAATTTTGTCTCAGAGCTATATTTGAATTAGTGTTCATTCTCCCTATTTATCATTTTGTTTTTGTGTAGATTCTGAAAATTTCTTTTTTTTCATTTTAGATTTTCACACATGTCTTTGGACTGTGGGTGCATGATGTTTATTCAAGTTGATTTAAAACTATAGTGAAGGAAAATTATTTCATGAATAAACATATTATTATATTTGCTTTTTATCAGGAAAATGTCTGTAGGGATATTTCATTTGATATTTTTAAATAAAATACAAATATTCAGCTTCATGAAAACTTTTATTAACATTATTGTTACATTTTGATAATTTTCAGCATTTAAATTTTAATGTATATAGAACAAAAGCTGCCCTTCACCGTTTTTCCATTTTTCCAACCATATCAAAAAATTGTGCAGAAACTCAAAAATGTATTGAGAATTGATGGTAACTGGTTCATTTCGAAGTCTTTGTCCTTTTAGGGGTGTTTTCACATTAATTATATCCCACCATCTGGCAATTAATGCTATGAAAACTGAGGTATCCTTATAAGATGACAAGCATACTTTGGGTCCTAGTTGTTCTAGGGCTGCTACAATGCTGTCATTAAATACTTGCAAAACTAATTTCACATTTTGTCTTTCTATTGAAGAAGGATACAGAGCCTTTAATGATAAAGTATATCCATATTTGATCAGTTGACCGTTTTCACGCATATCCATTTCTTTTGATGCACCAAATGCAGCTACTTGTTGCATGTTCAATAGAATTGTTGGAGCCCACAACAATATTTCCTCCCTTATAGTCCAAATTAGGGTTTATATGTATTTCATCTACCATTAACGAAACAATTTTGTCATTAGTGTCTAATAAATAAAACTTGCTTTTTATGTATTGTAAGAAATGTTCGTCACATTGTTCATATCTTGGATCTGTATTAAACTTTGCACAAATTATTTGAATAGTTTGTGGAGAATGAAGGGTAAGTTTACCAGATCCTCTTAAAAATTTATAACCATGTGGAGATATTTGGAACAGCAAGCAAGAAAATAGCATCATTTCATATGAATATCTGCATCTGGTTTTTGTCCAAATGGTGGAGAGCTGAAGTTGTTCTCGCACAAATTTTATTGTATCTCTACCACAATTCTCTTGACAATTTTCCATGTCTTCAGATAGATCCTCTAAAATATCATTTATAAAGTTGAGTTTTTCCTTTATTTTGTCACCACTCTTTTGATTAATGTTATTAAAACACAGCATACTGCCGCACAAAATTTTGTCCAAAATATTTATGTCTGTAACATGCACTGGAAATATTAAGTCCACCCTGATATTTTTAAATAGTACATTAACCCTCAGGTCTTCAGACACATAAACTTTTATTTTTACAACTGGAATTTCTGATGACTCGTCCAAATAGAAAAAAACACAGGTTTTTTTTCTCCTTTAGCCATTATCCTTTCGGAACAGACACTTTTGTAAAAGCCTCAGCTAAAGTTGCAAATGGCACAGCTGAATCAAATGCTGAACTTGATTTAATACTCTCAGCAGTGGTTTTCTCAAGATCTCAGCATTCCATTTTTGATCGCTTGGATTGAGGAGAAACTCTAGTATGGACATCTGATCTGCTCAAATAGGCTGGACAACCTGGCAATTTTGTTGGTATCGCTCCTAAAACAAATGTTAAAAGAGAAATAGAAGACCACCAGATAATTAACATTTTGTTAAAAACATTTCAACTAGTCTAATCCCCCATATCCAAAGTCCATACTAGCCAAAAAATTTTCAGATGTACCTATAATGAACCACAGTTTATAGTAATAATTAAGTAAAAATAAATACTTACATATTTTTAACCTAGGAAACTTTAATGGTATTTCGACTTTTTGACCTGTGACTTCATGTTTATAGCTTGTGGACTTTTCGATGAATTCTGGTTGGAAATGTAGTTCGCAAACCTAGAAACAAGTTACTTTTCAGAGGCAGGCAAAACAGTTTGATTTTCAATAATTAATACCTTACTGCTGTTACGGGGAACGAAATCTTTCCTTTTAATGGCATTTAACCAACTTTTCTTAAGTTGCTCGTCTTTGGAAACCCAAATGATTACCCCTGCATTTGGGAACAGAGCAACGAAATGGCATGATATCGCCTGGAAAAAACTGAGATTAAAGCTAAGAAAAGAACTTAAAAATATCAAAAGTCTCGAAGAAAAAATCAAAATTAAATCTACATAACCTCGAACATGAAATGCAAAATTTTTAAGAACTAGAGGTAAATTAGTGAACAAATATAAGCAGGCCTTTTGCCTTACCTGTTATGAACTGATGTAACACCAAAATAAATACAAATATATGAATAAACACTGAAAAACCCTCACAATACCGGCAAAACATACACAAATAATGGCGGATTATTGACTACTCACACCCTTCACCCCCCATCAGCTGTCATTCTGTTTCATGGCCTTGTGTTCTAGTAAGGTATTGGTTGGTCAGCACCACGGGTGGCAATCTGTTTGTTCTCGGTTTGTTAGGATCGGCAGTTGAAGATTTCGCAACTACCGCACTCTCCGTAGCAGTCGAATATCGGGGAGCATCACTTTCAGCGGACTCCGAACTTTGTAAATCGGTTGTACCGGAGTGGTTCGTATCCCCGCGGCTGATTTGAATTCGCTTATCTTGCGTATCATATGATAACAATACTTTGTTCAGTTTATTTATTTGGATTTCTTTAGATTTCACCTCGGTTTCGAGGGAATTGATTTTGAATTTCAACAGAGAATTATTTTCTATCAGTAAATTATTTTTGGCTTCCAATTCTGCAATAATTTTTAGGAGGAGATCTTGATGTGTAGACTCACTGTTTATATTTTTACTGCAAATGTCGAACATCGGGGAATTGTCACCAGTTGACATTCCACCCGAGATAGAATCAGTTAATTCAACTTCACAGCATTTCTTGATTTTTGCACCACAACCAGGATGGAAAGATTTTTTGCAAATTTGACACTTGCAACTACTTTTGATGATTGATTTTTTACATATTCCACATTTCGGAACAATCTTTAGAGAGAGACTAGCATCGACGTCTTTACCACTGAACGACATGATTGTGAATGATGATTATTTTCTGCAATTCCAATTGAAATGAATGAATTATTTCCAATAATATCGTTCAGTGGTTTTTGCATTGAAAACAGGTTGGTTGGTTGAAATATTTTCTGTATCAAATTTGACAGGTTATTGATAAATCCGTTTCAGGATGCCAACACACCTCATAATTGGATATAACCATGAAAACCGTGTGAAACTGAGATATTCCATCACGATTGAGTTCTACAAAATGTGGCAGAGTAATGAACAGATTTGCCACAGAATTTGAGAAAATATATTTTAAGATGTTCCTGTAATAACTGGTCTTATGAAACGACAGAGTCTAGGATGATACTCATGATGTTGTATCATTTTTAGATCATTTTGAGTTCGCTTCCTTTTTTGGTGATCATTTAAATATTTTTTGATGAGCAGTTGTAGTATTTTTATCTTTAGAAGGTTATGGCAATGTTTAAAATAGCTAAGGCAAGTTAGAAGTATCTGCGTCTTTGTTAATGTTAATGTTTATTGTCAGAACGGTAACCCTCCTAGATAGGGCACATGCCGACAGCTTCAAGTCTTCTGATGAATACGAAGAGAAAACTCATTTTATAAAATCTACCGTTCAAAACAAGAAATCATCAAATTATCTGAATCTGCAATTTGTTACCATGAACCTCGGGAGAAGCAGGACCAATTCGAAACAGTTTTTCTTCAAATGACGCACTCGCTTCTAGAAATAAAGTCCAACAACAATGGCTTCAATGATTTTAAAATTTGTCTCAATTTTGAACTGAAATACTCAATGATCAAGATTCAAGTAGAAGGAATTCAAACCTCTATCCGGACCAGATTAATTTTCGAATTGACGCTGAGTTGAAGAGAGTTTCCTTTTCTTATTTTTTTTTCTGAAACACATGAAGCAAAGGGATGTGTTGAGCTTTCGGGCTCCTCTGAAATAAAATACAACTAATGCCCCATGAAAACAGTAATGTAGAGTAAGCAAAATGCTTAATATTTTCTTCCATTGAAATATTTTTGTTCTATTGAATGAAAATATTGTAAACACGGAGAATGCTTGCTTCATTTCTAATAAACAAAATAGTTTCATTTCTGCCGATAAAACATAAAGATCATATTTGGATAGGGAATAATGAAAAACACAAATTAATGAACAATTCATAATGACATTTAAAGTGTCTTCTGGGCTTCTTGGCCATGGTCCATTAGGTCTCATTTTTTAACCTCGAAACGTACAGGAAATGTCATACTTATATGATACATACTTATATGATACAAATTTATTGCATAGATTTGTATACATTGTAATTATATATGACATTCCCTGTATGTTTCAAGGGTAATAAATGAAACATGAATCATGAATTATTCCACCTAACATTTCGCCTACAACTGCATCTTCAGAGGATTCTTTGTCTGAGGTTGTACCTCGAACGCAGAATTTCTGACACTGACGTGTTCGAACCGGAAGTGTTATCTACCAGTTAATGTCGGGAAAATGTAGTGAGTTTACGTGCGCGATGTTGTTTGGCCCATCGCTCCGGTTCGGTATCGACTTTATATTTGTTTTTTTCAAGATCCGCAACCAGGCGCTATGTAACAAAGGGGTTTCTTCTTTCTTCTTTTTTGTTCATGTTGTTTTAATGTTTATAAATTTCAATGGTTCTCATGTAGAGACCATGTTTCAAACATAAAAACAACATGAACAGAAAAGAAGAAACCCCTTCGTTAGAAAGATCAAGCCGATACGGAGCGGCAACGATAGGCCAATCAACGTAAACTTTTCCCGCCATCAACCGGGGTTTTTTCTCTCTTGATATAAATATGTGAAGGGCAATGGCGTAGTGAGCTTAATTCGCGCCCGGGGCAAAAAACCTTTTTAGCGCCCCTTCCTTCTAAATTCATAATGGCATATAATATTATATGTGAAATATACTCGCAATTAGCCAAATGAATGAAGTAAGATAAACAAAGTCATAGGCTCAAGCAAGACCTTAAAATTTGGACAAAAAATGAAGTAAATAAAACAAGAATAAATTTCGAAATGTATACAGGGTGTACCAAGTTCGACGGCCTATTAGGCGTTTCTGGAGAACTTTACCAATTTGAAATCTGAAAATTGGAATTATGTTATATTCTTGGAGCTTGACCACTTTCAGTTATATATTCTGTTTTCGAATTTGATAGAGTATGCAATTCTGAAAACATTCGTACTTAAATCGTTGTATCCGTCAAAATATTTTCTAAAATATCGAGAAAAAACTAAAGAGAAAAGGGGATAAGAGAATTCGGTATTATGTTTGTTATTCCTAACCTAGATATTGTAAGCACGAACTGTTTTCTGATTTTTGAAGGCGAAGACTGTAAAAATATTGTAGATTTTCTGAATTTTGAATAACCCGTCACAGGGTGTTCCAAATGTTGGTTCTAAAATTGGGATCAAGATTTGCTCATAACTTTCGTTAAATTGCAACCCTATTTTTTATGATTGCGTTAGATTCTGCGAAGAAAAATGATGATAATGTTGATACACGTTGATGCTCCTAAAATTAACAATTCTTGAGTTATTTGGGATTTTATGTCGTACGTAGCGTCAAATTCATGAAATCTGTTCCATATCAACAATGATAAATGAATTCAGAAAAGAGGTAGTCACTAATGAGTTATTTGAATAATTTATCTTCTATGACCAAGGTCATTGTTGATATGAAACAGATTCTATGAATTTGACGGTACCTACGACATGAAACTAGGAAATCCTGAATAACTCAAGAATTATCAATTTTAGGAGCATTAACATGTTAGAATATTGTAATAGACCGGGATATCAAAAAAATCATGAATTAATGCAACCAATCCGAATAATTATGAGACGCGTGAAAATTAATTGAAGTGTTCTTAATTGCGATCGAGACAAATCAATTAGGTTATTTCAGCGGGACAATATATTAACGTAACGAATTATGAGAAATAAGTGGCTCTTGAAGTTTCCGAAGCAATTATGCTCTTAGGGACTTTAAGAGACTTGAAAGAGGTCCGCTGAAAGTTAGATATATGATGTGTGAATATGAATAATTCAAATGAGGCATTTCGATGAAATTATTATCCATGCAGATCCGAATTATTCGAAGATTGATTTAGTGCCGTATCGTTATTTGGGATACTTCGAAGATTAATTAATTGAAAGAACTAAGCTAGTTCAGGAGACCGCCCATGAGAAATTCGGATTGGTAGATATAGGTCATGAGATAAAAAGATTTTTGGTAGAGGAATAAAAGGCGGTCCCAGACTGAAGAGATAGTGTTAACTTGAAATTTCATGCATCTCATTCCATTTTTTGTATTATCAATATGAATAAAGGAGGAAGATGAATATGATTTAACTGTTCTAGGGGGCGGGTAATTACCCCCATTTTCCCCCTCTCTAGGACCGTCATTGGAGAGAGAAACGCGTTTGAGGTACCACCCCAAATTGGTGGAAAAAATATTTTAAACTTCTGTTCATGGAGAGAGTTAAGTAGTGTATCTGGGGATTTCGGAGTGAAAAAACAACATCCTTAGATAACTCGGGTGACGGTAAAGTCCTAAATTTGGAAATTGGGAAATATTAGTTCGAAACGGGAAGAAGTTGTTGTGTCCGGATTTTGAAAAAATTGTAAAGTTGTTTCGTATCGCGCGGTGTTTCGGGATTAGTGTTCGGGTGTAGTGCAAGTAGTTTGTCTAATAAGGATTAATTATCATCGAGGGAAAAGTAAAAGGTCAGAGTTTTCCATTTACAACAGTTAAGGTTGGGTCCACAGTCCAGAAATCTCTTTCATTGAATGTATTTTGAGCTTGAATACTTTGATACCTTGATCACTCATTATTATGCTGATGATACTCAAGTTTACATATCCTTCGACCGGGGTGGTGTCGTTGAGGCCTGTGGCATGTTGAATTCTGAGCTAGAGCGGCTTGTGGAGTTTTCAGCCACTCATCATCTTCACATCAATGCAGAAAAGTGTAGTGCATTGCTTTTCGGACCAAAAAACTGTAGAGAACAAGTGGAAGCCTTAGTTAATATAAAAATCGGAGACAAAAGTTTGAAAATTGAAACTGGCAAACGTAATCTAGGAATGATATTTGATAGTAATCTTCGATTTGACGAACATATTTCAAATTGTATTCGTCGTGCATACTATAGATTGAGAGTTCTATATTGTTATCGTCACTATATTCCAGAAAAACAAAAGAAAATTTTATGTGACTCCCTTGTCCTGTCGACTTTCAATTTCGGTGACGTGGTCTATGGGGATTGCCTAAGTGCACAGGCTAAGGCGAGAATTCAACGAGTTCAAAATTCTTGTTTGAGATTCATATTCGGCATAAGAAAGTTTGATAGAATATCCCATAAACTCAAAGAAATTGATTGGTTAAACATGAATTTCCGGCGAAAATTACATGCAGCCTGTTTCTACCACAATATTCAAATGAATAAAACGCCAAGCTACCTTCATCGAAAAATAGTATATAGAAGTCATGTTCATAACGTAAATATACGAAACAGAGGTCTCATAACACCACCAATTCACCGAACAGCCATTTTTGAAAGAAGCTTTACTTTCAGCATTGCTAAGGTTTATAACCCGATCCCATATACCTACAAGACTTTGAATATACAAAAATTCAGGACAAAAATTTTTGAATATTACTTGAGGGAACAGAACGAGTCCTAATTCATTTTTGGGAGAGTCTCTAATAGTGAGCACAGAACGCCTGTAAGAAAAAATGTGAATGAGGGACAAGTCAGAGCGAATATCTTTTTTTTTCTTTCCTTTTTTTTTCTCTCTTCTTTTCGGGTTGAGTAGAGCAGCGTATGCATCAGCATAACTGGACTCCGCCATTTTTCACAATAACATATACCATCTAACCACGAAGTTATTATTTACTACCTGTTATATAATTTGAAATTGTGAAAATAAAGACATTATTATTATTATTATTATTATTATTATTATTATTTTTATGGTGTGGTTGATTGAACCATTCATTCCGGCGTGAATTAATTATATGGTTTTCATTATTCGAATTGATCTGATGGAATATTCGACGTGCATAGGCGCACGGCTGTAAATTGTCTATTTTGTGTTAATTTTTTCATTATACGTGTTAAAATTAAAATTACGATATTTTTTTTTCTTTTCACCCTAAAAACAAAAATCTATTTTTGAAAAATCAAGCCAATAAGACCTATTCCTAGTGCAATAGGCACGAGCTCGCGGACTTTCTCCCAGTAGAGAAAGGGGTATTTTTCATTTTCTTTTGAACTGCAAGTTTTACCCCCTTGGTCAACTGAAAGCCGCTCTTCAATTGACTAGAAACAAGGGTGGGTATTACAATTTGGTGACTGCGGTGGGATTCTCCGAAAGGAGGTATGATTAGGGGTTGATTTTTCAAAAGTTCTTGTTTAATTTTTCTGAACATTCAATATTTTTTTGTGCAATCGGAATATTACAAGAGGTAAAAAGTTTAGAGTGTAAAATCAACATTGATGTTCTTGAGATTTTGGGACGAAGGACAATTGCCTTGAATTGTGAATTGAATAATTTTTTTTTTTGTGTGTGCGGATAAGTGTGCCTAGTAGAAGTATCTCCTTTAAATGAAATTATAAGATATATCAGTTGACATTTTCATAGGTTGTAGTGATTTCATTTGCAAGAATTTTTTTTCAGAATATATAGAATTTCAGAGTTATAGAAGTGAATGAAAAAAAAAGGGAATTCATTTTATTTCCAATTTTGTGATTGAACTAACAGGGTGTGGTTTCGATTTGAGGTCAGATTTATCTTTTTTTTTTCGCACGGCAGTGGTAAACGATATTTTTTCCTCGACGTACCTGAAAAAGTATATTTCCCCTTTTCACCAGTTAAAATTTTGAATTCGGAATCAGATATTATAAAGTCAGTTTGAATTTATTCGATTTGCAAGCGATCAATTATTTAGCCTTCGAAATTATCAAGTTTTTCCTATTGTTGACTTAAATAGCGGATTATTAGATAATAAATTTTTTTTTGTTTGACTTACAAGTTTTCAGTTGAAGTTTTATCAGATAAAGAAAAGATGTCTCTAGAAGATATCGCAACCGCTGTAGCTGAAACCTCCCAGGTTTCACCTTTCATATATTCATTGGGAATGCTATCGACGACCTTAGATAGCTTTTCGGGAAAAGACGCTAGTAGATATTTTGAAAAATTAGAACTGAGGGCAAAATTAGATGGGTGGAGCGAGGAAGATACGCTCATCTGGCTTAAATTGAAATTAATAGGAGATGCTTATAATTTCTTGAAATCTGATCCTGCGTTTAGTGACTTAGCATACAAAGACTTGAAGGCTAAATTCATTCAAAAGTTCTCAACAATAAGGTTGCCCGGGGAGTTTCAATGGTCCCTAAGTCGTTGTGTCCAAAGACAGGATGAAGATGTCTCCTCATATTGCACACGGCTACGCACTTTGGGAGCGCAATTGCTGAGTGAGGACTTGGCGGGCGCGAAAAAAGATGAAGAGCCAGGAATACGGAAGAAAAATAGGGACTTGTTTTTGAATCAATTTAAAACCGGACTGAGAAAGGACGTCATGAGGGAAACAGGAATATTATTACTAAGAGAGGATAATTTAGATTTGGAAAAAGCAGAAGAATTAGTAAAATTGCAAGAGATGAATGCAAAAATGTTACAGGGAAGACTAACGAATGTACGAATATCGACCGTAGATACACAGCAAACTTGTCAATTATGCGACAAGCAGGGGCATTCCGCAAAGGAATGCAGGAGCTCACCCTGGAAACAAGGAAGTAAGCCGCGGGACATGAAACGCAGGTGTTTTTATTGTGACCGACCTGGTCACTCCGCGAGGGAATGCAGGCAGAGACCGAACTTAGGACGAGGAACGACAGGACGAGAAACACCTGGACGAGGAACACCAGGAGCGTGTTATACTTGCGGAAAAGGAGGACATTGGGCCAAGGATTGTCCAGAGAACTCACATGGTCAAGGAAGACAGCGATCTAGGAACGGCGAAAACAGGAACATCAAAGATGGGTCAAAAATGAACTCGAGAACTTGGAAGGATGAGCTCAGACCGGAAAAACCTCAGATGGATCAGGGGAAGAATTTAGAGAATGACTATGAAAGAAACGAGGCTGGTGCTACCGGGTTCAGTAATCTGATCGGTACCATTCGAAAACAGTCGGGGACGACGGATATTTCAACAATCCAGAGTCGAAGTCCTACTACTGTAGAGGGAAATTCGAAGTTTGTGAGAAGACAGAAGGAGGAAAGAATTCCGAAAGAACCGTCAGTCGTGGCTATTCAGGAAACAAATTCGGTACGGTTTAACGATGTGCCGAATAGGTTAAAATTGAGAGTGAACGGAAAACCGGCTATCTGTCTGGTCGATTCAGGGGCGGCGGTGACACTTGTAAGAAGTGAGCTAGTCGAAAAGCACAGAGTATATAGGGAAGAAATCGGCATACCGCTAACGAGCGCGACAGGACACCTTTTTCATACGTTAGGTACGGCCGATATATTCGTGGGACCGATCGAGGAAAGATTGGGTACAAATTTTACCGCTGTCCTCTGCGATGACGTGACTTTAGGAAACGTGCAGGTGATTTTGGGTAGAGACTTCCTTCAAGCGAATCAGGCACTCATTCATTATGATGAGGAACCCTCCGTCATATGTGGGGACGGAAATTTCTGTTACGGAATAAGAAGGATTTAGAGGAACAAACACTTGTGGATACCGAGTGTAGAGATAGATTCATAGGCATAATTCAATACGGGGAACGAAACAATGAATGTCATGAAAGCAAGGTTTGTTCTCAGATTGAAAAATTTCGGAAAACTGAATACTCAGAGGGACGAAAATCAAGGGAAGTCGGTATTCTAGTGGGAGAAAAGGCGAGTGAACAATTGACGAGTGTTCACACAAAAATGACGCGTAGAAATCAAGGGAGTTACAGTAGAACAGAAAAAACAGAGGGAATTCCGTGGAGAAAAAGCGGAAAAGCAGATAGTGAAGAGATATCGAAGGTTAAATGTTTTGATGGGAAAACCGCCAGGGTCGATTTTAGAATCGGAGATAGGGTATGTTCGGGGGAATGAGGCAAAATCACGGTGTACCAATGAGGTCCTGGGATTGTCCTTGTAAGATTCCTAATAGGACGAGCCGGGTACAGTACGAAGTAGACGACGAGGAAAATGGAGAACTTGTATGGAAAATTCCTCAACGTCGATCTGGTAGATCATGGCGTCTACCAGAACGAAGGGGATACTAGTATGATTGAATCTTTTGGGTACGAGGGGATGAGTCTTTAGACGAGTCTCTCAGGAGAATTGAATCGACTTCCTGCCCGTTTCGTAGATTCCAGGGACTCACTGACGCGGAGAGTCCTTGTTCGAAGATATGAACTTGCCTAGAAAAGTAAAGGTTTTTTTTTTATCAGGCAAATTTAATTTTGGATCATAGTTGGAAGAAACAAGCATTGTGGTCGCTAAAGATAGCAGACGAGTCATTGTGTATAGCTTTTCTAATGGCGAGCACAAGGTTACTTTTCACCAGTGGCGTGGTCGCACACTTGTGAGAGATTTTATTAGTTTTTTTTTGTATGAAAATGAGAATGATAAGTACTGCAAACTTACTTCTGTGAATACAGTAGGGTTTTGAATATATAATGAGTTATTCAACATTTTTGAGAAAAAGTAATTATGAGTTGATGGTACAGAAGTAAGAGTGTACTGCTGTATAATTTTAATATGGTATAGAAGAAAAAGTGTATTGCTTTTATCATTTAAATTTTTTTTTGTGTTGTTCAATTAACCTTATTCTGGTTATTTTTCATCAGTTGATAGTTTTCTTATGTCACTGATTCATAGTTAACGAAGATAGAAAATGGATGCCAGTACTCCAGAAGTATGGGGAAGGGTCTGATTCTAGCTGATGGGATGAACTTGATGAGATACGTAAATTTCGAAGCGTTGATAGCACATGATGTTGAACTTAAAAACAATTATGTGATCGTGGTATTCATACGTGATGTCGCGGAATTCGTACACGAGAGAGACCTTATAAAAGTGAACGAGTGACGGAAAGTTTTTCTAATGGACGAGATGAATTGAAGAGACTTGATCCGAATAGTGAAATAACTTAATTAAAACCGGGGGTGTAGTTAACTAAATGTATGGACTTTGAAGCAGGGAAATGTCGGTCTACGAACGTCTTTTCGAAGGCTAAGATGGGAAAAATCAATCGCAAGTAGGAGCATTGAGTATCACCCAGCTGCGTGGATATGGTTATGGAAATGATTTATTCTTTAATGAGTTGATCAATGGACTTTGTACCATGCTTAGAATGGTGAAATATGGACAAGGTGCAATACTATAGGGGAAACACCTTCGCTAGATGTAGAGCTACGGAATCACCCTCGTTGACAGTTTTGTGAAATACTTCAGCATTGAGGCTAATGGATCGACATCGAACCAACTAGGGGAGCATTGGAGAAGAAACTCAGGGAATTACGTCAGAGTACCAGAAAACACCGTACGCCTATGTGTATTCGAATTTGCGTACTCAAGTGTCACAGTCGTTCCGAAATAGTGAAACGTAAACATTGTCGTGTGTCGTAGGTCATGAGCCCGGTCCGATTTCTGTCCCGACCTTAGGGACACTCGGTAAATAACACTACCTAGCGATGTTATCAAGTGCTCGTGCTAATTGCGATAGAAAAGTTCGACATCGTCAATTTATCTCTTAAGGTTATTCCCAAGGCAAAGGTCAGTCCCGGTACAGCGATCCAGAGAGAAAACCCAGTTCCAAGATGAGAAGGTGAACGCGAAAGTGATTTTTGAAATTCGATAAGTGGACCTTAAAAGACTCCAAAATGGAGAAGTGTAGTGACCAATCCTTGGTTCGCGGAAAGTTTTATTGAATAAACTTTGAATTTTGGTATTCTTTATTTTTGTAATATGTATATGTATAATTTTCTCTGTGAAGACGGAAAATGTATTAAAGCAATTTGGTTAGGTATAGCAGATATTGAAATAATATAGGATTAATGGTCTAATATAATGATTATAATCGATGTGTCACATATACATTTTGCATGTTTCAAGATCAATGAATGTCAGCTTCTTTCTAATCGAATTGATTTTTTTTTGTGTGTGGTAAAATATAGTAAATGATCTATTGTTGAATGGTGAGAAGATGGACTTGTGGACTACTGGAAGTAACCATGAGGGAAAAGTTATAGCATTCAATGCAAAAACTTTTTTTTAGGGGAGACTATTGTAATAGACCGGGATATCAAAAAAATCATGAATTAATGCAACCAATCCGAATAATTATGAGACGCGTGAAAATTAATTGAAGTATTCTTAATTGCGATCGAGACAAATCAATTAGGTTATTTCAGCGGGACAATATATTAACGTAACGAATTATGAGAAAAAAGTGGCCCTTGAAGTTTCCGAAGCAATTATGCTCTTAGGGACTTTAAGAGACTTGAAAGAGGTCCGCTGAAAGTTAGATATATGATGTGTGAATATGAATAATTCAAATGAGGCATTTCGATGAAATTATTATCCATGCAGATTCGAATTATTCGAAGATTGATTTAGTGCCGTATCGTTATTTGGGATACTTCGAAGATTAATTAATTGAAAGAACTAAGCTAGTTCAGGAGACCGCCCATGAGAAATTCGGATTGGTAGATATAGGTCATGAGATAAAACAATGAGCACTATTAGCACTCTGCTAACACCGATCTCCCTTGCCTCTATTCTCGAACAAGTCTGGGAAGCAGCTCTCCTCCCGATCTCGAGGAATGAGGAACGAGAACATACCCAAGACCTCCCAGAGGAGGTACTTGGCGCGCGGTGAACCCAAGTCTAACCATCTATTCCACTATGACAAGAATATCATAACTTATCCCCCCTCTTCTATGGCAGAATCTTCATCAAATCGGCTGATCTAATGCCAAAAATTCAAACTGTCCGAACTCAAGCTTGGTAATTCTCAACGTACCTCTGGATCCTGACTCATTGGAGCTGCTTCCCGAAACTTCAACATGTCATAATTATATTTGTCAACGTCCCCATCAATCCTAATTCTATACCCACATCTACTTACATCTGAAACACCCTCTCATCCAGAAATATGAGGTTACCGTTTGTTTCTCGAATATCACATCTTCCTTCGGAGAAAATCTCATCTTAACTCTTCAGAGATCCTCATAAAAACTACATGCTGTACCTAGGCTTTCTTGATTTCTCCCACATTTTTAAAGAAAAGGACATATCACGGAAGCCAATGCTGAAACTGATATGCCTTCAGCTCTCCTTCTGTGCGAAATAGGTCTACCTTCCAGATAGAGCCAAATCCACTTCATTAATCATCAACTTCTCTTATCTCCAAACGAATATCTCTGAAGCTAAAAGCATTTTCTCAATGCCCGCTACCTTCGAGTTACTTCTTGTCCCAAGGTCGCAAACGGAAAGATTCTAGCATCAAGATATGGGGAAACGGCGTGGCCAATCATGGTCCTATTGGCCCCCCGAGTCTTCAGACATGGGGTAGACCCAAAGCGCACCAAGAACACCACATGCAAGGGTACTCACATGAGCACCCCATGCAGAGGGCTAGAGCTCTATTGGAAACCTTGAATCTTTAGATGGGACGACCCAATGATTACTCTTGGCCCTCTGCTAACACCGATCCCTCGATCAAGCTAGAATCTCAAAACCCCCCCCTAATCCAAGCAACCCCCAACGAGCAAAAGGCTTCGAGTGATGAGATGTGAGGAAACGGCGTGGTCAATCATGGTCCTATTGGCCCCTCGAGACTTCAGGCTCGGGGTAGACCCAAAGTACACCATGATCACCACATGCAAGGGTATAAAGGTTGGTACCTCATGCAGGATGCTAGGGCTCTATTGGAAACCTTGAATCTTCGGATGGGATGACCCAAAGAGTACTATTGGCAGCCAGCTGACACCGGCTCCTCGCAAATCTATTCTCGACTAAAGCCAGGGTATAATCCAAGACCTCCCTGTTGAGGATCTACCTGAAACTCGAGTCCGATATCAGAGTGGATGGGAAAAACTAAACTCGGAGCGTGTGAGAAGCACGTTGTATAGTCTCCCTTACTACGATAACTATACAATGGGTTATCACCTAAGCGCCTTGCTATCTCCTGTCTACCAGGAGAGGTTTCGAAAAAGGCATTTCCAAGCCGTGATTCTCATAACCTGAGTACCCGGTAAACTGTGTTTTTTTTTTAGTCGGTGCGCCCCCGGTGATGCGGTTGGTGAGGGAGCCAACTCGACAGAACCTACGACGAAGGCCAACCCGACACTACCTACAACTACGGGGTTGTAGGCGTCTGAATTGAATTGATTAATTAATTAGTCAATTCATGAGCAGATTTTTTTACACAGTCGCAAAAAAAAAAAAAAAAGTCATGAGATAAAAAGATTTTTGGTAGAGGAATAAAAGGCGGTCCCAGACTGAAGAGATAGTGTTAACTTGAAATTTCATGCATCTCATTCCATTTTTTGTATTATCAATATGAATAAAGGAGGAAGATGAATATGATTTAACTGTTCTGGGGGGCGGGTAATTACCCCCATTTTCCCCCTCTCTAGGACCGTCATTGGAGAGAGAAACGCGTTTGAGGTACCACCCCAAATTGGTGGAAAAAATATTTTAAACTTCTGTTCATGGAGAGAGTTAAGTAGTGTATCTGGGGATTTCGGAGCGAAAAAACAACATCCTTAGATAACTCGGGTGACGGTAAAGTCCTAAATTTGGAAATTGGGAAATATTAGTTCGAAACGGGAAGAAGTTGTTGTGTCCGGATTTTGAAAAAATTGTAAAGTTGTTTCGTATCGCGCGGTGTTTCGGGATTAGTGTTCGGGTGTAGTGCAAGTAGTTTGTCTAATAAGGATTAATTATCATCGAGGGAAAAGTAAAAGGTCAGAGTTTTCCATTTACAACAGTTAAGGTTGGGTCCACAGTCCAGAAATCTCTTTCATTGAATGTATTTTGAGCTTGAATACTTTGATACCTTGATCATTTATTTTAATGGTGTGGTTGATTGAACCATTCATTCCGGCGTGAATTAATTATATGGTTTTCATTATTCGAATTGATCTGATGGAATATTCGACGTGCATAGGCGCACGGCTGTAAATTGTCTATTTTGTGTTAATTTTTTCATTATACGTGTTAAAATTAAAATTACGATATTTTTTTTTCTTTTCACCCTAAAAACAAAAATCTATTTTTGAAAAATCAAGCCAATAAGACCTATTCCTAGTGCAATAGGCACGAGCTCGCGGACTTTCTCCCAGTAGAGAAAGGGGTATTTTTCATTTTCTTTTGAGCTGCAAGTTTTACCCCCTTGGTCAACTGAAAGCCGCTCATCAATTGACTAGAAACAAGGGTGGGTATTACAACATTGTCATCATTTTTCTTCGCAGAATCCAACGCAATGATAAAAAATAGGGTTCTAATTTGAAAAACGAAAGTTATGGGCCAATCTTGATCCCAATTTTTGAACCAACTTTTGGAACACCCTGTGACGGGTTTTTCAGGATCCTGAAAATGTACAATATTTCCACAGTCTTCGCCTTCAAAAATGTGAAAACGGTTTGTGCCTACGATATCTAGGTTAGGAATAACAAACATAATACCGAATACTCTTATCTTCCTTTTTTCTTCAGTTTTTTCTCGATATTTTATAAAGCATTTTGACGAATGCAACGATTTGAGCACGAATGTATTCACTGCATTCATTGCCTACTCTATCAAATTCGAAAACAAAAAAACAGAAAAAAAAGTTTTTGAAATTTTTTTTCACTCCCTGTATAACTGAAAGTAGTCAGGCTCCAAGAATATTTTAGATCGGTAGATAATGTCAAACAATAACATAATCCGAATTTTCAGATCTCGATTAGGTCCAGTTCTCCACAAACGCCTAATAGGCCGTTGAACTTGTTACACCCTGTATATATGATCATCTAGAAATACTTCAAGATATTCTTTATTCATTCATTCGTTTTATATACTATACTTATGAAATAATATTAATAGAAACGCAGTTTTAAAACTTTAAAAAGGTTAATATCAAGGTTAATATTCATTATCTTCAAGGAGATGAAAATTTTATAATATTGAGTAGTACATTAATATAACTTATTACTATGTATGAATTTTCCCTGCTCTTGATGAATCAAATTCATCAATAATGTCATCAAAGTTTATCATTTCATTTTCTCTTTCAACACTTGAAACTGCCAAGTCACTGGGCTATCTGGTCCCATCGTTGATCGTAGATATGTCAGAAGTAATTTGAATTGATCGTTGCAGCTAGAAATTGAAGCTGAAACTCTCATCAGGTTTGGAAATATATTCTTCATGCGAGCTTATAAAATTCAGAAATTCTAAAGGAGATCAAGATTTAATTTCTTTTCTGGTGCGGAATTACATTTTGCTATCACCTAATTCGTTGAAAAATTCTATTCCGTTGAAACAGTATTATAAAATTCACCCAAATTTTTACAATTTTCTTCAAGGTCGTTGTCAACTTTATTCTTGTTATAAATTTTCAATATCTAGTAAAAATTCAAATTGTATATAAGGATCACTTAATCGTGAACATATTTCTTATTGGAGACGATCAAGAATGCTCTTCATAACGCGAGAAATTTCACTTTCGGCGGAAAAAACCAACATCTCTAACTAATTCTCTGGGTATTTTGCGGCGTCTTATCACACAATATCCCTTACCGCTTATATTCTGGCGCCCCATTATGTTTCAGATTCACGTTTGACAGTTTTTTTCACGGCATTTTTTTTATTTTGCTTTTGATTAATCCAGCAGGGGTTCACAAATTCAAAGAGAGCTATTGATTTTATTGAATACAAAAGTACATATTTATATTTACATAACTGTTCACTACTGTGTACAGTGTTTGAAAATGAAATCCATTCTTTTCCCCTTCTTTGCAGCAAACTGATCGATCACGGCATCATTAAAATTTGGCACATTTTCAATAATTTTTTTTTATAGATAGGATCGGTATGGCCGTATGTTTTTCTTCATTCATTGCATTTCTTAAAAAGGTTTTAATTGTCTTCAATGTTGAGAAACTTCTTTCTGCTTCAACTGTCGTCATCGGAATTGTCACAATTATTCGGAGAAGGGAAAAAGTGGCAGAAAATATCTGTTCGAGGCTATTCTCAATGATGAATTTCAGCAAATTGAGAGCCCCACTAAGATTTCTAAAATCAGGTCTTCTGTAAATAATCTCTAATTCCGTTTTCAACCTTATTTAATCGATAAATGGATATGCGTCCATTGTTGCATCCAAATGCTACATTGGAAAATGGTTTTCATAATGTTCAAATTTGTCCGCACAAAAAAGCAATGCCTCATTCAAATGTTTCATAAAAGAAAATCTTTCTTTCACTTACATTATATTACCACAGTTCTGGTAAGATATGTATTTTCACTTGAACGGCGTTTTTCAATTGGAATGTGAAGTTCAGAAATTTCACTCTACACTGTATTTAAAGTGTCTCTTTCTTACTGTATACATTTTGTAACCAAATTATGGTCGAGTGAATCTGTGAAGGGTCTGTCCCAGTTTTTTGTAATTGCTGATATAAAATATCAGAATGTGGCCTATGGAATTCTGTTAGCCAAAATACAAATTAAGAACATCCGACAAACAGCAGTGGCCTGATTTATTGTCACAATTTGTCTAGCAGTTGATTCTATCTTTTCCATGCATTTTATCAGGTTTTCTTGGTGCTTAAAGACCGTACTAATAGTTCTGCTTTTGAAATTCCATCGAGTAGCAAAAGCGCGGGGAACTCTTTGTCCAACAATTTCATCTAATACTGCTACCCGTTGAGGAGAATGAGAAAAATACATTGTTACATCACTCAAATTTGAGAAAAACACACGTACTTCTTGATTTTGGCTTGTAGCCTGCGATAAAATTAAGTTCAATTGGTGAGCGTAACAGTGGACATAGTAGGCGTATTTGTAGTCATTTTTAATAATAGTTTGAACACCTGAATGACATCCACTCATTACACTAGCACCATCGTAAGAATTGGAGATAAGTTTATCCAGTTCATTTATTACCTGTTTCGAAACAGTTTTGATACATTCTGACAGGCTGTCAGCATCATGCTCAGTAGTATAAGTGAAACCCCAAAAATGTTCCACAGGTGTACCATCTGTTAAAAGGTATCTGAACACCACAACCAATCTGTAAAATATTTGATACATCTGTAGTTTCATCTGCCAGAACAGAAACATATTTTGCTTGTTAGATTTCTTTCTTTGTATTTTCTTGTGCCACCAGTAACATACAATCTAATAATTCGTTTCGAATCGTTTTTGAGGTTCCTTTGAAAACATTAGATTTCTCAAAAAGATATTTCAGTTCACATCTAATTCCTTACTGAAATTTATCAAACCCCTAAAAACTCCAGGATTTGAAGAATCATTTTTTTCATCGTGCCCTCGAAGTGCACGTAATTTTTGATAGTACATACCGATTCTTTCGCACTTGTTCATTTAGTTGTTGGATATTACGTCGATATGCACTGTCGAGCTGTTGACGTATATCTACTTTTCCCAGCAATTTCATTTCTAACATTGCATTGATGTGTGCTTGGGCATTTTCAATTTTTTGTGCCAAATGACCCATGTCTGATATTCCAATACTTGTTCACGCGGGTTCGACATGATTGCGACCAAATGACAAGCAAGGAAAGCAAAATAAACCATTTGTTGTGCTACATCCACAGATCTGATCATTCTTGTCGTATATTTCCAATTTAAATTTTCGAATAAAGTCTCTGGATTTACCCTTTGTATTTTGGGTTAAGTTAATTTCAGGTTTTGGTCTACCAATGTTTTTGACTTGCACGTTTTATTCATAACTCAATGATGTGAAATTCTGTTTCAAATATTCCACAGTAAAGTTTGTTGCATCCATAATGACACACAATACTATTTGAAACAGTATATAAACGTATAACTCCAACTTCACTAATAAAAAACGTCCCGCCTCATTTACGAATACATTGCCTCTCTAGTTTGGCGTTGAAGCACAGCCAGATTGTGCTCCTCTTTCAGTAAAATCGGCGGACACTCACCCGCTCATGAAATTTGTTTATCAATTTGTAGTAAACTGCTCCTACCCGATCGCACGTGCTACCCGCCACCGACGTAGACGGCAGGCTTATAGTAGTCGCTGGCATGTTCGTTTTATTCATAGATGAAAAAAGATGGGAAGGCATAAGTAGATACTTCTAGAAAAAAATAAATGTTAGGATCTTGAGCATGGCAATTCATTGATTATTTATATATGGAAATTTGATTTTATGTTTCTTTGTTTGGGGGTTCATGTTCTCAGGTGTTCTCATGGTAGATCCGCCACTGATAGGGCGTGTTTCGTCTTTCATGAAAGTTAATAAGTTTTTTTTTTCTTCTCTTACTTCAAAATATTATTTTCAGTGCAATTCATTATTCTCATTTAAAATTATCATTTTTCTTCTTTAACATTGTTAGGTGTTTTATATTGATTGATGGAGGAAGTATTTCATTTGCGAAAATTGGAGACGGCAGTAGCTGATCGCTTACGAGTCGATACGTACACGTGAAATACGCACGAACCTACGAAACTACGAAAACTACTAAAACTACAATTTACGATTTTTACCATATTATTTCCGAACGTTACAAGTTCAGAACAAAGAAATTAGTGCTCCAACCGAGGATTGGGAGTTTCATTAAGGGAGGATACAGCCGTCCCAGACTCCTTTGTTTCTCCAAATTGATATTCCAGGCTCCCTTATCTACCAAGGGTGAGTCAGAATATCTTGTATTTTTACTTTCATTACATATTACGACTTTCCAATATTTACGCAATTTTCGTAATTCAATAATCCCACATTATTGCGTTCAAACTATTGAACCAGCTTCTCAGAATAAAAATCCACAGTCCATTAACGAAACATTATTGGTCCTTCGAGCCGGATATCTTTAGAAAATAATAGTTTGAGTGCAGTATTGGGGGTTTTATTCGAATTATTTCCTCCATCATTTATTGCGTTCTTGAAAAACATACATATTTCATTTCATCGATTTCAATTGCTATCTTTGACCATCTGTTTCAGATTTTTTTTGTTGTTGTCGCATTCTAACCTATATTCATTTCACTTTATTTCTTCTTCTTCTTCTTCAGCCCGTTTGAGTCCACTCCTGGACATAGGCCTCTTCCAATCGCTTCCATGTCGTCCTACACTGTGCTGTGAGAATCCAGTTCTTTCCTGCTCGCCTTTGAATGTCATCTCGCCATCTTAACAGGGGTCTGCCAACACTTCTTTTTGTCAGTCGTGGTCTCCACTGCATGATAATTTTCGTCCACTTCACATCATTCCGCGCGACATGACCAGCCCACCGCCATTTACTTCTAGCAGCTTGTTCTACTGCGTCACTTACTCTGGTTTTCGCCCTGATATTTTCATTTGTCTGCCTGTCTCTCAAGCTGATCCCGAGCATTGCTCGTTCCATCGCACGTTGGCAGACTCGCAGTCGTTGTGCGCTTTTCTTTGTTAGGGTAACTGTCTCGAGTCCGTACAACATGACTGGTAACACGCAAGCGTCAAATACTTTTCGTTTTAAATTAATTGGCATTTTAGGTTCTTTAAGGATATGTGCCAGATTCCCAAAAGCCGCCCAAGCCAGCCTGATCCTTCTCCCTATTTCGGCTGTCTGGTTGTTCTTACCCAGCACTATGTTGTGACCAAGATAAATATATTCCTCTACAACTTCAAGCTCCTCATTATCGACAGTGACACAGATATTGTCTGGGCTCATGATCTTAGTTTTTTGCAGGTTCATTTCTAGGCCTACTATTTGTGACGCTTCCTTCAGGTCAAGTAACATACTGCTAAGCTCCCCTGCATTAGTGCTCATGAGTACAAGGTCGTCGGCGAAACGGAGATGATTTAGGTATCTTCCGTCTATATTGACTCCCTTCTGTTGCCATGATAATTTCTTGAAGACATCTTCCAGCGCCAAGGTGAACAATTTCGGAGAAATCGAGTCGCCCTGTCTAACTCCTCTCTGTATTGGGATCTTATCCGTTGTTGTGTTTTCATCTATTTTGACGTGGAGCGTAGCATCTTTGTAGATGTCCTCAATGAGGTTTGTATATCTTGAGTCAATCCTTGCGTTGCTCATTGCCTCCATCACCGCCCATGTTTCCAATGAGTCAAATGCTTTCTTGTAATCAACGAAAGCGAGGTGTAACGGGACATTGTACTCTGTACATTTCTCAATAAGCGTGCGTATCGTTTGTATGTGGTCCAATGTACTGAAGCTGCTCCGGAAACCAGCCTGTTCCACAGGTTGATAAAAGTCAAACTTATTATTGAGGCGGTTGGTAATGATTTTGCTGAGGAGCTTATACAAAACGGATAGAAGGCTAATCGGTCTGTAGTTCTCGATGTTGGTTCGGTCCCCTTTTTTGAAGAGGATTATCACCTCGGCATTTCTCCATGTATCGGGAATTTTTCCCTCCTCCAGGCATCTGTTAAAAAGAATAATCAGTGCTTTCTCAAGAGTTTTACCTCCGTTCTTCAGCATCTCCACTGTAATGAGATCTTCTCCTGGAGCCTTCCGGTTCTTCATCTGCTTTCATGCCATTCTTAACTCTGCAGTGTCAACTTCCGGTATATCTTCGGAGCCCACATTTTGGACCATTTGAATTCTCGATCGATTTGGTTTAGGTACCGATTGTCTGTAAAGTCCACTGTAAAATTGCTGGATGGTGGAAGTTATTTGCTGCCTCTCAGTAACAACTTCTCCTTGTTGGTTCTTAATTTTGTATATGAGCGACTTTCCTTTTGTTCTTTTCGACCGAAGTACTTTCATATTCATGTTGTTCTCGATAGCTCCGTTTATTGTTTGTGTGTTATACGATCTCAGGTCCTTTCTAATTGCCTCTCTCGGGGGAGCCTGTAACCCCTTGAGGACGCGTCCCCAGGTGGCGGATAGGGGAATGCCTCCCAGATATGGGTGGTAGGAGGGAAATGAAATACCTCTCGCGGACCAACAGGAAAGTAGCGTCTGCCCCAAAATGAGCGGCTACAAACAGCGTCTGACCCAGAATGGGCGGCTGAAAACTAAACACTCGCCAACCCGCTCGGCAAGCGTGGCGTTTTGAATGCCAAACCCCTTCCAAAAATGAAAATGTCGAAATACAAAACAGAAATACCCCAGGCGAGTAGAGCTAAGCGCTCAGAATCTCGCACTGATTTATCAGTCAGCCTCACTTTATTTATCTCCATTTATTTACAAGGTTCGAATACTGAATTGTACTGAATTGAATTCAATCTTATAAAATTAACTTAATAAATAACGTATCTGGATCTACTGACACGATGCCCGCTGATGATGAAAAAGTTTTACGTTTACGAGCTCTTCGTGAAACAGTCATTTCGAGTGTTAATTCTCTTTATCATCAAGCCGAAAACGTGAGTGGCGATCCATTATTATACTCTGGATTTAAAATACGATATCGGGGTATCGAAAAATGGAAAAATGCATTTGAAAAACATCACATTGCTTTAATTTCGGTCATATCCGGACAGGAAGGGGCTGAAGTTACATTGGCGGGTGAATTGGACATATATATAGAGATTTTGAAGAGAAATATCAATATATAGAAACTGTTTATTACGAATTATTCGAATCAGCTGAAGAAGAGCAGTTTAATCTTTCATTGAAAAATATGGATAAATCTTCAAATGTCAAATTACCAAAGATAAACCTACTTACTTTCGAAGGAGATATTAAAAAATTTCAAACATAATTTGATTTCAATGCATTCTTCAGAAGATTTCGCAGGTTGAAAATAAATCCACACCAGTGTGATGATGTGGTGGTGGACGTCGAAAACCAAAAATGCACGCAAATTTGAGGGAGAGTAAACTCCAACAGGAGTATACGCGTGACGATGGTTTTGTCCTTTGCCAATATTGTTACTTACATTCATTTCTAGTTTCAGTTAAAATTTTCATGAAAACGGTCCAAACTGTGCTCAGATTAGACACATGGTGTTATTATCGATTATTTTTCCTATTGTCAATATCGCAGAACATCTTCAAACATTTTAGTTACACTTGATTTCATCATATGAAACACAATGGTCATCATAACTGATGATGGTTTTGTAGGTAAAGACGAATAACTTTCCCATGGCACTGATGCGATAAAAAAAGTTTGAAGCCCCAAAAGCGAAAAAACATTCTTTTGTAAACTTCCGTGCAATCTACTTTTTGTACTGAACGCAGCCAGTGAAAAAACAAGTTGGTCTCATACAATTATTGTTCCTACAATTTTTCCATGAATCTGTCATTCCCTTAAAAATGGAATCCAAAATATGTACTGTTGTGTTTTTAAAAAAATTTTTTTGAGCGCACATTTTTCATGTTTTATGAATGTTCTTTTATCGATTTTTGCAGAAAAAAGTTTGAGGATATTTTTATCTCAAACCAGCCTATTTTTTGGTCAGAAATATATATTACTCTACTAAACCAAAACAATCATACCAGTTAGTTCTAACATCCAATAGATAGATTTTCTGAGAATGAACTGGAAGACTCTATAGAGCAAAAAATAGAATACGAGTTCAACAGTATTCAAAGTTTAACGTTTTCTTTGGCATTGCGTCAAGACATTTTGCAGTTAACCCTGTTACGAGATGATCGATGTTGTAGGATATAACTATATTTTTAAAACACATCATCTAGGTCATTCACTTCTAATGATTTTAACGACCGTCGATCGTGCACATGTTTTCCCTAAGATCAATAACATTATGTTGTAAATTTGCTAGTAGGCTGAATGGTTAGGTGTATGTTTTTTCATTCCTCTGAAATTAACCCTCGTGAAGCGTGGATTTGAATTTATTTCTTTCCATTTTGAGTTGAAGTAATCAACGAGGTTATTATTACTGGCATCTACTAGAATTTGGGCATCTATTGAAAATAAATCAATATTTGATTCAACTTTTTTCTGCGCCATCTATGTGAAATGGCTATCACAGGTCTGTCCGATTTTTAAGCTCAAAATTGCTCAGAATGTTACAAATGGCTTTTTCAGGCTGCCCCTTTCAGTAGGTATCTGGAAAATTAATGACATATTTCTTAATTTTAATGGAAGAGCCCAAAGTGCATTCTCGCATTAATTTGACAGGATCGAATCAGTTCGAACTATCAATACATTATTGTTTCGGAGTCTTTATTAGACGTCTTCATTAGATGAAATAGCGAAAAGTTCATAATCGTGGATTTTTGATTTGTCAATTGACATTTGATAACACATATAGACATTTATTCCTCAATTTTGTGATTTCTGTTTTGTTTGAAATACAATATTCCGACACTAGAATTCAATTTCACTGGATCATATTAAGCATCCAACAAAATACAAATGAAGGTCCTGAGTTAAATATAAAAACCCAAATTATCAATTTCTCAAAATCCAGAAGGGTTCTATCAATAGCACTAATAGCTAATTATCAGGCACTAATCATTCGACATAATTTCAGAATTAGTGCTCCCAACTTTTCGCCAACTTCATGCTTGCTCAAAAAACAATTATTTAATTACTGTGAAACTAAAGATGATATCTTAGATGTTTTAACAGCTCTGATTCGGCACTAATGAATGCAACAAAAAATTTCACGAAATTCTAATCAAATCAGAAACATTTTTATGTAAAATATTGCCAATGCGAGGCCGCATTTGTGAAATTTCCCGTTGTGATCATTGTATAATGATAGGATTCTTTATACAATGGTTGTGATGGCAGCTCTCAAACACATCGCCATCGCAGCTTGAACCTAGGTAGATAAACGTATATTTCTCCACTTCAAATAACAATGTCCAAGTAGGAAGTTGTTTAATAATAAAACGATCTGTTACTTCCTAGTTCATTTATTGGTGACTAGTTTCGCTCAAGAACATCTGAGCATCATCAGACCAGTCCCACTAAAAATCACAAAAATACAATCTAAACCCTTGTATTTTTGTGATTTTTAGTGGGACTGGTCTGATGATGCTCAGATGTTCTTGAGCGAAACTAGTCACCAATAAATGAACTAGGAAGTAACAGATCGTTTTATTATTTCTTCACTTCGTACATTGTTGATTTCGAACATGAATTGTGAATTAGTTTGACTTGAAATAGATCTCGCAATAATTATATTTTATCAAATTATTATTGGGGGAAAAAATTTGAGAAATGAAAGGATTTTGTCATAAGCAACGTACAAAAAGAATTGAAATCCAACCAAAAACATTTTTATGTAAAATATTGCCAACACGAGGCCGTATTTCTAACATTGTCAAAAAGGTATCAGATCTTATGTAGAGCCAAGCTGCTAACTCTACACTCTTCATCTTCACAAGTCCTTATTTCACAAACTCTATACCTTGGTCGCTACGCCACTGGACCAAACCCTTCGAGAAAAGATAGGTAGTGCCCCGGCACGGCGCTTCGCTTGGCTCGTCTTGGCGTGGTGCACCAAAAACAATGAACCCTGATAATATAAAAACTGTTTCTGTAAACAATATTAATTTCAAGATGTGGTGAGGTATCCGGAAGAAAAAGGCAGAATATAGATTGTCAAATTGGGGGTGTTGATTCTGAGATAGCTGACGAATATAACAAACATTTAGTGCATACAATTCCACGACTAGATAAACTTCCACACACGCAATTTCAAAGCCCCTCGTAATGAAAATAATCAATCCGTTCATTTGAAACCGCTTACAACTACAGAACTTATTAATTATGGCTTGAAATTTAAGAATAAAAACACTAGTGGGCAAGACGGTATCCCCACATCTACAATAAAAACATGCAATGAGGGTAATCAAGATATTTTACTTGTCATTATAAATAATCTTTAAAATAAGATGTTTTTCCAGGGCGATGACTAAACTCCTTGTCAAAAAGAACGATCTTCGTAAAGTTGATAATTATCATTATTACCGTTTTTTCTTTTTCTTGATAATTATTGTCAGATAAGTTTGTTCAGAGCTTTCACAAAATATTCTAGATCGTTGTTCTCTCTAAATTATTAGAGTTTTTTAATAACTGTGACATCTTGAACCCAAATCAGTATGGATCAATAAAAAATAAATCAACAACCATAGTTATATTTGATTTCACTCGGACAATTTTTGAGCAACTCGAAAAAGGAAATTTGTCGTTGAGGATGTTCTTGGACTTATCCAACGCATTTGACTGTATTAATCTAGATATGTATATGGAGTAAGAGACCTGGCTTACTCTTGGTTATGTTTTTTAAAAGGTAGGAAACAATATGCCTCAACACACAAAGAGAAGTTTAAGTTCTCGGGTTGTTGACTTGAACAGGAATTCCACAGGGTAGTATTCTAGGCCCCTTGCTTTTTCTGATCTACATAAAATAATGTGAGCCTGCCTTCGTACCATGCTTTCGAAGTATGTTGATGACACGAATATCCTAGTATGGAGTAATAATATTAATAATATCGAAGGAACAGCATCTGAACTACTCAATTCGGTAATGTATGTATGTATGTATGTATTTCAATGCAATCTGGGTTTCTGTGAAACCCCTCATAAGCTACTTAAAGCTCGTGCGAGTTAGAATCATGGGTGTGTTCTGTGTAGGCTTTGTTACTGTGTCCCGACGCCACCTTAGGCACAGCACTGTTAATTGTGTACCCAACAGTGAATGGTTCGGCGCGTTCTCCATACCAGAAAATTTCTTCCCTGGCGGAGACTCGAACCCCGACTTGCCGGGTCGGAGTCCAGAGCCCTATTCACTAGGCTACACGCACATCATAGAATGGTTTCCAAATAATCGATTACAGAAGATGGCAAGAATTTCGTGAGAAGTCAAGAACCAATTACATTTTATTCACCCCAAGTATACCAACTAAATATTGGCACCAAAATTTTAACGTCAGTAGAAAATTCGTAACCACAATCACAAGGATGAAATTTGCACATTGTTGTTGTCCAGCTCATTTGTATAAGATCAACATCCTACCATCTGACGAGTGTGAAGCATGTCATGTGAGAGCTGATTTGGATCACATTTTTCATGGATGTGGAAAATACTCTGACGAAACCAAGAATTTTCACATAATCTTAACAGATAAACTTAAAGTTGACAGACCTTTTAATATAAATCACTTACTTGCTCTTGAAAATTTAGAAATTTACCACCTAATAATACTGTTCCTCACTAAGATAGGCCTCAAAATCTGATATATATATATATATATATATATATATATATATATATATAAAATAAATGTTGAAACAAAAAGTACCTAAGCTGAGGTAAAAAAAGAACGGGGTATCATAACATTCTTCGTATGATACTATAGAATCATACGTTACTATCATCACTAGTATCATACGATACTATACAGCCAGGGGAAAAAACCTCAGCCGAAAAAACCTGATTTATACTCCTGTTTATACTGGATTATGCTGTACCGCACTTAAATAATTATTATATTTTTATTTATTTATTTAATGCTCATATATATTCATATTATTTACATATTTATACAACCTTTCTATTGATTTATTTTTCTAAATTTATATTCTCTTATAATTTCTTAATTTTTTTCTCTATATATAAACATGTGTAAATATTCTATTTCCTCGTAATTATCTGTAAACTAGTTAATAATGACTGTACAATTCTGTATATGAAATTGTGACTGGCTGCATGACCACCGGTCTAAAGTCAAGTAATAAACCAAAAAAAAAAAATAATCGATTAGCTCTGAGCACGGAAAACACAACCTCTATATTATTTCGGACAAAGAGGAAAAGAATGAATTGGTTGAGGCTTTCGCGGCCATCGTTCAATGTAACCTGTTCTTCAGAGCATTTAGGCCGTCGTCGTAGATTAGTTCTCGACGTTTCGCCAGTTCGAGTGTCTGTCCTCTTCAGGAGTTATATTTCAGGAGATGTTCTCACTGGACTGAACTGCCTGAGTGTGACGGGGACGCAGATTGTACGTCCTTATATAACCTCGGTCGGGGGGCGTGGCTGCGCTTGACCGGTCTCGTCCCGATACCGAACTCGCGCCGGTGTCCGACCGGTTCACATCCGGTTCCCGATCTTCATTCACTTCATGAACCCGGTTATCATTGTAGGGAAGTGGTTGTGTTCTATTGATTTTCAAAGATTCCTCCGATTTATTGAAATTCGTTGGGTGTTTATGAATTTCGATTGCTTCCCTGTGAAGCCTGGGGTAGTATGCGGTAGTGGTGCACAACACTTGGGTTTTGTCGAATTCTATTGCATGATTCGTGTTGTTCAGTATGTGCTCTGCGACGGCGGATTTCTCTGAATGACCCAGTCTACAATTGGCCTTGTGTTCCTTGATCCTCGTATTGATGGATCGCTTCGTTGTACCGATGTATACACTCCCACAGCTGCACGGAATTCGATATACACCTGGTGTACTGAGTGTATCCCTTCTGTCCTTGGGGGAGTTGAGATGGTCCTTGATCTTCTTCGACGGTTTGAATATTGCCTTAATGTTATGTTTCCCCAGAATTCGTCCGATTCTATCTGTCACCCGTGGGATAAACGGCAAGAATGCTTTTGTTTCCGATTCTTTGCGACGTGGTACATTGTCGTTGTCGAAATTCATAAACACCCAACGAATTTCAATAAATCGGAGGAATACGGTATTCAGAAGAGAAATTAGAAATTCATTATTGAAGAAGTGTTTTTACTCCGTTGACGAATTTATTAGGTTTCATGAGGATCGATATCCGTGATGAGACATTTTTATTAGTGTATTTTATATCTGAGAAAGATCAATTGCTGTGTGACTATTTAAGCTGTATTGTATTGTGTTTCATTTTATAGTTTTGGTGCAAATTGATGTTTTTTGACTTATCATGTAAAAATGATAATATTATTATAGTTTTATCATGACGCCATTTCATTATAATTTTGTGAATTATTTTATAATGAAGAGATTTATTTATTTATTTATTCAAATAGTACCCTGCGAGCTCAAAAACAACTCTGGGATGTTAAAAATAAGAGATTTCGAGATATTGAACCGAACATCCACTGCGATGTTCAGTTAAAGCCTCAATAGAGTTTTTATAGAACATCCAATGTCCGCCGCAGGCGGCTATTATCAGGATGTCTCCGGAATGTCACAAAAAGAATTTCCCTGGGATGTCCCAAAATAACTTCCCAGGGATGTCACATAGAGAACTTCTTCGAGGTTTTTTTGGTAGCTTTTTCATGCAAACAATAAAATATTTTTAAACATTTGAGCACATTCTTCGCCTTCACGAAAGCCATACCGGATGAATTTTTTAGACACAAAAAGTTGAAAATATTAATAATCGAAATGAATACCTTCGATCATCTCCAAATTTAAGGCTAGCAGAACCTTCAACAGACGGACTGATAAGATGAATAAGATGTTATAACTGAGGATGTAATAGATCGATTTCAGCCTTATAGTATCCTAATTTTCTTTGAGAAAATATCCACACGTTAACATTATTTCGCCTTCGCTTATAAATCTCAGTAAGCAAACAAGAAATTGCCGCAGATGGCACAGATTAGAACAAATAAAGATTCTCAATAGTCTTCGGAGACCTCTCTGGGAAGTACATATTACGTCTCAAAAGAACATACTCATGAATGTTCAAAACATCGCAAAACATTCCAGGGATGTTTGTGATCGCTGGGTACGAATAGGAAAAAATAATATGCATTTAATACAAAAATACGGTCACATTTCGATAATGTGAGATCCAGACCGAAAGTTAACCACAGATAATGGTGTCGCCGAGAAGAAGGGAATAGATGCATGTGAAAAGTGTCGTAGTCAAGAAGGGAATAAATGCATCTATTCACTTTTCTACATGTATGCCTATATATATATATATATATATATATATATATATCAAAATTAGACAAAACAGAGATTTTTCAATTCGATTATTGTTTCAAAGAATGTTTACTACCATAATTTGGTGACTACTACTAGGAAGTTAAAAATGTGTTCCACTAGCTAGAATTTACTTATGTGAATCCAATATTGTAGATAGTTCGTGTCTGAAAAAATGAGACTTAAAACACTTTACCTCTGAGGTGCTGATATATATATTAGACTGATTCAAAAAAATCGACTTTTTTTGTCTTCGCGAACCCCCCCCCCCCCCCCTAATTATTTTCAGGGTATCGAAAAAAGTCCTCTGTGAAAATATCAGCTCCAAATAATAGCATTTAGAGCTCGCTCATCAATTGTTTCTATTTTGCCTACTAATAGCAGGGGAAAAATTTCTTTTTTCAATAAAAAACTGCTAGAACACAAACCAATAGACGGATTTCTTTGTGTGATACATTTTCGTGTAGGCAATCAGATACACTACAAATATGTTCCTTACGATATTTCGATAAAACGGCCTCTTCAGAAGTTATTCGATTCGATGCTAACATTGAGGATTTTTGGGGAAAAAAATAATTAAAAAGAAACGACTTTACTTGTTTTCACGCAACCCGCCTTCTAATCATCTTCAGGGCATCGACAAAAGGCGTCTGTGAAAATATTAGCTTTGAATATTAATATTTAGAGGTCGCTCATCGATGGTTTCTATTTTCGCTGCTGATGGCAGGAAAAAAATTCTTTTTTCAATGAAAAACCAATAGACGGATTCCACTGTATGATACATTTTGGTGTAGGGAACTAGATACTCTACGAAAATGTTCCATACGATATCTCGATAAAACCACTCGTTCAAAAGTAATTTGAACTTTTTTGTCCGAAATACCTCAATATGAGGTAGTAATATAGAGGTATTTTTGAAGAAAAAGTTCGATTAACTTTTGAACGAGCGGTTTCATCGAAATATCGTTTGAGACATTTTCGTAGGGCATCTAGTTCCCTACACGAAAATGTATCACAGAGTGGAATCCGTCAATTGGTTAATGAAGAAAAAATTTTTTATTGAAAAAAAAATTTATTCCTGCTATCAAGAGCTGAAATAGAAATCATCGCTGAGCGACCTCTAAATATTAATATTCAAAACTAATATCTTCACAGACGCGTTTGTTGGATACCCTGAAGATAATTAGAAACAGAGTTTCGGGAAAACAAACAGAATAGATTTTTTTGAATAATCTGTTTCGTCAAAAATACCTCAATATTAGCATCGTATCGAATAACTTTTGAAGGGGCCGTTTTATCGAAGTATCGTAAGAGTCATTTTTGTAGAGTATCTGATTGTGTACACGAAAATGTATCACACAATGAAATCCGTCTATTGGTTTCTGCTCTAGGAATTTTCTATTGAAGAAAGAATTTTTTTTCCTGCTATTACTAGGGAAAATAGAAATAATTGATGAGCGACCTCTTAATATTATTATTTGAAGCTGATATTTTCATAGAGGTCTCATTTCGATAACCTGAAGATAATTAGGGGGGGGGGTTTCGTGAAAACAAAAAATGTCGATTTATTCGAAACAGTCTAATATATATATATATATATATATATATATATATACAGGGTGGCCATTTGAAAACGAAACAGACGAGATTACAGACAAAATAAATCTTTTCGATAGAAATGCTCGGACAGGTCGATTTCTGTTTCGAGGGGGACAACTTGAGATGTAAGTTACGGACGCATAGCGCTTCGACCCTTGCTACTACAACCCTCACCCCCAATTTTTGAATAGGGAAGATGGGGTGAGTGATACCTCATTTGAAAGGTTTTTCACAAAAAAACACTACAAGTGCCATGAAAACACCACTTCATTTTCAAATGCTTAGTCAGGAATATTTCGAGAACTAATGCATAAAATGAAAAAACAATTACTGTGCTGAAATCAGTATAACCTTTCAAATGAGGTATCACTCACCCCATCTTCCCTATTCAAAAATTGGGGGTGAGGGTTGTAGTCACAAGGGTTGAAGCGCTATGCGTCCATAACCTACATCTTAAGTTGTCCCCCTCGAAACAGAAGTCGACCTGTCCGAGCATTTCTATCGAAAAAATTTATTTCGTCTGTAATCTCGTCTGTTTCGTTTTCAAATGGCCACCCTGTATTTCGAGAACTAATGCATAAAATGAAAAAACAATTACTGTGCTGGAATCAGTATAAAAATACCTTTCAAATGAGGTATCACTCACCCCATCTTCCCTATTCAAAAATTGGGGGTGAGGGTTGTAGTAGCAAGAGTTGAAGCGCTATGCCTCCGTAACCTACATCCTAAGTTGTCCCCCTCGAAACAGAAATCGACCTGTCCGAGCATTTCTATCGAAAAAATTTATTTCGTCTGTAATCTCGTCTGTTTCGTTTTCAAATGGCCACCCTGTATATATATATATATTATATATATATATATATATATACATATATATATATATATATATATATATATATATATATGGAAAAGATTTAACGGACATAACCCTCTGAAACGAAAATGAACCGTAGACAGCTGTTTCGGGCTTTCGGCCCTCATCAGTACGGTGAAAAGTTGGAAATTGAAATCACATAACAGAGTCAACACAAGGGAGCCAGCCGCACATTTGCGATTTCGGTTGGAAGACCCTGCATTCCAGGGCAACATCCAACGTCACCACGGAGGCAGCTTTAGCCACCTGCGTGACATCCGAGTCCAGGAATACAAACACAATATAAGGATAAATAATGAGGGATCGGTGAAGTACATGGAAAAGATTTAACGGACATAACCCTCTGAAACGAAAATGAACCGTAAACAGCTGTTTCGGGCTTTCGGCCCTCATCAGTACGGTGAAAAGTTGGAAATTGAAATCACATAACGGAGTCAACACATATATATATATATATATATATATATATATATATATATATATATATATATATATATATATATATATATATATATATATATATATATATGTACAGCGGGACATATGGGAACCGATTCGGAGATCCAGCGGTAAATGTGGGGACCTTTGGTACTTTTTGGACCGGACCCAATAGTTTTATAGACGCTGTGGTATATGCGAGGACCGGTCCCAATTTGTTTCCATTGGTGTATAGGTAGATATGGGTACCGTTTCCGAATTAGATAAAACGGTAATTATTGGGACCAGTGTACAGGGTGGGCAAAATTGGTGATACATGAACTACAACTTTTCAACCCGACGAGCTAGAGGAAAATGAATGGTACATTACGGTCGTCTTTTTCAGAAAAACTAATAATGCCATCAAATGAATTCCTCTATCTTCTTTTGTTTTCGAGTTATAGGCGAAAAATGAAATTTGGGCGATTTCAACTTTGGTCATTATCTCCGTTTCTGTTTGTGCTAGGAGGTTGAAATTAAAACATTATACAGACACTTTTTTAATAGCAATCCAGAGGTGTACTTCGTTTTTTTCCAATAGGGTTTCTTGCTGAGTTATAACAAAAAGTTGTTTTTTCTTATGGAAACAATAGTTTATTATGACCCAGAAAGAATCATCACTTTTTACTGTTTCAAAAATATATCATTATACAGGGTGACCCACGTAAAAAAATACCTACTGACCTATATTTCCGTGCGTAAGTTATAGAAAATGGTTAGAACGCTTTTTGACTTCGAGGTCAGTGGTCTATGATCATACCCCTAATCGGGGTGGCAGCCCCTTCAAGATCCAAAACTTTATTAGGTTCGAGTGACACATCATTGCAAAGGTTTTGCAATTCTATTCATGAATATACTTAACAATTCCTATTTGGTATCAAAAGATTAACCTGTCGAAGCATTTTCTGGAGCATACTCAGAAACATGGGGGTTGAACTGTTTTACGTGGCCCACCCTGTATAATACGTTATATATTTTTGAAACGGAAAAAAGTGATGATTCTTTCTGAATCATATAAACTATTGTTTCTATAAGAAAAAACACAACTTTATGTTATAGCTCAGCAAGGAAACCTGTTGTCAAAAAAACATGGTACGCCACTGGATTGTTATGAAAAAAGTGCCTGTATAAGGTTTTAATTTCAACATTCTAGCACAAACAGAAACGGAGATAATGACCAAAGTTGAAATCGCCCAAATTTCAATTTTGGCCTATAACCCGAAAACAAAAGAAGATAGAAGAATGCAGTTGATGGCATTATTAGTTTCTCTGAAAAAGATGACCGTAATGTGCCATTCATTTTCCTCTATCTCGTCGGGTTAAAAAGTTGTAGTTCATGTATCACCAATTTTGCCCACCCTGTACATATCGAATACGGAATTTCTTGGTCAAGTACAAATCTACTTGGGAATAATATTTTCATTCTTTCTGGAATTTTGATCTATAATGCATTAATAGTTTTTTGAATATTCCAATCATTTTCAATTTTCCGCTCGTATGGATATTCATAAACACAGAAATACAAAATAACATCATAACCTAAGTTATATCTTTTGAATTTCTCAAGGATCGAATTGTATTCGAGTTACTTGAATATACACCATTTTATTGAAGATTCGAGAACGAAACAAATCAATCTGATGAAATTATCTCTTGTAATGGATACCGTTTCCAGAATACTTAGATAAAATGGTTGTTATTAGGACCAGTGTACATTTAAAACAAGTAATTTCACGTGAAATACAGATATTCCTGCCTGGAAATAATATTTTCATTCTTTGAGGAATTAATTTTCTAATGCGTGTACCGTTTGTTGGAGATTCCATTCATTTTCAATATTCCGCTAGTATCGATAGTTATAAACACAAAAAATGAAATAATAACCTGACTTATGCCTATGATCTTCCTTAAATAACAAACTGTATTCGAGTTACTGAAACATACAACATTTTATTGTGGTCTTACTCAAGATTTATCGTCCAAAAGAATAATTGAAGTTTCGAGCACGAAACGAATCAATCTGATGAAAGTATCTCTTGAAACACCTACGGTAGTTCTAGCTCAGGTTACCGTATATTAATTCACCAATGAAATACCCAATGTGGTAAGAATTTGAAAACATTTTTATAAGAAAATTGGATCACCTTTTTTAATTTTTTTGTACAAACATATCCATCAACTTGTCGATAACCAAGCTTTTGGCCACTTCTTGTCCAAAGCTGAGTAAGCTCAAAAGTCTGATAGACATGTTTGCGACATTTTTAAGGAGAATACCGAAAAGTTTGACGGTATATTGAGAAACCCCTCAATAGAATGAAATTATTGGGGCGTCATTTCATGCTTTTAGTTTGGCTTGGGGGCCCTGTGGTGCCGAACCTACCAGCATCGCGAGTTCTGTGGAGCCCTCTGATACGCCACTGATTTCTTGTCTTGTAGCGCTGTTTGAAATTATGTGGTTAAATGGGGATTTCTCCGGAAGCTTCCCAATGAATACAATAATGTAAGAATGTGATCAACAACACGGTTCGAACAGATGTTTTATGGCTAACCACCCCAACAAATAACACAGGCTAATAATTGCTCTTATCTAATGTATGCCAGTATGAGCAAGGGTCATAAAAATTACAACCTTCGAGAACTTGTTGATACAAAACTGGGAATTCCAATCCATTTGGACTTGTGAATGATCACTCCCGCCTTTTTACCTGAAGGTAATTTTAGTACGCAAAAGGGAATTTTGAAGGAAAGAACCGTTCAGATCTTTTCGAAAAAATCAGTTCTATAATAATATGAGTGAATTTTCTATGAAATGGGAAATTTCCAAACATTATTGAGGAAATCTTCGATCTTCTTGATTCAGAACAATTGATCTGAGCGTGACCCCTATCGATCGCGGGGCCTGGCACTTGTCCAAAGTGCCCTAGGCGGAAGAGGGGCCTGGTTACTCTGATATGTTCTGAGTATCGCTCCGTGAGTTTAGCAAAATACTCAAATCCAATCGATCTGGACGAGTTGTACCAAATATCAAAATCCTGTCTGATCGCAAAAGCGACTCTTTAATTCCTAATCGCTATTCTGGAGTGCAAACTTCGAAAAAATGCAATTAGAATGGGGATTGTTCCTTTGTTTCGAGAAAAAACCAAACGTTTCTCACTCATTTAACATTTCCAATAAAAAAAAATTATTGAAGAAGATTTTCCATATTAGTTCTACAAAATTTTACTCTTCGCTGATCGGAAAAACCCGAACACTTTTATTTCATTCCTATTTTAAGGTTAGGTTCGCATCAGACACTTCACAAACTTCAACCTCTTGTTAATGAAAAACAAAATTAATCTGACAGCATATGACGCTATCCAAATGCAAGCAATATTGATTATTTCTTCCAACATTTTTCTTGAACTCAAAACAAGGCATTTCTCAAACACTATGTTGTTTGGTATGCCTTGTTTTATTATAGTCATGAACATAATTTCGTCTTCGTCAACTCTAACGTAATGAAGATAGCAAGTGAGAAAAGAAAGCAAATACAGAAATGCTCCGCTAATTGGTCAAAATGCACACTACGACAATGGAGAAGGCTGTTTTATTCATTAGAATTTCCAGCTCTGCATACATATTCTCATTCTCATGCAGTTCATTCCGGAAAAAATTGATTTCAGGCCTTCGTTAACTGAACAAACAGGCATAACACGAACAAAATTCTACAAAGAACAAAGTTTTCCGTAAATCAAAAAGTTTTAGACGAACTTCAACAGATCAGAGGATCACAAATTTCACGAAATTGATTCTTTATAACTTCAAATGCTTTTCAAATAAAAAATCTATTCGAATATTATTCATGCCTTTCAACTGTATGTTACATTCCTACCAACTTTTGTAAATGAATAACCCGAACGTAAAAACTCCTTGTATATGATGAATAAGTACTTTGTTTTTTTTCAAAATTTGCTATATTCTATATGAATATAGAGGAAAGTTAAACTTGATAGCGGTTGGTTTATGCTGAGATTTTCACATGTGTATGTGGCGTTATTAATGTTACAAAATTAGAATTAATCAGATTTTTTTTCTGTATGTTCTTCACTGAATCTTCGAATGTTGATTGAAATAGAAAATTATCTTAATATTGAACTAACATACCTATCTACAATACCAAAATCAAATTTTCTATCAAATTCCAGAGTGAATGAAAAAAGAATCGAATTAATCGGCACTCGTCATATTGGGGATCAAAACTGAATTATTAAAAAATTCACAAAGAAATCATGATATACTCAGAGTGCCTTTTCAAAGTTGAGTATATTTTTGGTCTTTCCCCAAGCATTCATTTTGTATCAGTCAAATTCAAACCCATGTGAAAGGCGAAATCAAGTATTTCATATCGAAACAGAAACGATTTGGATAACTTACAGAATGTACAAACGAGAGAATGTTTCATAATTAAAAAAAAATCTTTATATATACATACACAAAAAGAAAAAATGATTTTCTTAATTCGAGTAAAATATGAAATACCTGAAACTAACACATATTATCTATACCCTATTTTCAACTAATAAAACAAATATCTTTCTTAATTTTATTAGCCATGGTGTCAGTAAGTATCTTCGTGGCAATATACATTTCGAAACAATCTAATGCGGTCCCAATAGTTACCAGTGTATCCATTTTGGGTGGTACCCATATGTACCGGAATATATAAGAAATGAAAAAATCGATATAAATCAGTTTCTGCAATATACATAATTAAATGAATGGTTATGTATACGTCCAAATGCAAATGTATATCAATGTATGCGATCCATACGATATGTACATTCGGTCCCCATATGTCCCGCTGTATCAAGATATATATATATATATATATATATATATATATATATATATATATATATATATATATATATATATAATTCATATCTAGATTGTATGAAAGAGGATATATCAATGAACAACAAACAAAAGAAATGAAAAAATACAACTCAACATGCCCAAGAATATATGGAAATCCTAAAGTACATAAACCTGACAACCCATTAAGACCCATTTTATCAAGTGTAAAGAGTCCCATGACAAATCTATCGAAACTTGTGGCTGACATTCTAAAGTCAGCATACAATACAAATAATGACTATTATATAAAGGATGAAAGAAAAAGAATTCACTTTTTTTTCCATGTGATACCAGAGTCACTTTACCCTTAATACATTTACATATTTTCAAAAGACTCTTCACTTCGTAATTTGAATATATATAATTATGTATTTTGAGTTGAAGACACCGTTTTTAAAAACAGTTTTATTTAGGAACAATGAGATGATACAACTATGATACAATTATTCTTGACTGACTAATTATTCTTGATTGATATTTTCATATCGCATCAATTTATACCTTCGGTACTACGATCAATTCAGCAATGAGATAAGGGACACGTGTGCTTAGTCAGCTAAAGTTAATATGGACATATTCAATAACGAATGAGGTTACAATGTATCGAGTATTTCAGAATACAGGGGGTGCATTACGTAATTCCTCCCCCTTTGGATAAAGGTATCACCTTGATTAGGTGTAGCTTTACGTATTTTAAAATATTTAAATAACAAGTATAAAAAAGACAAAAACATAAATATTCCTGACATTAAGAGAGTCTTCCGGGCTTATTGGCCGTGGTCTATTAGGAATTATTTCACCTAACGTTTCGCCCACAACTGCGGTAGGCATCTTCAGAGGATTCTTGGTCTTAGATTGTAACTCGACCGTTGAATTTCCGAAAGTGATGCTGGATTCGATCCGTTGGCCCCACTTATACCCTGATCATTGGCGGGAGATGGTAGTGGGTTTACGCGCGCGATGTTGATTGGTCCATCGCTTCCACTTCGTATTGGCTTGATTTTAGTCTTTTCCAACACCGGCAACCATGCGCCATGTACTAAAGGAATTTCTTCCCTTCTGTTCATATTGTTCTTATGTTTATATATCTCAATGGCTTCCATGTTCATCCTAGGATAGAAACTTTTGATGTTTGAAATAGCTTCTGCCTTTGAGAAAACAATATTGTGTCCATCTGTCAGAGCATGTTCCGCTAGTGCGGATTTTTCTGTCTGATTGAGTCGACAGCATCGTTCATGCTCCTTGATTCTCGTATTGATACTTCTCTTCGTTGTACCAATGTAGACTTTGCCGCAGTCACAAGGTATCCTGTAAATACCGGTTGAGAGAGTGGGTCGACTTTGTCTTTGGTAGTTCTGATCATTTGGCCAAGTTTTTGAGTTGGCTTATAGACAGTCTCTATATTGTGGCCCTTTAGTATTCTACCAATTCTATCGGTGACCTTGGGGATATATGGTAAGATAGCTCTTCCATTGGGGGTGACTTGTGAAGTGTTATCATCACGTGTGGAAAGTCTTGGTCTTATTGCCCTCTGAATTTCCTTAGCATTATATCCGTTAGCGACGAATGCATGCTGTAGATGTTTAAGTTCATCCTCCAGAAATTCCGGCTCGCACAATCGTCGGGCTCTATCTACTAGTGTTTTTATAACTCCTCGTTTCTGTTGAGGATGGTGATTGGACTGCTTGTGTAGATATCTGTCAGTGTGGGTTGGTTTTCTATAAACCCTGTGTCCTAGCTTTCGATTAGGCTTTCTAGTAACCAAGACGTCTAGAAAGGGTAGAGCACCATCCTTTTCAATTTCCATAGTGAATTGAATATTTGGGTGCCTACTGTTAAGATGGGATAGGAAAGCATCCAATTCTTCAAGTCCATGACTCCAGACGACAAAAGTATCATCCACATAACGTAGCCATGTGGACGGTCTCTTAGTTGCCGCTTCAATTGCACTTTGTTCGAATTTCTCCATGAAGAAATTTGCAATTGCAGGACTTAGAGGGTTTCCCATGGCGCAGCCATCTATTTGCTCATAGAATTCGCCTTTCCACTGAAAATAGCTGGATGACAGGCAAAGTTCGAAGAGCTTTGTTATGTCATTCGGGAATAACTCAGACACGTAGTTAAGCGATTCCCTGATGGGAACTAGTGTGAACAAAGACACAACATCAAAACTAACGAGTCGGTCATTCGGTCCCAACTGAATGTTCTGCAGTTTTTCTACAAACTGGGTAGAGTCCTTGACGAAAGTGTCCGTGTTTCCCACATGAGGTCTCAACATAGTTGTTAAAACTTTGGCTAAGTCGTATGTTGGTGAATCGATGGTACTAACGATAGGTCTCAATGGGACATTATCCTTGTGAATTTTCGGAAGTCCGTATATACGCGGAGCCCTTGCTTCACTCTTACAAATCCTCTTTTTAAGTTCCTCATCGAGAGAAGAAACTTTTATAAGAGCCTTTGCTTGTCTGAGCCTGGACGAGGTAGGATCTCTTTTAAGTTTCCTGTAGTTTGAGGGGTCTAACAACGCCCTCATTTTGGAATCATAGTCAGAGGTGTCCATCACTACCGTCACGTTTCCTTTGTCAGCTGGAAGGATCACAATGGATGTATCTTCATTGAGACTCTTTATGGCTTGGTGTTCCCTGAAATTTATATTATTTTTTGGAGGTTTAGCCTTCCTGATGATTCTTGAGGCTTCAGTCCTCACTTCTTCAGCCGTAGCCTCAGGTAAGGATCGAATTGCTGCCTCAACATTGGCTATTATATTCTCTACAGGAATTTGTTTCGTTCGAATGGAGAAATTGTTTCCCTTTTCAAGGATGGATTTCTCCTCTTGTGTTAATGTCCTCTTGGACAAGTTAACAACAGTTTCTTTCCTGTTCGGAACTGAAAAAACAGATAATTCCTGCAACCGTGAGAATTTATTTTTGAGGCGTATAGTATTAGTGTACATTCGCCCGTCCATGGATTTCTGGGTTATGTTATCGACAGAAGTCCAGTCTGTTGGTGTTAAGGTTCCTACTAGATCATTCTGTATTTGTCCGATTTCCTCATCGATACTGACAAGTTTCTGACGAGAATAACGGATCCTCTCCCTTAACAGAGCACACTCGGCTCGATTATATATCCTATGTGCCTGAGCACTCAGAAAAAGCCGTCTAAAGCGTACGAACTTACAGGAAACTTAAAAGAGATCCTACCTCGTCCAGGCTCAGACAAGCAAAGGCTCTTATAAAAGTTTCTTCTCTCGATGAGGAACTTAAAAAGAGGATTTGTAAGAGTGAAGCAAGGGCTCCGCGTATATACGGACTTCCGAAAATTCACAAGGATAATGTCCCATTGAGACCTATCGTTAGTACCATCGATTCACCAACATACGACTTAGCCAAAGTTTTAACAACTATGTTGAGACCTCATGTGGGAAACACGGACACTTTCGTCAAGGACTCTACCCAGTTTGTAGAAAAACTGCAGAACATTCAGTTGGGACCGAATGACCGACTCGTTAGTTTTGATGTTGTGTCTTTGTTCATACTAGTTCCCATCAGGGAATCGCTTAACTACGTGTCTGAGTTATTCCCGAATGACATAACAAAGCTCTTCGAACTTTGCCTGTCATCCAGCTATTTTCAGTGGAAAGGCGAATTCTATGAGCAAATAGATGGCTGCGCCATGGGAAACCCTCTAAGTCCTGCAATTGCAAATTTCTTCATGGAGAAATTCGAACAAAGTGCAATTGAAGCGGCAACTAAGAGACCGTCCACATGGCTACGTTATGTGGATGATACTTTTGTCGTCTGGAGTCATGGACTTGAAGAATTGGATGCTTTCCTATCCCATCTTAACAGTAGGCACCCAAATATTCAATTCACTATGGAAATTGAAAAGGATGGTGCTCTACCCTTTCTAGACGTCTTGGTTACTAGAAAGCCTAATGGAAAGCTAGGACACAGGGTTTATAGAAAACCAACCCACACTGACAGATATCTACACAAGCAGTCCAATCACCATCCTCAACAGAAACGAGGAGTTATAAAAACACTAGTAGATAGAGCCCGACGATTGTGCGAGCCGGAATTTCTGGAGGATGAACTTAAACATCTACAGCATGCATTCGTCGCTAACGGATATAATGCTAAGGAAATTCAGAGGGCAATAAGACCAAGACTTTCCACACGTGATGATAACACTTCACAAGTCACCCCCAATGGAAGAGCTATCTTACCATATATCCCCAAGGTCACCGATAGAATTGGTAGAATACTAAAGGGCCACAATATAGAGACTGTCTATAAGCCAACTCAAAAACTTGGCCAAATGATCAGAACTACCAAAGACAAAGTCGACCCACTCTCTCAACCGGTATTTACAGGATACCTTGTGACTGCGGCAAAGTCTACATTGGTACAACGAAGAGAAGTATCAATACGAGAATCAAGGAGCATGAACGATGCTGTCGACTCAATCAGACAGAAAAATCCGCACTAGCGGAACATGCTCTGACAGATGGACACAATATTGTTTTCTCAAAGGCAGAAGCTATTTCAAACATCAAAAGTTTCTATCCTAGGATGAACATGGAAGCCATTGAGATATATAACATAAGAACAATATGAACAGAAGGGAAGAAATTCCTTTAGTACATGGCGCATGGTTGCCGGTGTTGGAAAAGACTAAAATCAAGCCAATACGAAGTGGAAGCGATGGACCAATCAACATCGCGCGCGTAAACCCACTACCATCTCCCGCCAATGATCAGGGTATAAGTGGGGCCAACGGATCGAATCCAGCATCACTTTCGGAAATTCAACGGTCGAGTTACAATCTAAGACCAAGAATCCTCTGAAGATGCCTACCGCAGTTGTGGGCGAAACGTTAGGTGAAATAATTCCTAATAGACCACGGCCAATAAGCCCGGAAGACTCTCTTAATGTCAATATATCCGGTCGTGAAAGCCTGAAACTATAAATATTCCTATAATAATCATAAAAGTTGATGCTGGATGGGTTTTCCATCTTCGTATATCTTCTAAGTTAACATCTGGGATATCTTCTTCTCGAAATTCTTCTTTCTCCTCTTCTTGGGATTGGTTTTGTGGGATTATCGCCGTCTTGGGTAAAATCATGTATTTTTCTTCATTTTTGATCGAAATTGGAAATATCTCTTTTTGGAAATTACTTATGATGCATTTCGATTGAATTATAGCCATCGGTGAAGTAAAGTAATATTTAGTTTGCTGAGGACATTTGTCTTGAATTTCTATATTATTAATCGAAAGGATGATTCCATCTTCTAAAGTTTTCAAATTTGATATAGGTATAACTTCTTTTCTGGGACAATTTTCTAATGTGCTTTCAATACCGTCTTCATACATTCGGGAGGTTTTGTAAGGGAGTCTTGATCACAAAGGTAGTCTTCTTCGACTGCATGACATTCATCGGTTGACCATTTCAATTCTTCTTCTTGGGTGAGCATATAAGGATTGGTATAGGGAAGGTTTAAGTTTTTCTGAGGATATAGTAAAACTTGTATAGATTAAATTTTCTTCGTGAACGGTAGGAATTGATATAAGAAATAATAGAACTTTCTCTTCAAACATAACTTTTGTATGACACAATTGATAATAATCTTTTAAATGGTGCATTGGAATGATTGTGTCATTTTTAATTAGTTCTGCAAATTTTGTATATGGTGAAATAGATTAATGTAGAATAAGAAGTCTTGCAAAGCTCACTGCTGTTTGGATTTCATCTAATATACTTTTAATATCCTTAATTTCAAATGTAAGAAGATGCATGTGTTCAATATGTCTCAATTGAGGTATTGTTCGTAATAATTTATAATTGTCTGCGAATTGTCGAAATTCATCAACATACTTATTTTTCAAATCATTAATTACTGTAGCAATCTGCTTTTGATTCCTCATAAGTGTGTCCTCGTTTTTTGCTATACTTTCAAAATAATTTTTATAAAGTTCTTCGTCATCTGAATCTAATGTTCCAAATAGAATCTTCGAAATTTTACCTCCAATATTAATAAGTTCTCTTTTCACTCTTATTTTCTCATTTACAAGTTCTTCTAAAGTTTTAATATTAATCGTTTTCGAATGTTGTAAATATTCATGATGCGGCATTTGTGTAAATCTGATATTTCAAAATAAGATCCTCTACTTGTTCCAAATCAATATGATAAATCAGTTGTATATTCTTCTTCGTTATATAAGCTTTTCCAAGTAAAATAGAGAGTATATTATTTTCCAAGGGAGTTATAATTTTTTGTTGAATGTGTCTATTTTTCATGTCATGAATTTTATGCGTATCTATTTCGCGAGCATTAATATTTTCGTAATTCAGATCTAACTTTCTAACAACACGGTTTTTTTTTTAAATAAATAGGGTTTGTATTTAAAATGAAGGAAAATCCTTGTTTCTTCGGAACGTTTTTCGTTCAATCTACCTAAATATCTATTTTTCAAATCACTTAGTAAATCTTTATTAAATTCATCACGCACAATATCATCGATTTCATCACAATTTCTATTATTACTTCTATTCAATAATTCTTGACATCTCCCTAGTTTTGCATTTGTTACTTTATTTATTATTGATATTATATCATCTTCAATAGGATTTATATCATTCATCATTTTCAAATAAACTTGATTCATAATCAATATCATCATGAACATCATTTCTTACGTATAGTAAGATAATATTATTATATTCACCATTATCATCCTCATAATTATTACTTAAACCATTTGAACTATTCATCAAATTGTTATTTTCAGCTTCATCATTGGAGTGATATATAACTATTTTTACATTTAAATCATCAAAAATGTATTGAATCGTATCGTATATTTTATTCCATTTCAATTTATCTAGACCACACGCAATTCGTGGTATAGCTAAATGAGTTTTCATTATTTAACTTCATTAATTTTTTCAAGTATAAGAGAGAATTGAATACATTCTCGTATGTAGGTTTATGATGATAAAATTTCTCGGGTATCAAATAATAAATAACACGGTTTTTATTTCTGTTGAAGTTTAAAAGCTGAAATGGCTCGTTAGTACATAATTACATAATTTTAAAAGGGCTTTCATTCTGTATCATTCATGACATAGTGAAGCGAAATTTAATGTATGTTGAATAAAGTTGAAAAATACTCTGTTCGGTATTCAGCTTCTATAACCAGAAGTTGATCCCTATAGCATAAAATGTAGAAAATCACTTTGTATTTCGGTCTGTGATAGAATTTATGAAAATCGTTTTGCGTATAATTCTTGAGTAATTTGAGGAATTTGATGAATCGCACTTTTTCTGCGATCAAACTTCTAGGTGCATCTGGCTTATCAGAATGAGCGTTACCTTGGGATATGAAATGAATTATTATGAATCCAGATTCGTCCTTAGTAAAATATCTATAATTCATTTCGTCTCTTGGATCAACTAAAAAATTAGTACTTTGATTAAATTCTTCAGATTCGTCTTCATCACGATTATTCATTGAATATTCATTGAAACCATAAAAATTATTATTAAAATTATTTTCTTCATTGACTGATGAAACTTTTTCAGTCTTAATACCATTAAATTCAATATTATTATCATTGGTTTCATTACGTAAAAAATCATTCGTTGACTCTAGTCTAATTATATTCAAAGTATTGGCATTATTCATCGAACCTTTTTTATACTTAATTTATTTCTTAAATTCGTCTAGTTTCGATATAAGATTATTATTTTCCTTAATAACACATTTATAGTTCGAACTTATTTGTTCATTATTTCGTAGTAAAGTATCATTTTCAATCTTGATTTGATTTATTTCATTATTTAACTTATCAAATTATGATTTGAGCTGCTTATATTTCCTATCTATTTTATTCATTCTAGCGTAAGATTTCTGTAAACTCTATTTTTCCCTTTTTATTACGTTTATTGATTTCTTGAGATTTAAAATTTCTTTTTTCATTTCGGTACTTTCTTTAGAGTTCAATTCAATAACATTTTCAAGTTTTTTATTGGATATTTCAATTTCGAAAAGTTTGGATTTCAATTCTTCGATTTCAGATTTCATGTCTTTATTTATCTTGTTAGTTTTATCGATTTCTTGCAAACTGTTTTTTAATTTCGAGAAGAGCTCATGTTTTTCCTGTTCAAGTACTGATATTTTCTGGATTGAATCTTTTTTTTCAAAAGAGAGTTTTTCATATTTGAATGGAATTCTACAATATTTATTCATTAATACTTGATTTTGAAAATCTAACGTTAAACCGTATTTATTCAAAAAATCTGCTCCTATAAGACCATCATAATTATTATGAAATTTGTAAAGTACAAACGGATGATTATCATTCATACGAAATTCTGAAAATAAAGGAAGTAATACTTTTTCATTTGAGTTTTCCGTTCTCATACAAGATGTTAGAGAGGTGTTTTCTTCGAATATATTATGTGGAAAATTATTATAAGCAAATTTTGGATCTGTCAAACATACTGAACAGCCACTATCTATTAAAAGTTTACATCTTGGATATTTAAATTCAATAAAGAGTAATTGATTTTTATTATCACAGGTTTGATTTAGGTCAATTCGTTGCTTGGGCTGCTTTTGGAAAATTTCTACTTATATTTTCAGAATTTACATTAGTTAGTTTTTCAACGATGAAGTCATTGTTCGGATTATTTTGATAATTCGTATTTTGATAATTATAGAAATTTCTCTGGGGATTCGGATTAAATTGAGTTGAATACTCGTTTTTTTTTTAGGATAGTTTCTCGTTTGGACCGACATTTTTTCTGGAGGAGTATTAATTCTCTGATTGGGATTTGGTTAAAAAAACATTAGTCATGTTCGATTTATTTGTGGGACTGAAAACTTGTCTTGCCGTAGGAAAATGAGTATTTACATTTCTTTGTTTGAATTGGATTAGTTGCGAAGGGAATTGTTGATTGAAATTTGGTCTCGGATCATAGGAATAGTAAGGTGTTCTGAAATGATTTTGGTACTGAGAAACATTATTTGAATTTCTTAATGGGGAATTAGTTTTCGATTTATTAATATTATAATTATTCGTGAGCGGATTTCTCCACGTCCGCATCATTTCTATTTGCGATTTTTGAGAAACGTAATTCTCAACAATTTGAATGGCTTGGTCGAAAGTTAGATCAGGTGTTGTAATTAGAGTTGTCTGTAATTCGAAGGGACTGTTGCTTATTAAAACATTTTTCGCTAAATCGTTAGTTAAATCTTTATGTAGAATTTTCGTTTGTGCATTCATTACATCTGCGTCTATTCTATAATTTATTCTGATTTTCAGAGCTTTTATTTCTTCGATAAAGTTCAAAATATCCTCTTTGGGATTCTTTCTCAAAAATTGCAATTGATTTTCAAGTACATCGAGGTTGCATGGTCACAAAATTTATTTATGAGGAAATTTCTTATATTGATCCATGTATTTGGAACATTGGAAGTGTGGAATTATGCTTTCGCATTCCCAATAAATTTACTTTTTATGAGATTAAGGCAGTAAGTTTTTACGATTGCTTCAGTATTCTGAAATTGTGCGATATAGTCGTCACATGCAGCTAAAAATGAATTTAATTTTGATCTATCTCCGTCGAATTTCGGTAAAAGATTTCCAAATTCTTTAGGAAAGGTTAAATCTGCCATATTTGAGTCTTCTAGTTTTAATTCAGATTTTTGAAACATAATTAATTTTAATTCAGATATTGAATTTATCAATTCGTTCAATGCAATTGTTATTTCTGAATCTATTTCACCTATTTTGAAATATTTAGATTAATTATCAATTATACAATAATATTTGAGTAAAATACTTAGTTTTTATATCAGAAAAACTTTAAAAAACTGTACAAGTTTAACACACAAAACTTGGGGAAAAGAATGATTGACTTTGGGCCAGGTCAATTAAAAACTGGGAAGAATAATGTCAGGATAATTGCTCACTCACCGTACTCAGGTGGATGTCGTCGCAGTTGCTAACCTGTCGATCGGACTCTCCGTCGTCTTCTTCCTCACGTTAATAATAATAATTCATTTATTCATAGTAATTACAAAACAGGGTTGCACCTTAGCAGTTGAAACTGCAGTCTTCTGAAGTCGCCAATGGGTTCTGGTTCACTTTTTAAGAAGACCGGCACAATCCCAGACCTCGTCACCAATTATGTATTTTGGGTTGAAGACATCGTTTTTAAAAACAGTTTTATTTAGGAACAATGAGATGATACAACTATGATACAATTATTCTTGAGAGACAGATTATTCTTGACTGACTGATTATTCTTGATTGATATTTTCATATCGCATTAATTCATACAGAGGGAAAAGTTAGCACCCTAATCATGGGCCCTGATGGATAAAATGGGGATTGGACTAGTGGAGACCCCGTTTGCAGATTCATCCAAGATGAGAAAATGTCGTCATCGAAGCTTAGTAGAGACAGACCGGTTTCGTCCTCCTTAGGACTCATCAGTGCCCCTCAGCCAGCAACTATGAACGAGCATCCTAGAGGCCAGTACTTATAGCCATGCGAGAAGACAAACCCCAGTGCTATACAAAGGTTTGCCATCTAGCGGAGCTTAGCTGAACCTCCTCTCACCAGAATTCCTCAACAAACAGAAATCTCCACGTACTTTCATTGCTCCTTCAGGCTAACTACCACAACTCATATCGAGTTTGAAGTAAACACCGTCGGAGCGCGAAAATGCCCGTTCTCGCTAAGAAGCCAAAGTGAATATAAAGGGAAAAGTTAGCACCCTAATCATGGGCCATGATGGATAAAATGGGGATTGGACTAGTGGAGACCCCGTTTGCAGATTCATCCATCGCGCTCCATCCGTCGAGCTCCGACGGCGTTTACTTCAAACTCGATATATATATATATATATATATACAGGGTGGCCATTTGAAAACGAAACAGACGAGATTACAGACGAAATAAATTTTTTCGATAGAAATGCTCGGACAGGCCGATTTCTGTTTCGAGGGGGGACAACTCAAGATGTAGGTTACGGACGCATAGTGCTTCAACCCTTGCTACTACAACCTCACCCAAAATTTTTGAATAGGGAAGATGGGGTGAGTAATAACTCATTTGGAAGGTATTTTTATACTAATTTCAGCACAGTAATTGTTTTTTCATTTTATGCATTAGTTCTCGCAATACAGGGTGGCCATTTGAAAACGAAACAGACGAGATCACATACGAAATAAATTTTTTCGATAGAAATGCTCGGAAAGGTCGATTTCTGTTTCGAGGGGGACAACTTAAGATGTAGGTTACGGACGCATAGCGCTTCAACCCTTGCTACTACACCCAATTTTTGAATAGGGAAGATGGGGTGAGTGATACCTCATTTGAAATATATTTTTATATGATATTTCAGCACAGTAATTGTTTTTTCATTTTATGCATTAGTTCTCGAAATATTCTTGACTAAGCATTTGAAAATGAAGTGGTGTTTTCATGGCACTTGTAGTGTTTTTTTTATGAAAAACCTTTCAAATGAGGTATCACTCACCCCATCTTCTCTATTCAAAAATTGGGGGTGAGGGTTGTAGTAGCAAGGGTTGAAGCGCTATGCGTCCGTAACCTACATCTTAAGTTGTCCCCCTCGAAACAGAAATCGACCTGTCCGAGCATTTCTATCGAAAATATTTATTTCGTCTGTAATCTCGTCTGTTTTGTTTTCAAATGGCCACCTGTATTTCGAGAACTAATGCATAAAATGAAAAAACAATTACTGTGCTGAAATCAGTATAAAAATACCTTTCAAATGAGGTATCACTCACCCCATCTTCCCTATTCAAAAATTGGGGGTGAGGGTTGTAGTAGCAAGGGTTGAAGCGCTATGCGTCCGTAACCTACATCTTAAGTTGTCCCCCTCGAAACAGAAATCGACTGTCCGAGCATTTCTATCGAAAAAATTTATTTCGTCTGTAATCGCGTCTGTTTCGTTTTTTAATGGCCACCCTGTAGGGCCTATTAGGCGTTTCTGGAGAACTGGAACTATTTGAAATCTGAGAATTGAGATTATATTATTGACCACTTTCAGTTATACAAGGAGTGAAAAAAAAATTCAAATTTTCTTTTCTGTTTTTTTATTTTCGAATTTGATAGAGTATGCAATTCTGAGTACATTTGTACTCAAATCGTTGCATTCGTCAAAATACTTTCCAAAATATCGGAAAAAACTGGAAAAAAACAGAGATAAGAGTAGTTTCAGGCTTTCACGACCGGATATATTGACATTACGGTCAATATTGACATTACGAGAGTCTTCCGGGCTTATTGCCGTGGTCTATTAGGAATTATTTCACCTAACGTTTCGCCCACAACTGCGGTAGGCATCTTCAGAGGATTCTTTGTCTTAGATTGTAACTCGACTGCTGAATTTCCGAAAGTAATGCTGGATTCGATCCGTTGGCCCCACTTATACCATGATCATTGGCGGGAGAAGGTAGTGGGTTTACGTGCGCGATGTTGATTGGTCCATCGCTCCCACTTCGTATTGGCTTGATTTTGGTCTTTTCCAACACCGACAACCATGCGCTATGTACCAAAGGAGTTTCTTCCCTTCTGTTCATATTGTTCTTATGTTTATATATCTCAATGGGTTCCATGTTCATCCTAGGATAGAACTTTTGATGTTTGAAATAGCTTCTGCCTTTGAGAAAACAATATTGTGTCCATCTGTCAGAGCATCTTCCGCTAGTGCGGATTTTTCTGTCTGATTGAGTCGACAGCATCGTTCATGCTCCTTAATTCTCGTATTGTCACTATCAAAGATGAATTACTATAGAATATTGTGGACTTTGTTAGGAAAGGATAGCGAAAAAATAAATATAAAACAGTAAAAAATTATCAAAATTTTTACTATAGAATTGTTATACCTGCTAAATTATGTTGAACTGTTTACACCTTAGCCACATGGGGTAGTTAAAATAAGGAGTTTAGTTCGATCCTATTTTCGGTGACCAGCAGAGGCAGCAATGGGGGGGCGGGGGTTCGGCTTCCCCAGAGTTCCAAGGTCCCCCCGCCAGAACGAATAAAAATTTATCTAAAAATCACTGATTTCAAAAATTTGTCCGAACCTACCTAAGAATTCCCTAAGTTGTGCCCCCACAAAAAAAATTCTATTGCCGCCTGTGGTGGCCAGGTCTTACTCAGGACATAGAACAAATTTGCAACAGTTGTGAAAATTGTCGGGTAAAAATTTTTCGAGAAATCCTTGTTGAATCCTTGGCCAATGGCCTCCTCAACCATGGAGTCGTCTACATTTAGATTTCATGTAAGTGAATAGAAGTTTTTCCTATGACTACATAACGTCCACTTTATTTATTGAAGTTCTGAGAACATGTGTCGCGAGTGTTGGTTTACTGAGTCAAACAGTTACCGATAATGGTACCTCGTGTTGCCCTAGAGAATTTGACGATACTTTATCTAAAAATATAAATCAAATTATAACTTCATCCTCTCCATCCAGTTTCAAATGGTGCCACTGAGAATATAGTAGGTGCAGTTGAATGAGCATGAATGCTTAAGATGAATTTTCACAAGGTGAATTTTCTCTAAACAAGGCTATAAACAATTTCCTGATAGATTATCGTTCAACACGTCATAGTACCTACAACGAAATTGAGCCCTGCACAAATATTCCATGAAGGGAAATACGCACATAATTCTATACCTATAATTTGATCCTTGAAATAATTGGTGAAGCTTCGAGTGAGCTGCGTCTAGCTCCCGCGAATAAGGGGAAATGTCAGGGAGTAGGATTTCAACGAATCTAGGGGAAATTTGAAATTGACAGCGGTTTTACGTACGTCGATTTTAGGTTAAGTTTTGAAGGTAAATAACGGAGTATTTAGTAATATTCAATTGGAAATATATATTCTGATATGATGGTTAGTGCTACCTATTATGTTATGTTCATATATGAGCTACCAGATGCTTGAATTTACATAATTACGAAAAGGTTGGAGTGGAACTTGAAAGTATATACATGGAAAAATATTGGCACAAGAAAAACCAGGTAAGTAGTTTGTCTTTCAATTTTGAGTTGCTTTTTCGAGAATCATGAGTTTTGAACAGCAAATATAATGTGGCGAAATGACTAGAAGAGAAAGTTAATGTTCAAGTTGCTTTCAAAACTAGAAATTTGTTTTGGTGCTATACGTTCAATTCGCACAGCTGCACAAATATGTTTTTTCTGTATCATGTTTTCAAATGTGCAGCCTCTCGTTATTTGATCTTTTCCTTGGTGAAATTAAGTAGCGTTTGTATTACTGATTGAGTTATTTAGAATACATCTTGTTTTGAGAAAACAATTAATCACTTAGGTATATTTCTACATTTTATCTCATTTCACTGAATATGTTTGAAATATATCAAATCTGTCCTCAACAAATACTTTAACTGTGTCCTAATACTTTTATTCATCCAAACTTCTTCAAAATTTCAGATCGTGGATACCACATGATGATATTATGTTCACTGGATTATAGCAGTTCATGGTGGTGGTAATGAAATAGTAGTATAAATAATTCAGCTTGTTGAATGTACTTATGTCTGGTTGATGAACTTATGAAATCAGGGAGAATGGATGTACCATGTGTACCAATTGTATAAAGGGAGGCAATATAGATTGACTGAATGTGTTTATATGAACTTGAATGTGTTATTCGGCTAATAGGGTGTGTTACAAAGAAGGAAAACTTCCTAGTGCATTACACTGAAAAGAAGTTTGTGGAAGCCTTACCCTAGAGTGGTCAATATGTACTGACATATCTCTTGAGCATGTAATAAGTTAATTTTATGAATACCTTGTATGTTTTGATCTGGATTTTGTAGAAACATCTTAGGTTTTTATTGTTATGTATGAATAGAATTTGAAAGAGTACTTTGCATTTATTTCAAATTACGGTACAATAACTATCAATAAAATTGTAACATCTATACATAAAAGTATACATACTTGGTACTTGTCCAATTAATTTTCAATTAATATTCGTTATCTGCTGTGCTTACTTTTTAAAGCTGTAATATTTTAATCTAAAATTGATTGATAAAACACTTCTGTCTAAGTTTTGCTAAAAATACTTTTCTCGTGCTCCATGTTGTAGAAACCATAAAGAAATTAACAATTGTATCTGAAGAAATTTCTCCCTTCACATATTTGAGTTTCAAGAAGTTCACTACGAATGAATTGACAAAGACAAAAAAAGGGGTTCAGGTGATAGAGAGGGATCAGTGCATATCATTAAACTATGAATATATTTGAGAGTTATTTGAAATTTTCCAGAATCATTTTATGATATAATGGATCATTGTTAATAAACAATGTGTATCGTTTTGTCAGTGCTTCAGTTCCAAATTCCAGCCAGGTCAAAATATTAACAATAAACCCTTGGTGCAAATCAAAATTTTTGACACATCATCTACTTCTCTGACAATATGCTCTCCATCGAAACAAAACTTCTTTCTTTCGCCATTAGTGGAATCTTTAGGAAACCTGAAAAATTATTGAATTAGTTCAAAGGAATTCAGTAAGCGCTAACTTACCTATGAAGAATCATATCGTTTTATGTTTGTTTTATTGCATACAAATCATCGTATTGTATTACCCATTTTCTGAAAGATATATAGAAACGAAGTGAAATAAAAACTTTTAGGATTTCGTCAAGAATATAACTAATTCAATTTCTTTTACTTACTTGGTGACTCGGTGATCTCAAATAGAATTTAAGTACCGGAATGAACTTGATCAAAATAAACTAATCCAGTTCAATTCCTTGTGGATGTCAGCAATAAGAAATAATTCAACTGAAGAAAATCTGTTATTTGTATTATGCCATATACAGTAACCATGGTTACACAATGACAGGCCCCTTCTTATTGCCACAAAAGTTCACGACGCATGCGCATAGCGCCCGCGGGCGCTAGTTCGGAGGATTCATTTTTGCATACTTTTTATCATTACGCTCAAATTCTATATTTAATAGTTCTATGGAAATACGTATTCGTTTCGATCGATTGTTACCCAGAGAGAAATCAAAGTCCAGTCGCAGGAGCGTAAAATAAACAAAAATTGTATTTCAAGGGAAAAGACTTCTAAAATTCAAACAGGAACGCAGTGGCGACTCTTGGGCCTAAGAGACAGGGGTCACGAATTTAAAGAAAGCTATTGAATGAAAAAAGTACATATATTTACACAGCTGTTCACTACTGTGTACAGTGTTCGAAAATGAAATCCATTCTTCTCTTCTTTATTTCAGCAAACTGATCGATCACCGCATCATTAAAATTTGGTAAATTTTCAATGAATTTTTTTTCTATAGATAAGATCGCTAGGGCCGTAAGTCTTTCTTCATTCATTGAGCTCTTAAAAAGGTTTTTATTCTCTTCAATATTGAGAAACTTCTTTTTGCTTCAGCTGTCGTCATCGGAATTGTCACAATTATTCGGAGAAGAGACAAGTGGCAGAAAATATCTCTTCGAGGCTATTTTCAATGATGAATTTCAGCAAATTGAGAGCCCCGATAAGATTTCTGAAATCAGGTCTTCTGTAAATAATCTCTAGTTCCCTTTTGAACCTAATTTTATCGATAAATGGATATGCTTCCACTGTTGCATCGAAATGCTCATTCTTCATTAGAAAATGGTTTTCGTAATGTTCAAATTTGTCCGCACAAAAAAGCAGTGCCGCATTCAAATGCTTCGTAAATGAAAATCTTTCTTTCACTTGCATCATGATAGTATCACATACCTCCTTTGCAGCCACAGTTCTGGTAAGATATGTATTTTCATTTAAACTTATTCCTGATTGTCAGCACGGCTTCCTACCTGGTAGATCTGTCATTACAAACCTCCTCATGTGCGTTAATTCCTGGTCTGAGTCCTTAGACACAGCCTGTCCATTCGATGTGGTTTATGTAGATTTTTCTCGGGCATTCGACCGTGTTCCACATGACCTTCTTCTGCACAAACTCGAACACGTTGGGGTCCGTGGCCTGTTGCTATCGTGGATAGAAGCTTTCCTTACCGATCGAACCTTCAAGGTTCGTGTCGACAAAAGTTTCTCTTCGGTGAAACCTGTTGGAAGTGGAGTTCAACAGGGTTCTGTTTTGGGTCCCCCTGCTTTTCCTCCCTCATGTTTCTGATTTACCGAAGATCTTTGAATCTCAGTGTTCCGAATTTGCCGACGACACCAAATTATTCGGTAACGCCAATGTTGAAGCTCATCTGATCCAAGAAGACCTGGATAAACTAAACCGTTGGTGTCAGGAGTGGCAATTGCCTTTAAATTATGAAAAGTGCGTTGTTCTGCACTTGGGTGCTCGGAATCCCCGTCATCAATACTTCCTGAACAACAACCCCCTTGCTACTTGTAGTAGCCATGTCGACCTTGGTGTTGTTGTAACAGAGAACCTTAGTTGGTCCGACCACATTTTCCATACCGTCAACAAGGCCAAGAGAACCTTATATATGGTTCAGAAGGCTTTTGGTGGATGTGATCCCACTACGTGTGCTACCCTCTACAAGCTCTACGTGAGACCTATTTTGGAGTTCGCAGGTCCTGTGTGGGGGCCATTGTTGAGTAGAGACTCGGCACTGTTGGAGAGTATCCAGCGACGGGCAACTCGTCTACCCTACGGTTTCTCGCGTCCGAGTTATGGTGAAAGATTAAACCTGAGGAACCTATCGACGTTTAATGACAGGAGACTTCGTGGTGATCTTATCATAACGTTCCGTGCTCTTCACCACCTTTTCGAAGTTGACCTTAGCGGTCTCTTCAGGTTGAATCAGGACGACCGTCTCCGTAGCCATGCCTACAAGCTGAGGAAGGAGAATTTCAGAACATCGCAGAGACAAAATTTCAAATCGAACCGTGTGTTTTCTACTTGGAACTCTTTACCGTCATCAGTGGTGGATTCAGTGTCGGTGAATGCCTTCAAGGGTAACTACTTAACTACGATACTTGTTTTCGTCGCGAGTGAGTGCCACTTTTGTTTATTGAACTGATTAATCTCTTTTTTTTAAGTTTGGGTGTATATATTTTTTTGCATACTATGTAATATTTTTGTGAGTTCATAGGCTTGTCCTCAACTCTTCCCTTTGATATAATAATAATAATAATAATAATAATAATAATAAAAATAAAACTGCGTTTTTTTAGTTGCAGTGGTAAGTTCGGAAATTTCACTCTCCATTGTATTTAAAGTGTCTCTTTCTTTTTGTATACATTTTTCGAAGCATATTATGGCCAAGTGAATCTGTGAAGGGTCTGTCCAGTTTTTTGTAATTGCTGATATGAAATATCAGTATGTGGCAACAGCCTATGGAATACTGTTATCCAAAACACAAATTTAGAATCTTGCAACATTCGAAAAATAGCAGTGGCCTGATTTATTGTCACAATTTGTCTAGCAGTTGATTCTAACTTTTCCATGCATTCTATCAGGTTTTTGAGGTCTCAAAGGCCGTACTAATTTCTCTTCTTTTGAAATTCCATCGAGTAGCAGAAGCGCGAGGAACTCTCTGTCCACCAATCTCATCTAATAGTGATTAAAAATGCAAAATGTGAAAAATTAAAATCTAATAGGCCGAGCGAGTATTCTCCATTTGAATTAACTGTTCCTGAATCAAATTTCATAACTGTGAAAAATCCGGCTTTATGACCGAAAAGAGTGAGAACCAAAATAGGTCATTTTGTTCTCTTGAATCAAAACGTCCAATAGATTGGTAATTGTCTTAATGAACTGGAATTGTTAGTAAACAACTCATCTGCTACATTCTTGACAATTACAGAACATTGGAAAGGTGACACAAAAATTTCTGCTTATAAATTCACGGTTTCTGCAGGGAAATCAAATGTAATGGCGGATGCGCCATTTATTGTAGAACTGGAATTAAATGTAAAGAAAGCTCAGATCTGAAAATGTTCAGTGTACCATATGTATTCGAATGCTGTGGCATTGATACAGATTTTAATTCTGTTAAATATGTGATTGTCTCTATTTATCGTCCAAATTCTGCACCTAGATCTGATATAAATGTTTTCTTTGATAAAATTCATGGTTTGTTTCAGAAACTTACGCTTCAAAACTCGAGGTTTGTAGTCTCGGGTGATTTTAACATTGATTTTCTTTTACTTTCTCCAACAAATGAAAGCAAATAAGTTAATGTCACTAATCGAAAGTTTCAATTCCAAATTCTTGATAAAAGTTCCTACTAGAGTCACGTCAACTTCTGCGACGTGCATCGATAATATTATCACTAACTTTGATTCCGATGCCGTGCAGATTTACGTATTTCCTTCGCACATTTCAGACCACTCGGCACAGACTCTTTCCTTTGCTTGTGATGGAAAAATTTCTCCCTGCAGGATAACTAAAAAACGTCTAATTAATGATGCAAACATTAAATATTTCCTTATTGTTCTGGAGAGAGAGGGGTGGGATGCTTTTATGGACACAACAATGGATGTTGAGGTACTTTGGGATCTGTTCTTGACAAGATACAAGTCAGTTTTTGATGACGCTTTTCCAGTAATCTTGAGGAGAGAATAATAATCTGTCATATTCATTTATGCCAACCAATGAATTAATTTATCTTAACATAGATGCCCTCTATGTTATATCTAAATATAGACCAGATGGTGTGGACATATACAAAAAAACCAAAGTTCGGTAAGACCAGTGTCTGAAGAGAACAAAAAAAGCACATTACAATGAACGAATAGCAAACTATGATAATAAATCAAAAACTGTCTGGAACATAATCCGAGAATTAACGGGAAGGTTTACACCTCTTCGCACTAATCAACCCAATACGTCAGACGATCCTATTGCACTGGCAAATGCAATGAACCAACACTTTTTAAGGGGCGCTGGGCATTTGTCTCGAGGTGATGTTACATCTTTTGATTCAAATATCAAAATGTATGAGAATTCTTTCTTTGTGTTTCCGTTAGATTCCAGAGAAATAGAGCATATCGTGCAGGGATTCAAGGGTAAAATAACATCGGATCATGATGAGATTCCAATGTTTGTTTTGAAGAAGTCTATCCATACTATCTCAAAACCTATGCACATTTAATTTATCGTTCTCTCAGTGAGGGGATCTTTTCTACCTCCCTAAAAAAGGGTATAATAAAGCCCGTTCATAAGAGGGGTAATCCCGAGGGGGGAACCATTGCCCGACAAAATATGGTAGTATGTAAATCTTGAAAAGAAACTTTAGGAGGATACATGTGCGAAAAAAATTTGAAATATTCGTCGTTTTGCCCGACAAAATCGAGCGGTATGTGGCTCTTGAAGAGGACCATTTAGGAACACATTCATAGAGAAATAAATTCAAATTATAAAATTTTTCTGCACTCAGCATAATTTTCATTCAATTATCAATGGCTACAAGGAGATTCAAGACATTGTATATCAGAATTTTTGGATTTGATTCAGATATTTGAGAAGAGCAGGAAATTTGGGTTAAGGAAAATTCATTATTCCGCACGTCATTCGGCTCAAAAAAAGCTTCAGGGAAAGATCCAATTGCATATTTGAATTCCAATAAATTCCTAGTTTTTTCCTCACGAACATTATTCATCGAGAAATTTATTTGAAGTCAACAACGATGAATGAATAAATAAAGAATCATAAAACCTCAACGTGAAAATATGTCGGATAATTTCTTTTTATCATTTCAAGATGTGGCTTCGATACATTGCATGAACATCTCCCCATATTTCATATTAATATACTAAACATATAACCCCAAATGAAATAATCAACAGAATTGAAATTTGGTGTTTTAGCGGGAAAGGCATGCGGTCCACCTCTGCTATCTAGATATTTAGAAAGTTGTGATCAGAAATTTGTCTGACCAATACTGTTAAATAGGGTTATGCTCCATCATGCTGAAAATGGATTCCTCCAATGTTCATACCTTCAAATGATGCAGGGAGATGATTTTGGAGGAAATCGAAGTGAAGATGACGTGTGGGACAATGAATGTCCCTAAACCCAAATTTTCTGCTCTTCTCAAATATCTCAATCAAATCCCAAAATTTTGTTATACAGGATGTTGAATATCAGCTTACATGAAGCTTGTATCTGGGTTATCGGATGAATCAGACCCATCATATATCAGTTTTTAGACTCATCTAAGGTAGCTCTAGCCCAGCTCATTTACCAATGAAACACTCTGGATAGGTGCTAGAATGATACTCAAATGACCGTAGACAACACCATTTCAATACGGGTCAATACTTTGATTTTCATAACTTCAAAATATTAGACAGAGTTAGTATTTATGTTAGAAGAAGAATAAGCGAGATGACACAGATTAAAAACATAACACCGCTAATTTGAGAACTAACGCACAAAACCTCAGAGTACTTTATCATAACTTATTGGAAACAGTTTAAACGAGTCACATTATAAGATTACTATGGCAACATTGTTTCACATGATGCGTAATAAATATCCATGAATATAGATGAATCACAAGGAGCGACAACATTGAAATATTACAGATTTCCTCATTAAAAAGAATTATCTGAAACAGTTGAAGGAATTTCAGACGGATCTATACCTACCTGATTGCAAAATTGTTTTTTATCCAATCAATAGAGTCAGTCAAATATTCACTAAATTAAAAGATGAAAATGATAAAGTAGAAACGTCTAACGTAGTATGCGGGATTAAATGTGAAGGATGCGAAAAAATCTATATCAAAATGACGAAACAGTATATAAGCGCTAGAATACATAAGTCATCACTTCGATTTTCATAACTTCAAAATATTAGACAGAGATGGCAATTACTGGTATGTTAGTTAGAAGAGTAATTTTCAACACGTTTCTGTACCTACGATTTCGTCTGGATCGAGGCTGTCGAATGTGGGGTTGTAATTTCAAAAAATTGTCTTTTCATATTTTCGTCAGGGCTATCTTTAACAAATTTCATTTAGCCCCATCATGAAGCTACTTGGAAATTGTCTTTTTTTTTTCTTCAATAAGAGGACGGCTAGAATTTTTTGGAGTATTAAACCTGATAGTCCATACCCTAAAGTAAGCTAAAATAATTTCAGTTCCGATGTTACAGCGAGATCGGAAGTAAAATTAGGAAATGTGTATCAAGGAGCACCGTTTTACGGTATTCTGTAACTGGTGTATATCTATACCACATAAAGTACAAAAGTTGTGCCCAACAGAAAAAACAGAAATTTATTCCCTGAACAAATCCGAAACGAGTCGGTTGCGAGTCAAACGCCCTACATTGTTTGCTTGAGATAATTCATAATTTTGAATACTAATGGATTCAGTTTCATGAAAAAATTTCCTCTTCAGAGTTAACTTGACTATGAAAACTTTTACAAAAAAACCAATTCCATGTATAGCGCAAAAAGTTACCGGGTGGAATAATAATGGAGATTCCTATAGAAATAGACAGTGGTGGTCTTAAGGGGTGGCGAACGGGGCAATCGCCCCGGGCCTTGCTCTTGCAGGGGCCTCGCTCTTATAGGGGCCTCGCGCACCAACCAAAGCAAATTTCAAAATGTTGGATCAGCCAAGATTTGATAATTTATTTCACGCCTACCTAGTTGCCATTAACTAACTGCACTTGATGTTAGGGAAAGTGACCTTCGATCTGTCACAGTAGGACAATAGGATGATATTGATGGACATGAAATAAAGGATTAACTGAATAATGTTAATCAGTGTGTATGAAAGATAATAGAAAAAAACTAAAGTTTACCCCACTATCGAAATAGTCCTGAGAATTATTTCAACCCGTGCTATTTTTTCAGCCGAAAATGATGAAGCTCATTCGTTACATTATTGTTCTTTAATTGAAGATTTTAAATCATGGAAAAGCCCCAAATATCAATTTCAAAATTTTTCAATGTGAAATATCTCAAAACTAAACTTCTAGAATTTCTCGTCAAACATTACAAATACAGATACGTAAACCAAACCTACTTCCGCATCACATACTTTTCACGAAGGCGACAAAAGGGCCTCGCAACGGGTAAGGCCGCCACTGGAAATAGATATCAAAATTATGAAAGGGCTTTGTTTTTACCATTCGATTAATAAACGGAAAATCGCTGCAAGTTGTAACGGATCTACTTTGTTCTCACCCTCATGCATTTTTTTTTTCAACAAATGAAATATTCCAGCCTAATGAAAAATATTCCTTTCGAATTTGTAACTTTGACTACTTCCGCAATATCACCCACGATAATTTTGCCTAATCTACAAGAATACTCCAGAATTTTGCATTCTTCCAGAATAGGTACAGTAAACTGAAATAATGAGATCAATTTTTCTATCGAAGTCCTATAGATTTCAACAATCTCTTCTACTCATTCCAGACCTGGTTATTATAGTACAATGATGTTTTTTCGCATTGGTTAGTCACAATGGAGGTGTTACTTAAACTTTTGAGGTGGGGATATTTATAGTTCAAAAGTCAAGAGTTGTATTGTATAAAGATACGTTCATCGGCTTATTCTTGATATTTTTCTTTATTCTTTTTTTTTAAAGAAGGAAAAAATAGATTATGAAGAAGAAATCTGGAAAACATTGTTATGAACGAAAAAAATAATACTAAGAATTTACCTTTTTCTATAGGAATGTTTAGGAACTGACACTTGCACACATAAACTATTGTAAAAATCCGTCATTAATTCTCGTTCTCCTGCCCACACTTTGCCGGCGGTCCATGTTCAAATTGATATCGCCATAGTATTTAGAAAAGTTATTATTAGAAACGCTTTCGGCATTTTTGCCCCCTTTCAGAGCAGCCAGACTATGCAGGGGCTTAAAATTAGAAATACCGCTTTCATCTATAAGAACATATGGCATCCTTCCAGATTGCACTCCTTGAAGTGCTTCTTTAGGTATCACAGCTTGAAAATCACTTCTAATTATCAGAACCGGATAATTAACTTTCATTCTCTGTACTAGAAAATCTTCAATGGCTAGCAAATTCTGGGATTTGAGTAACTGCAATGGTATTGTTCTCGAGTTCGATAACGTGAAACCATCAGATAACAAAATGCCAGATTCTCTAATTATTTGACGAATTCTTGGGTCACATTTTGCTTGATCTGGATTTCTTTGCAATCTTTCAACTGCCCTCTTCAGAGTGAAGTCTTTGTTTATCAATTTGTAGACTAAAAACATTCTCCTCAGGAAGTTTCTTGTTTTATCTTCACAATTTCCCAGTTCATTTGATTTTCTGCATGACAATTCGTCAACAATGTGGGATAAATCTAAAGCTTCTGCAAAACAAATCGATAGTTCAATGAACCATTTGAAGTCTTCCTCTACCAAGTCGAAAACTTCATGGAATTTATCGTTTACAAACGTTTTAGAAGCAACGACTATACCTTCCTCCAATAAATTTATCACGTCGTTTTCCATTTTCACATTGTATGAATGGCTCCGGCAATGTTCCAACAAATTGTCGAGTATATCTATGTCCATTTTACACAGTTTAACGAAAGCCTCGATCATTATTTTGTTATAGTCCTCCATTAAATTCACAATTCCGTCCAATATTTTATCAACTCCTACACGGGGACAATTGATAATCTTACTCAATTTATTTACTTTCGAATCTCTATAGTCATATGAAAGATATTTGAAAACTATTTCGCAAATTTCAGTTCGTTCGGCAGCTGTATTCATGAGGTCTATAATTTCCCCCAAAAGCTTTTTATCATTTTGGAAAATATCCACGAATATACTACCAATTTTTTCTAAAGCTAGAAGCTGATCTTTAGGCCTTTCTTTGAACACTTTATTAGCTGAAACTACTGAAGATTTCAATAATATCCTCAAGCTATTCGAGGAGCAATGGTATTTCTGATTAGTTTTTTGTCCGTCATTCAAATCTACGTGTGTCTCGAAGATATTTTCAGGATGAATGCTATTCTTATCTCTGATTGCAGATGTCTTACGGATCATTGTCAGCAAAATGTCAATTATTCTATTAATAGCTTCTTTATCTTCAGTTATTTTCGAGGCTATTTCATAGGCATCTTTTTCAGTAGCGTACGACACTAACGGCCTTTCAAATTCCATTTTCAATTTCTTCAGCTCTTCCAATCTTTGTTGCAAATGTAACTTTTTATCTTCTAAATCGGTGACTAATTTTTCCATTCCGTCTTCCATCAACAATTTTTTTAATTCATCTAGTTCGAGTCGATCTCTCTCTTGTTTTAATCTGTAATTTTCAGAATCAATAGATGAAACAGAATCTGAATCTGATGAGTCAGGATCGACCAAATCTTTATCGTTAATGATCAAAATTATAGCATCTTCATTTTCAGATTCTCTCACTGACTCATCGTTTTCAGAAGTTTCGGGATTTATTCCATTTATTGTTTCGTCTTGGATATTCATCTCGAGTTTTTTCTCAATTGACTCCTGTAATTTGATCCTACGTTCTTTTCTTCTCTGTATGTGTTCTTCAGAAGGTGGTGCCGGTCTTTCTTCGTCCGTGAGAGCAAATGTAAGTTGTCCATCTGCTGTAATTGTAGACTGAGTTGGAAGAAACATCGGTTCGTTTTCTTTTTGAGATAATATCAAACCATTAATGAGAGATGGTTTACCACTCATGTTTATGACAAAACCTGGTATGAATTCAAGGCCATGATCTGTATTGATGGTATGACCTGGTATGAATATTTCCCCCTCTTCCGTATGTACCATTTGTCCGCAAACAAATATTTCCTTGCCAGATGAAAGCATTACTTTAACTCCTGAAATTTTTTGTTTGTTTCCATTCTGTGACTGTTCTTGCACAATTTCATGTAGACAAGCTTCGTTCATGTTCTTCAATATATCTGAAATCTCGTTAATCTTGGGTAGAAGATTGAGCATTTCTTCAGAATCAGAGAAAAATTCAATCACGCCTAAAGTCTTCTTCAAATCATCGATTTCCATATCGATAGGATCTTCTATATTAGGTTCAGCTATCTCCTGAACTACCCTTTTAGCATCCTCTTCGAATTTATCCCAATCAAGTTTTCGAAGGTTTTCTTTCACTAGTGCTTTGAATTCCTTAGACTTTTCTGCGACATGACGTTTGCGTGTCCTCGCAATTTTCTGAAGCATTATTTCCCACTCTTCCTCTTGCTTTTCTTTATCTTCAAAGATTTTTGCTAGACTCATTGTGTATTTGCCATAATGATGTAATTTTTCATCGGCCTCAGTAGTGGCACCTTCGCCATGAAACATCGGCTCGTTTGAATCGTAATAGTCCAGTTCAATTGGAATTTTTTTGAAATTTTTAAGTTTTATCAATATTTTATCAGATTTTTGAGAAACTAAAATGTCTATAACATCCCCATCTCTCACGGCATATTCCAAATCAGCTTGAAGAACTATATTCAATTTTTTGTCTTCAACAGTATAAACGAAGACACCATTTCCTTTTTTCTGTTCTAAAATACTGAGTAACATTTTTTGGGACTCATTGTCATTATCTAATATTGGTGTTAAATACGTATAGTTTTTCATTTCCCTATGCTTCAACTTACCATAATTCTTCACGAATTTAGATCTCTTTTTCTTGTGGTTCAAGAGAACTGGTATGTATCTCTGAATTTTGGAACCTAAGAGCCATTTTCCAGTTATTCTGAAAGTTCTGAAAGCTTCCCTAGGCGTTATAGGTTTAAGCAAGGGCAAGTAAAAATTTCTGGAGAAAATCTTGCTGGCTCCAGTAATCTTACAGAAAGATATCGCAAAATTCACCATTTTAAAGTTTCAACAACACAAACAATCACAACACGTAATCTGAACAATCTTCAAAACAAAACCAAACTTGGGAAATATTTTATTTATTATAATGGCCAATGTTCATAACAATAATGCATATATTCTTTTTCGACCATTTGAAACCATTTCGTAAACTAATAAACAAAGATTCGAGGAAAAAATAAATGAACATTACTTTCAAGAAATCGTTCCGTGTACAATCGAATGAATTTCCAACGATACTGTGGGAACGGAGCGCGATCCACACGTCGCGACGGCGATGGAAAACCGACTGACTGTTACAACGCATCTCTCCTGTTTCATTTCAAAATTTCCGTTCATAGAACTCACGATTATAGGAATTCAAGACGTGCTGGTATTTTAGGAGTCTCGTCTGATTTTTAGCCTTCTCTATAATGTCCTTGGTTCGGTCATCATCGAAAAAGGTACCTTTCTTGATGCTCTTTTCTAATTCCTCTAGTTTTGCGCTCTTCTTCACTGGCTCTATGGGTACGTATGAAGTTGGGGGCATGATTGTTAACTCCTTCGCTTTCTTCCTAATTGTGGCTCTCAGTTTATCTATGTTCGCCTCTGCCTTTAACATTTTTTCCTCGGCTCTATTCTTGAGTCTCTTCTTCTCCTCCTCTTCTCTTTTTCGCCTCTCTTCTTCTAGCCGTTTCAAAGGATCTTCCATGGGCACTCTCTGGGGTCTAAATACTTCGCGAGGAGGTGTTTTCGGTTTCGTCATTTCAACCTCAACAGGAGCCCTTCTCCTGACACGTTCTTTACGACCAGTTTCTTTCGGCTCCTCTATTACTCTGCGTTTGATAACGATTTCCTCATCATATTTAGTCCTTGGTTTTGGAGGGGGAGGAGGGGGAGAAGGAGAGTGGGTTGGTGAACGCCTCCTACGCCTCACAAATTCGAATTCCTCAGCAACCTTATCTTCCGTTGTAGCTTCGAATGTTAGCTGCCCCTTATCTGTTATTGCAGATTCTCCAGGCAAGAACATGGCTTCATTTTCTTCCTCTCCCATTACAAGACCAGGGATCAGGGTTGGTTCTTCATCCATCAGAATAGTTATACCCGGCGTGTATTCGAAGTTCCCTTCCTCGGTTTCTATCGTTTGTCCAGGTACGAAAACTGAATTTTCATCTTCCCCTTGTACCATTTGTCCAGCAACGAAACGTTTCTGACCATCATTCAAAGACAAAGTTATTCCTGAAACGTTTTGAATTTCACACATTTCTCCTTGTTCTAGATTTTTGATAACTTCGGGAATCTCTTTCATAACTGGTAATTGTTCTAAAACTTCCTGCCCTCCTTGTTTCAGTTTTTCTGCAACGTTTTTAGTTTTTTCCATATCGTCAACGGCCATTGGAATATTTTCTTCCTGAATAATTTCATTCTGTTCCTCAACAATCTGCTTTGTTTCCTCTTCAAATTTATCCCAGTCCATGTTATCTAAACATCCAGTAAGCATTTGCTTCCAGTCGGCACTTTCTTCACCCTTATGCTTCTTCTTTCGCTTGTTTGCCATTCTCATCATTTCTAACTCCCATTCTTCTACTCCAGATTCTTTGGCTTCGAATAACTTCGCCATATGAAAAGTTTCCTTTCCATGATGATGTTCCTCTTCAATTTGGGTTTTTGTCCAACCACTACCTCGATAAAGGGGGTGCCCTCCACCATATGGTGCAAGAGGAAGGCTAATTTTGGTCCCATTCTGTAGTTTACATACTATTTTCTCGCTTCGTTGGGCTATGATGACATCAATAATATCTCTGTCCTTGATTGCCTTTTCCATTTGAGTTGGTATTACAACGTTGCAGTTTCTATCAGGCACTTCATAAATGTAATATTGTCCTTTGCCTTTCGGTTTCTTTCTCAGTATGTTCTGCAGAAGTGGATGATTTTCCATGTTTTCATCAAAAAAGGGTTCCAAATATTTTTCAGAGTCTTTCATTTTCACCCGTTTCTTTATTACAGGAACTCCTTTACCACGTCGCTTTCGTTCGAAACTTTTGTCCTCGTGGGTGCTCAAGACTGGGATATAATGTTCAATGCGAGCACCAAGAACATTTTGTCCCGTTATAATTTTTCTCCTCAAGGCATCTTTTGGTGATAATGGCTTCAAGAGAGGTAAGTAGTATTTCTTTGGAAGAGCTTGCTTGCTCTTGTTATCTTGCATAGGGAGATTTTCACGTTAATAACCATTCCGAATTATATCAATGTCAGTTTTGCTGATCACTATGAATAAAAAAGTTTCTTATAAACAAATCACTATCGAAGGTTCTAACTAGAGGAGACTACGTTAGATGTTGGCGGGTGGTGGACCAGTGGCCGACTTCGCTGGTGGTAATGAACTAGAAGTAGGTGCGCACAACTAGGTCGATCAAGAGTGCTCGGGATTTAATTTGAGATGACCCGGCCCAGTGACCTTTTCTTCGTCGATCCACCGTCCTTCTCGAAACGAACCGCGCCAACTAAATGACAGACTTCCATAGTTTATGACGTAGTATCCCCACTGACTCAAAGACGTTTCCATATTCGTATTTTTCCAACCAATTGAACGGTTCTCTGACACTGTTTTTGCTCAGATATTTTTTATGATCAACATCGAAGAATTTACCTTTTTTGATATTTTTTTCTAGCTCTCGTAATTTTTCACTTTTTTTCACTGGCTCGAGCGGTTCGTATTTAGGCAAAACTGGTTTCTTGTCTTTCATCTCTTTAACTTTCATACGAATATCTCTCAGTTGTTTGAGTATTGCGATCTCTTCTTTAGCTTTCTTCTCGGTGAAATTCTCAACTCTTTTCTTCTCTTGAGCCAGAATATCTTCATCCATATTCGACGTCGATAATTCGAACAACTTTGGTTTAACTGCACTTTTCACTTTTTCCGGAGCAGGTTCTTTTTTTTCGGGTGCTATATTTGGAGGAACGGCTTTTTTAGAAGAACGTTCACGATGTTTTGGACCCATACTTTGAGACGTGTATAATCGCTTTGGTCTCTCGTAAACAAGTTCTTTTTTTTCGCGTTTTGGAGGCGGTCTCTTTTCCTCCTCCTCGTCTTCAGTATTTTGCTCCTCCTCTACCTCGACCTCTTCAACCTCAGGTTCTGGAGGTGGGAGAGTCCCATTGACTTTGAAATCATCTTCGGTCTCGGTGAACTGCAATTCGCCGGTTTCAGTGATAGTGGACTCTCCTGGCAAAAACATCGGCTTATTTGGATCATCGCCCATGACCAAACCTGGCAAGAGATCCGGTTCCCCTTCTAACATTACCGTGAAACCCGGTGTGAACTCGAATCCCCCTCCCTCCTTTTCTATAGTTTGACCTGGCATGAACATTTCCCCTTCATCTGACTTTACCACTTGACCTGGAACGAATCGTTCTTTCTTCGATTCAAGGTTAACGACGACTCCAGATATATTTGCTTTTTCGATAACTTCCGAATCCTTCATGAGTTTTATGACCTCAGGAATTTCAGGCATTGTTGGTAGCATATCCATCAATTCCGGCCCTGCTTCTTTCAATTTAAAATTAACATTTTTGGTTTTTTCCATGTCATCTAATTCCATCGGAATTGGTGCATCGTCGACTGGCTCGTTAACTTCTTCCACAATTTGTTTAGTATCTTCTTCGAATTTATCCCAATCCATATTATCAACCATGCTTGACATCATTAATTTCCAATCAGCAGTTCCCTCACCCTTTTGCTTCTTCTTCCTCTTATTAGCTAATCGCATCATTTCCAATTCCCATTCTTCCAAACCAGATTCTTTTGCTTCGAATAATCTAGCAATGGACATTGTTTCTTTTCCGTGATGATGATATTCCTCAACATCCTTTTTCGTCCACCCTTCCCCTCTATAAATGGGTGAACGACCATCCCAATTTGCATACGGTACATTTATCTTTGAACCATCCCTCATTTTCAGCACAATTTTGTCACTCCTTTGTGCAATGACAACATCTGTTATATCTTTATCTCTAATTGCTCTTTCCATTTGATATGTAAATACTAACGTTAAATCTTTATCTGGTACATAATAAGTATAGCACTGACCTCTACCTTTTGATTTCCTGGCAAATATTCCTTTCAATCTTGAATGACCTTCCATATCTTCATCTAGAAATGGCATAACGTATCTCATCGATTCTTTTCTTCTTTGCCTTTTCTTGATAAGCTTCATTCCCTTGATTTTATATTTTCTACGTTGAACCCTTGACTGGTATTCTTCGAGAACTGGTATATAATGTTCGATTCTACTTCCGAGGACATTCTGTCCTGTTATAACCTTTTTTCTCAAGGCATCTTTAGGCGATAAAGGTTTCAGCAATGGTAAATAAAAATTTCGTTGAAACAATTTACTTGCTCTGGTGATTTTACATAACTGTAACATTACATTGAGAACCATTTTGAGTTCTTGTTCTCGTTCTTTGTAAACGGAATACAAATCACAACTTACTAAGAGCTTTAAAAGCAATGTCTGTGTATTTTTAACTAGTTATTCGCGATCGATTCGGACACAAATTTGATTCGGATGTAAGCGTATTATCGTTGTCGACTGACGAAAAAATATTATCGTAACTCCTAGTCGCTGTTTGTGTACTTGAAATTATTTTTATATCCCACTAATCATTCTCTGATTCAACGATTGACCGCACTGTCTATCTTTTTTTAAAGTTCAATCAATCAAGTTACATCTCGTCTCGATTGTGGTATTACCTTTTTCTTTTTCCTCTACCCTGTCAGCATGCGTGAATATATCTATTAAATCTGTGAATGTGACCATGAAGATGTGGTCCGAGGGCGTAACTGCGATATAACTGATTTCTGTATTTAAAATGATGAATCACTAGGTGACTACATAATATACTTAGTTATTTCGTATCACGAGACGACAATGAAATTGAGACATTTGACCATAAGAGCCCATAAAGAAACGATATTAATTGTTTTCCTGAATATTGTCACTTGTCTTTACTGTTTGTATTATTAGCAGAATATGAGTTACTTCTAACGACCTTACTAATGAAATATATGGAGATCACATAATGTGTACATCAGATTCATGTACTACATAATGTATATGCCACAGCATTGAGGATTGAGGTGAAATCGAGGGGCATTTCACTCTGGAATTTTAGTGAAAAAATTTTTGGAAATAGGGTAGAACCCGGATAGATGCCCCAATTCTTGAAATTGACCCATATTTTCGAAAATATCGAACCTTATTATTTGAGTTGAAATACTGTGGGCTTTTTCTGACCTAGCATTAGCAAATTTCACTGAATTTTGATTTTTGTGGAACATTATTTCTGGGGATAGATGCCTACAGGTATGTATAGTTGCCCCACTATGAAAATACTAAGGATAGATGCCTTCAGTCCGGGATAGATTCCCTTCATATTTTGTGATCCAATAACAAAGCCAAATTCAATGAAATCTCTTATCGTAATGTCTGTTATAATCGTAATATAACCCAAATCAGCCTACTCAATGAAATTTCGAAAGCATTTATTAAACGAAAATATAAATCATAAAATATTAGGTACCTAGGTGTCAACAAATAGGTCTACGAATTTTTCATTGTTGTTATAAAATATTAAATACCTAATAGGTTTCAACAGAAATAGAAATACTCTTTTTAAAACAGAACAACACAACGAATGGGAGATCAGTCTGATAGTGCTTTAAGTTTTCCACATCTTGAGCAGTAGTTCCGAAAAAGTGTACAGGTTTCATGAAGCCAGTTGTGATACTTTATACACTGAATCCAGTCAGATTGAGACTTCGTATTTTCATTCATATTTTCATATTTCAGTGGCATAACGCCTTCGTAATGTTCTGTTTCATCGGAAGCTGCTTCGAGTTGTTCTGTGGCCCAAGAGCAAACTTGACCTTGTACTCCTTCTTTCCTCTCATACTTCCGCGGCATGGTTTTGCTATAATCAGTAGAGAGTTCAGATGGGTACACAAACTATAACAGAACACTAAAAATATTTAAAAGAATTAATACTCAGACTATACAATGGTATGGGTTATATAGAGATATAAATGGCCCTAAGGGCTTCTATACCTCGAAAAATCAGGCCCAGTTTGGGAAGTTAGGTAATTCGAAAATGGGGCATCTATCCGGGTTTTACCCTATTGGGAAGTTTTGGGAATTAATTAGAATTTTTTGAATTCTATGGAATTTTTTTAATTTTCTGAATTATTTGCAGTTATTGGGAGTATTTGGAAATATTTTGAACAGTATGTTAATATTACGCTCGCGTATTAGTCCAAAATTAACCAATCATTTTTCAATTTCCACTATTCCGTGCTTTATCCATACGTGTTTAGTGAAACTTCATTTTTAATTTGGCTTAGTAATGAGAGGGTTCTTTTAGGTCTTGATTACATTACAGAGACTCAATTAGATAGAATGCCGACGTTTCGTTTTATTTTAAATCTTCATCAGGGCTCTACAATAAACGATACATATAGATATAGAAATTCCTTAAGAACATGAAAAATATATATGATTGGCTGTACACTAAAATGAGAAGCATGACCACAAAAATGTATATGGACATTCAGTAACTTGATGAAACAATAATACGATCAAAACACATAGAGAAAAAAAAGCATATATTATTTATAACTATTTTTACAAAATGTATTTAAGCTACTCACAATGCCAGTTGGTCTCTATTGTCTTCTCAAAAAACAAAACTGACATAAGACGTCATGCGGATTGAAAATACTAAAATATGTGGAAAATATTTGGATGCTAAAATGCGTCATCTTTGTATCAGATCAAAATAGGCTGGGTTTAAGTTGTCAATATCACTCCTCTTATTGATTGAATTCTTGTCCTCCTTAATTTCTAGCATTTCACAAAATAATCTCTTCCACACTCAAACCAACATCTGGAAGAGATTATTTTGTGAAATGCTAGAAATTAAGGAGGACAGGAATTCAATCAATAAGAGAAGCTATATTGTCAACTTAAATACAGCCTAGTTTTGTTTTTTTGGGAGACAATAGAGACCTACTGGCAATGTGAGTAGCTTAATTTAAAAGTAAAATTCTTTTTGTAAAAATAGTTATGAATAAGTTGTTTATATATGCTTTTTTTCTTTATGTGTTTTGATCGTCTTACTGTTTTATCAGGTACTGAATGTCAATATAAATTTTTGTGGTCCTGTCTCTTATTCTAGTGTATAGCCAATCATATATTTTTTTTATTTGTTCTGAAGGAATTTCTATATCTATATGTATCGTTTATTGTAGAGCCCTGATTAAGATTCAAAATAAATCGAAACGTCGGCATTCTGTCTAATTGAGTCTCTGTAATCAAGACCTAAAAGAACCCTCTCATTAAATTATCCTAATTCATGACTACTATGAGTTGAATGCAAATTTTGATTTTGTAAATTCGCTGATTTGAGTTCTCAGTGGTTAGGGAAATCAAATTAATTTCTTGAATGTAGGGCAGTATTTAGTCCATCCCATTCATATGATTTGAAATAATGAATTTTTTCTATATCCGTTCCGTAATATAACTAATAATATGAGCATCTAAAATATCTGACCCAATGAACCGAAGATATAGCAACCAACAATAATTCTGTTTCAAATTCTGATACAATTAATTGATGTTTTGGCAGTTGATTGAAATGTTGATTAATTTATTGGCTGGACCTGAAAATACTTTTGTTCAGATGCGAACTAAAAGTTCGTTGTTAAAATTAGCAGGAGGAAGTAGTTAGAATAACACTCCTCATCACTCTCATTCAAATGATATTTTTTGAGTAACGCTTTAGTCTTGGAGCGTGTGGATTCGAGGCTCCACTGTTTTCGATTTATTTGATAGTAATTTATTGAAATGGTATTGTGGATCAATGAAAACCATTCATTTTGACTCAATTAAACATCGAAGCAAAATGTTTTTTTTCACATACCTTGCAACGAATCATACGAAGCTATAATTATATGAACTAACTGACTTATGCAACAAATCTTGAAATGAGAAGTGATACATAAAATCATTGAAACGCAAGGAACATGATTGAGTATTCTCATCTCTAATCACTAGATTTGAAACAAAAACAGATTTTGCGATCCTCCTTCCGTTATTCTCTACAATGAAATGAATTCGTGTATAAGACGACAATTGAACGAATATTTCAGAGGGACCGCCAAAGAACGGTCAACAGGACTATAAATATTTTATGAGGTTTCAATATCTAGGATAAGTAAACATTGTACCTAAATACTTAGATAATTTTTACCCTAATTGTGTTGTGTGATTCTACATTCTATTCTTCCTACTGATCTGGTGGGTCAGAAATCTGGTGCCTCAATTATATATTTGGACTTACCGACAAGGCGCAATATTCAAAAACTACATGATGTTTCTTTCAATTTTGTTTTGAATGAATGTATTGGTTAACGAACTTTTTTCGAACTTTCCCTAAGGTTTAGACCTTTATAAATAATTAGAGATCTAAATCAATATCAAAATTTGCTCGGGAGGCCCTGGGCGATTTCCCCGTTCGCCACCCCCTGCGGCCGCCACTGTCCAACGAATTTCATACGAGTAAATACTTCTAGCGCTTCGAGCGTACACGGGCTACAGATCCCATTTCAGGCGGATCGAGCGGCGAAGCTTATAGCCGCTCGCCGCTCGTATACGCCTGCTCGGCTGGAGTGGACGCAGCTGCATTGGAGTACATTGCTTGGGATTCGTAGTAACTTGCCGCGGTTTCTCATGAGGTAATCGTGCTTTTGAGGCAACTTTTCTGATTGAATTCATTAAATTAAGAATATAGCAATAAGTAATGATTGATTCATATTGTGGAAGTCATTCCTGATTTCTGATTAGTGTTTTATTCAAATTATATTTCTCAGTGTATTATATAAGCGTGCTTTTGGGATAGCTTTGGTAATTGAATTGATTTAGCTAGGAATTTAGTTAAAATTTATTTATTTTTTGTGACTCATTTTCCTGATTTTGAACCACTCTGATTTGAAAAATACTCTGAAGTTTTGATATAGGTATTATTTTGCCCTCAATGTGATGTTCATATAGATATTCCAAAATGAATATAATAAATTCTCCGCCACTTTAGCATTTAAATTTGATCTTCAACGATCCAATTTTTTAATCCGATCTCTTTTTGAAAAACTTCCAGTTTTCTGAAACATATTATTGCACGAGTGTAGTCTTGAAGATAATATATTATTGATAATATCATGAAAATATAAGACTTGTCATAATGAGGGTCAGCGCTGCAGAGTATCTGTCTATTGATAGAAAAATAGCCAATTCTGTTTTAAAAATTTCGTCATCCACACCTTTACGCGATAAAATTTTCATATGTATTCCATATACACTACCAATCATAAGAGGTAATCCTCCAATGTCAAAGAATTTGAGCTGAAATTCATTAAATTTATATAAAACGTAAGCTGATCAAAGGACTCGAAAAAGTTTGTCCTTTCATTAATTTTCGTTGTTGAAATTCCATCACTAACACTAACATCGACTCATCAAATTCCTCATCATCAATTATAACATCTCCGTTCAATATTTCCATACCAAATAAAAACTACCTCCTACACTAGAAACATATTTCATTCTAGAACGACGCCGGAATATAATAGAGAGATATGGAAGAAGAAGATAACGCCGACGTACGATAATAACGGGATGCGGTAAACAAATAACGCCTTGCGCTATTTGAGGCAAAATTTAGCCTTATGGAAGAGTTGCTTTAACGGATTTATCGACGTTATTTGAAAACACACAAAATGACAGAATCCTGTTCTGTGAGGTTAGTTTTGTGTTTTGTTTTTGATTTAAATTTAAAACAATTTAGCTGGGAGAAGTCCGATTTCAGATTTTAGTTTAGTGTTTCATTTCATTTGGAGAAAAATGGAAAATAGTTGAAGTATTATAATTGCAGGTGGTAGTGGAGCAGATATAGAAACTTCAATTATAATATTTTTGAAGATTCCAATGATATGAAACTTTTAATATCGATGATTTTCCAAATGAGTGTAAATTCAACTTTCAGAAGCTCTAAGAATGCCAGATGTAATCTGAATTCACAAAGGAATTCAACATTAAAATTTTAGGTATACCAGTCTTTTTATGATTTTTAGAAGACTTTCCTATCCAAATAGGCTTGAGGATTTACAATGATTTGGTTATTCAGCTCAGTAATTGTCACTGATAATAAACCAATCTCTCGAAGTAATTAACAACAACCACAGTCACCTTCTGGAAAATTTGCAGAATTTGCGTTGGTTGAACCAAGAGAGGCTGCGATGATATGCACAGGCAGTAGTCTAATAAATTGTGAATGAAGGTTTTTTAAATTGTTTACCATCTTAACATGAAGAGTTGTTTCGAACTGCTATTTTGTTATTGAATATGCACATGTAAAACTCTAAACCTCTTTGATTCAGGCTGTTCGAGAAAAAGAAGCAGTTCCCAATTGCTGGGGTTTTATCGATGGTACTGCTCGAGCGATCTGCAGATGCAGAATAAAGAAGGATCGATATTCGACAGGCTTTTGTTCAATGTTTGTTCCCTATTGTTTTAGTATTAGAAGTCCCAGCCTAGTAGAATTATAATTTGATTGTCCAATAAAATGCTATACAAAATAAGCTTGCAACACATGAATGTTTTTCTAGTAAATGTTTTCGGAGAAACTTGTGGAGATGAAAAAGTTAGCATATTAATTGAGCTTTTCAGCCATATTTTTCTAAAAGGAAAATTTTCATCCAAATTAAAGTTGTGAGAAAAATATGTTGAGTTTTACTATTTAAACCCTTCAAGAAAATACTTCAGGGTTGAAAAAATTCCAATATGTGTAATTTCATTGACAAATGATATTCACCAAGTTTTCTGTCTTCAGTTCAATATACAGGAAAACAACAATTTTTTTATCTTCTGGAGGCTGTTACTTTCCCGGGGAGAGGTTTTCCAAAAAATTTTATATCAAATACCCACTTTAATTTCCTCAAGGAATCACCTCTTTCATTTTTTCGGTGTTATTCAGATGCACCTGCATATGTGTTTTTAAATTTCTTATTAAAAATAGGTAGGTATGAAAAAATTGTTAATGAATGTTTTTTCTCAAAAAATGTTTCATTCGATTGAGACCAATCATTCTTCTGCCTATAGTCAGGAAAAGTAACACTTTGTAGAGTATCTGCAAAATTTATGGGTACCTATGTATTTGCTTTCAGTGGAGAATTGAAATTAACTACTCCACATTCCAACAGAGTGCCCCTATTTTCAAAAACTGCAAAATCGGTTTTTGATAGCACTTTTGTACTTGCAATAACTATGTAATATTTTATGTTATTTCTTTTAGCTTCGAAGTAATGTTTTACGAAAACTGTAAATTTTTTATTTGATTGCAGATTTAATATTAAATTAAAATCTGAACTTAATATCAATTCTTGCCTCCTGAGTTGAGCAAAAAACGAAAAACGATTTGATTTGGGTTTCGCGCTCCTACTTTGTTGACGAAAGTTCCACAGCGCAAGGCTGAAGAATAACGTAAATTACGTTAACGTGCGCCGTTAAACCCAGGGCCGCCGCCAGGACCGGCAAACCGAGCAGTCTGCCGGGGCGGCAAATTCTAGGGGCGGCAATATCAGTTTCGTCATACTAGATTTTTTTCCTTCGAAATCCCGCCTGTTATTGAAAGTGAAAGCGAAAACACGACTAAACTCAGGGGCGGCTGTTTGAGCCTGGTCAACCAAATATATCACACGTGTACACAAATAACCAGATAAAAATGCGATTAAACCAATACAAGAGTAATAGATGCAGCATTCTACTCATAAATAAAAATCCCTGTCAAGTTGTAAATTTCGCCAACGCCTCAGCGGCCTCTCATCCTAGTTACACCCGTTTGTTTACGAGTTTATTATCAAGACGTTCGGTCCCTTTGATGAACATCTGGGACTGTAAAGTTTTCGGGAGGGTTTCTAGGATAATTCAGTAATGATTCTTATTTTCAGTTTGGCAATCGGAAATCTAAATTTTGATATTCGGGAGGGATTTATAATACTCGAGAAATAAGGGTATCAACTCGTTAGTCCTCAGTATTCAATATTTTTGCAAAACTATATAGTGCTACATAATAGAAGTCTTTCATCTATATTCGGAGTTGTGATTTTCGAACTGAATTATTCTACAAAATTGAAGGTATTTTTTTACCGTCGGATTTCACATTAAAACGATAATAAGTATAAAGCGCTCTCTGCTTATTAACAGTGATGTAGGTGATTTTTTTTGAGTCTTTCATCGATCGCCTCAGATACGCATATTATTCATAAAGCCATACAGCGTCGTTTCAATAATTCGAAAAGGCGCCTCTAAGTGAGTTGGAAATATGCCTCGCTGAAATTTGAGGCAGATTATTCTTAATTTATTGGATAATGGTCATAGTAAAAGAATATATCAATATTATTATAATAATCATTATTAGAGATAGGTGAATACTTAAGATTTATATTGAACTTTTTTCATTTATTTAATCAGATGTTTGAGTTTAAGAACACGGCAACAGGTAATAAATGTCATAAGGTCAAATCGCAGAACGAAAACCGTAAGAATAACATGTACCTTATTCTGATCCGGATATCATTGTCTAGAATTTTCCTCACACACGAGAGCTGTGTTGCCTTGGAATGAAGAATTAGTAATAATCAAAATCTAAGGCGCTCAAATTTTTTCCTTTAACATGAGTTCATTAATTTCGTACACTAAAAGCAGAGAGCGTTTTCATTGTTTCTCGAAAATTTGTATGTGAATGCATTTTAGAATTCCGCATTTTTATTTAACATATCTTATACAAATGCATTCGTACTTGAATCGATTAATTTATTTTATTATTATTATGATACCTTACTGCCTGATTGATAATTTTTACATACGCATTTATATTTATCGGTGTCGTGTATCGTAAAAAGTTCATATATATATATAATGATTTTATTAAATATGGAAAATACTTTTGGGATACTTTTGGCGCGTGAAGCTTTTCAAAGTTGAAAATGAAAAATTTTCTACGATCAACAATGGCCCAAGATAGATTATCTAATCTAGCCATTACATCCATTGAACATGAGATAGTCAATAATCTCGATATATCTCAAACAATTCATGACTTTTGCGAGATGAAAGAGAGAAGGAAGAAATTTATTTGAGTTCGAACATTCGAGTCTGATGGTTCTAGTTCACTTTTATACATGCAATGGCCATTATATATGTTTCTTTTTGTTATTTTTCATTTAATACATTTTTTGTCTGATACATATTTATAGTTATATTTTCTTCGTTTCTGAATTTTTTTGCCCCTTGATTTTGATTTGTTGTGAAAGAGTTTGTAATGAGACCCAAACTCAATACAACATAGCAAGTTGGCAAATTATAATTTTCCCGGGGCGGCAAAATTTTATTTTGCCGGGGCGGCAAAATGTCTGGCGGCGGCCCTGGTTAAACCTCCGTATATTTAGAGCGGCGTTACACCAGCAGGGCACCTCAAGGGATTTTCAAAATTTTTGTGTCATCGTTTTGCTCTCGTTTTGCTCCGTTTTGCTCACTACTCAGTTTATTTTGCTCACCTGTGTACATTGAGCTATAGACAATTCAAAGTGCCCTGCTGGTGTAATATTACAACAACCGAAATCGTGTTCTTTTTGAAATCTTATTTCGCCGAAGTAACAATTGACAAATTTGTCTCTGATAGCCATTTTGATTTGGGCTAGTCGTTTGAAAACGGAATTGTAGAGCAAATTTATATTTATATTTTGGGAAGTTTTTAGTCTCGAAATAAATCGCTGATTAGCGGATTCAATGAATTGTGTTCTCGAGAAGATCGGTAAGTTGATAGCATTTCAATTTTGATCGAAAAACGTGAGAGCTGTTCCGCCATTTTACAATGTCGAATTTTCTTGAATTCAATAAATAGATAGCAGCAGTCCAAGCTACAATAATTTCGTCGATAAGGGAAATTTTGGATTGAAAAGAATCCAGATCATCATTCGTCAATTCAGAGGATTGGGCATACTCTGCGTTCAAGTTGTACCGAAGGAAAGGAGATCATCTGTAATCTGCCCTAAGTTAAGTCTACCTAGTATTGATTATAATAGTTATCAATAATCATGAACCATTAAATTTTAGCCATTGTATGAAAATAGGTAATATATTCACAGGCCCCTCTTTCGCCTAGGGCACTTTGGGCAAGTGCCCAGGGCCCCGAGATGCATAGGGGCCCCGCTCAGATCAATTGTTCCGAACCGAAAGGATCGAAGATTTCGTCAATGACGTTTGGAAATTTCCCATTTCATAGAAAATTTCCCTATATTGTTATAGAATTGATTTTTTCGAAAAGACCTAAACGGTTCCTTCTTTCAAGATTCCCTTTCGCGTACTAAAATTTGGTTCAGGTAAAAAGGCGGAAGTGATCATTCACAATGATTCCAAATGGATTGGAATTCCCAGTCTTTTATCAACAAGTTCTGGGAGGTTGCAATTTTTATGATCTTTGATCATACTGGCATACACTAGATAAGAGCAATTATTAGCTTGTGTAATTTGTTGGGGTGGTTAGCCATAAAACATCTGTTCGAATCAGGTTGTTGATCACATTCTTGTGTATTCATTGGGAAGCTTCCAAGGAAATCCCCATTTAACTACATAATTTCAGACAGCGCTACAAAACAAGAAATCAGTGGCGTATCAGAGGGACCCGCAGAACTCGCGGTGCGGGGAGGTTCGGCACCAAAGGGGCCTCCAAGCCAAACTAAAATCATCAAATGACGCCCCAATAGTTTCATTCTATTGAACTTGCCGGTTCGCGAGATTTTTCTCATGATATAATGAACAAAACTCATACAAAGAAGGTACAATTATCATTCCTGAAAAATAGAGAAATACTCCTAAATTAAACAAAAAAAAAACATATGAGTTTTCCAGTATTTCAATTCGAAATTGTAATTATCACTCAATTACTCCATGTGCTACCCTGTTTTCAAGGGTTTTTTAATATACCGCCATTGAGTATTAATATATTTATACTCAATGATACCGCCAAGCTTTTCGGGACTCTCCTTAAACGTGTCGCACTTTTAAGCTTACTCAGCTATTGACAAGAGGTGGCCAGAAGCTTGGTTATCGACAAGTTGATTGATATGTTTGCACAAAAAAAAAGGTGAATACAATTTTGTTATATAAATTTTTTCAAATTCTACAGCATTTCCAAGAGTAATTCAGAAATCGTCAAGTGTATTTCAGATTAGTGACTTTAATTTCAGAAAGCGTCAATTGAATTTCAGATAAGTCAATTGAATTTCAGAAAACATCAAATGCATTTCAGATCACTCAATTGAATTTCATTTGATATTTTCTGAATTTCAATTGACAAATCTGAATAACATTTCATGTTTTCTGAAATACAATTGACTAATCTGAAATACAAGTGATGTTTTCTGAATGTCAATTGACGATTTCTGAATTACAATTGGAATTGGTTTAGTTTCTAGTTTTTTTTATATCAGAACTTACACTATTTTGTTTAGAAATTTTTATTATTCAATATATAAATTATTTTTATGATTTTTTTTTCATTATTTTCCTCTGAAAAACTTCAGGGAAATGTTATCATGAATAATAGATATATAGAGGCCCCCCAATGGGCGGAGGCCGAATTTTGTGCCACCCTTCTCCCTTTCGAATACCGAAAATCGGCAAAAATCCCTCGAGATTTTAATTAAATTATATTACGGCATTAGCATACCGTGTCTTTGTGTGTCGTGAATAAGCCTACTCAGCGGTAAGGAATTCCCATGTATTTGTATTTTGTATGTGGTCAGGGGCCCCATTATCCTAATGTGCCCAGGGCCCCCAATAGGTTAAAGACGGCCCTGTATATTCAACTGAAACTTGTATTTTGTTCTTTTGATCAACCATATATCCAACCAATGAAATATTAATTCACGAAAAATAGATCGAACTTAAAGCGACCATTTAGGTCGTAACAGCTAATAGCGCACGACGTTAAAGTTCGTCCTATATCTCTCTAATATAGGTGATACTTAAGCCGTAGATTTCTTCGGGTTATCTTTTTCGGCCCTTTATAGTGACAGTTTAGGTCTGAGTCGAAGCGGTGCAAACGGAATATAATAGGCGAGTTAGGTCAGACTTCAAGATAAGTTCCAATGTAAAGCCGGGTTCTCAGAGCTTCGTTCTGTCGCAGGCGACAATCACCAACCTTCCTTGTTTCATGAGATCGTAGCAGAAATCCAATGTGCAGTTGAATTATTTCAACTACAAAAGGGGCGTGTCGCGACAGATTTTGACAACTAGAAATGAAAAGGAAGGGGTCAGGGCAAGTTTTGTTTACATGCTCTGATTGGCTGAATTGCTGTCGCCTGCGATAGTACGAAGCTCTGAGAACCCAGCTTTTCTCTTGCGCATTTTGCTGTGACTTCATCTGGAGAGTAAACAAATCCGGACAAATTCAAACATCTGTTATCTGCAAGGGGGCGTTCGGAATCAACGTCCGGTAAAGTTTGTGCGTCGAACGTAGGGCGAAGTCGGATGTTTGAAATGTTGCCGATCGTTTTCGAACGACGTCGGGTGTGATCTTCCCTCTCTTTCTAACTGCAACGTGAGGTTAATTTAATATTTTTTTCAAGAGTATGAAAATATTCAATTTTCTATCAGTGAATACTAAAAGTGGCTATTTTATTTAAATTTTTAAAACGAATGCAGAAGTAGCTGGATGATATTCGCAGGAACTAAATAAGATCGAGGGTTTTGATTTAAACCACCTTGAAAAAATGAGATGACTCTCATTCTTTAGATTTTCCTCCCCTGGAAGCTGCAAATGTATTTTGCATTCAAAAGTATCAGTAGAGTTCACACCAATGAGCAAATGAAAGTCTTCCAGAGCGCTTGACAGCCTGTAAATAAATAAAATTTTTGGAGCAAAATATTCAATTGAAGGAACTGTAAGTGAACATATTACATTACTGTAATATATGTGATAAAAAGACTTTCTATTTTTTGAGGTGGAGCATTCACAAAGGAAATAAGATACAGCATTGCTGATGAAGCTAAAAGTATCAACTGTGGCCATTGAACTGGCCTGGCCGATCTTGAGGAAGTATGCAGTCTGGTTCATGCAATTTTGTTTGTAGTCAAATTTATTGTAAAATCCAGGATGAGCACTCGTTTATTGAGGAATATACCCAAAATGAGTAAGGTAAGTGGTATTTATATTGGAAGTAGATATTATCAGTAATCAAAATGATTTAAGGTTGATGCATACCAGTTACAGAAATTAATTTTGGGAAAACATTCTGTGGAGCAAGATCAGGCATGATGATGGAGCAGCTATCCTCAGAAGAGAAAATAATAATAATGCATGAATCGTAGTGGAAACTGCAATATGTCGTATGTCAAACATTCCAAGTTTTCAGGAGAGACAGCAAACTTTTCCAACACGCTTGAGATATATTTATTTCACCTCTGAATGATAATACCATAGTTTTTCGAAAATTTATTGCCTCATGATTTTTGTTGATATTATGACTTTTTGTTTACAAATTTTTTTTGTTTTCATCGATAAAGACTTTTTCTGAGTTGTTTTGAAAATGAATGATTCAATTACATAACACCTATTGCATGTTGTGCAGATTAACAGTAGGCCAGAGTGGTGCAATAAAATAATGGTTGATTCTTTTTGGGATACCACATATTGCGGTTTCCATCACGATATATTAATGTAACTTAGTATTCAGTAAATGTTCTTCAAAATATACACTGTTTTATTTAAGAACTTTATTCACTGTAGATTACAAGGTAAAAAATATAAAATCCATTCATGATTCTAATGTTTAGTGCTTCTATAATATTTTGCATATTTCTCAGCATCAGAGTGGAACTTGTATTTCCTGGATTATTTGTCGACTGGGTACCCAATCAGGGTTATCAATATTTTCTAGATAGCCGCCAAATAAACCAGATTTTTAAATAATCAGAGAAAAAAAAATTAAGAAAATAACTGTTATGAAGTGGTCCAAGCAAACTCTTATCTCTAGACTGTTTGTTGTTCTGAAATAAAGAAGTAAGTTACAAAATTTGAATTCGAAAAGCCATGTTGCACATACCATGTTCTAGTTTTCCATTTGGTTTCTGTATTTACAAATGAAAGAGGTGGCAAATTGAATATTTCCCAAACTTATTCATAATTTGTTGTGAACAAATTATTCCATTGAGTATATCCTAGACTATCATGTGTGTAAAATTTGAAATTAAACTCATCTTGAAAATTAAAAAATAACAAACTACCTTAAGAAACTAAATACTAGAAATTCCACCGTATAACAAACTTTCAAAATTCCAATATGTGTAAATAAACGATATCTGCGCAAGACGACTAATTGTTACCCACCTATTTTCTTGGTTGCAAAGTTGTACATCCGGACGAACTTCCCATGTGATTCCGAACGGGGGTAAAATTTACCCGACGTCGATTCCGAAGGGCTTGGGCGCACACCGGACAACGCTCGACGTTGATTCCGAACGCAACCCAAGATTTGTTATAGCTTTTCTCAGAAATAATGTTATGAAATAAGTTATTGTCGCAAGATTTTGAAAGATATTTTTACAGTTCTTTCTTAATTTTTGTTCTGAAACGGCCACAACTACAATTTGTTTCAGCAAATTTCAAATATGAGATGTGAAGTAACATAGTGTACCCGCGAATATTTCCCTGCTGTCAAAAACATGTATATAGAATGCAATTATCGAAAATAACATCGATAATTGCATTGTAGAGAGCGAAAGATCCCTGCGATAATTGCACTGCTCGTATCTATAGCAATTTCGGGAAATATTCACCCGAAAGAGCCCTCCACCTTCGGTATCGGACTCTTTCTCCAAAAATGAAAATTAACTCATGCAGTTTTTAGACAACACGCTGTCATGCAAAATTATCGGTAATTTTGATGAACTTGTGCAATAACTTCCGATAATCAGCGCAAAATGTTTGATGAAAATACCATATTCTTCCGATTTCCAAGACACCCAGAAATCATCGAAACATTAGAATATGTTCAGGAAACAGTTATGTTATATATTTGCAGTTTGAGCCCAAAACATCATCGTCATCAAAATAATCTCATTTTCTGAAGATGCAGTACTTACATTAAATCTTTCTTTTCAAAAATAATCATTGCGTAACGAAAGGTAAAAAGTCATGTTGATAGAAGCATACTTAAATGCTGATGATTGATATAGTCCAGAATTCATCATCACGAATACCTATCTATGAAATAGAGGTGTCATCATCATCATCATCCCCACAAATCAAGGAAGTTGGGCACGAAGGCTCAGAATAGGAAAAAGTTGATGCAAATTCCAGATTTATAGAAAATGCTGTTTTCAGGAGGATACTTAAAAAAATCTTTTATGATGTCACATTCTGTTCGAAATCGGGGTTGTTCTGATTTTGGAAAATACTGTTAAGGACTGTATCCAGATAATTGAATTAGAGATGGTATTGTAAGAACATTTATTGACATCATTCACAATCATAAAATGAATAAGTCACCCGCATGAAGTTAATACAGTAAAAAATACAATATTAAAGTCATCTTTAAACTCAGAGTGATTTATCCAACTAAAAACAGAGGTAATCTAGAGATGTTCAAAATGAGAGGTCAGATGAAGTCAGACTTAGACTTTGAGAGAGTTCCATTAATTCAAAATTAAACACAGAGTTTACAGTGATGATGCAGATGAAATTTATTGCGAGAGCCTCTTTATTTCATCAGAAACACAAAAGGTTGAATAATGAATTGTTAGAGTAGACTGAGTTGTAATAAAAGTGAGATCAGGCCTTAGAGGAGATACGTGTTTCGAGAGCTTAGTAGTCTAAGTCTGGTCTTCATTGAGATCATTACAATGTGAGAATATCATGATTGAGAAATCAATAATTATGATCTATAACGTAGTTCTGTAAAGAGAAGGCTAATCAATCAATTGAGACAAAATTTACAGTGACAAACTACTTTTAGTAAGCAGGGTTAGTGTTCATCAGAAAAATAAAAGCTACAATTGATAATTATCAGAATGACAATATGAGAGTACGTTGTATGAGTGCAAAAATCACTAACCCTATTGATTCGTTTGAAGCTGAAGGCTTGAGGTCTTACTTGCTAAGTGCTTCCGATTAATGAACCTGAGAATTTCTTAGTTATAATGAGAAAATCATACCAGTTTATTTATTTATTTAATGATAAACGGCCGTGCCGTTTTACAAAATAGTATGAAATAGAATTTAAATTAAAATTAACAGGAATTCTGTAAAAAATTGAACAAATAAACACAATACAGCAAAAATGCCTATCAATTAATGATTCACCTCAAAAAACTGCTTCAATTGAAAAATTGAAACGTGAAATAAATCTATCTATATCCACCGAACCAGCATCACGTAATGCTCTATTAAGTGGGTTATTCATTAAATAATTTGTTCTACAGAACTTAATTCTGCTCTAAGGTTCTTCTGAGGAACATTAATTTCAACATTTTCCAGAAGATAAGGACAGTCGATGAAATTGTGTACGATTTTATAAATCAGCATAATGCTAAAATTGCGCCGTCTCGTTTCGAGAAGAGTGAGTGACAAATTATCACGAATACTTTCGTAGTTTATGAATTCGCGAGGTAAGCTCCATTTATATGCTATCCACTTCAAACATTTATTTTGTACCCTCTCAATGGTGTGAATATGAATTCCATAATAAGCTAGCTTCAACCTGCACACCAATTGAATAACTCAAATTTGAAGTTTATTCGTACATGAAGGTAATACTATTTCTGGAGGCCATGCTTCAAATGTTTGTAATACTTTCACATCTACACAATTATCTCAAAAGAATTCATTATTGCGACAAGGATTGTTGAAATTATATCGGCAACATTAAGATGAATAATACGATTGCAAGTGCGTTTGTATTCTTCTGAAGATCGTTACATTGCTTTTTTAAATTTTATTTTTAACAATTGCAAACCCACTTTCATTGCTATTTTCTTCCTGATTTATCTCTATCAGTAACTTTGAACTCATGAACTGTATTGGACAGTATTTTATGACGTTTTAATATGATGTTCATCTTCTTTGTACACTAGCGACACAAATTTGGAGCAGTTCAACGGACACTTTTGATGTGTTTCATTTCATTTGGAAAAAAATGGAAAATAGTTAAAGTATTATAATTGCAGGTGGTAGTGGAGCAGATATAGAAACTTCAATTATAATATTTTTAAAGATTCCAATGAATATGATATGAAACTGTTAATATCGATGATTTTCTAAATGAGTGTAAATTCAACTTTCGATTCGAGAAAAGAATATTTATATAGGCTTTCAGAAGCTCTAAGAATGCCAGATGTAATCTGAATTTACAAAGGAATTCAACATTAAAATTTTAGGTATACCAGTCTCTTTATGGTTTTTAGAAGACTTTCCTATCCAAATAGGCTTGAGGATTAACAATGATTTGGTTATTCAGCTCAGTAATTGTCACTGATGATAAACAAATCTCTCGAAGTACATAATTAACAACAACCACAGTCACCTTCTGAAAAATTTGCAGAATTTGCGTTGGTTGAACCAAGAGAGGCTGCGATGATATACACAGGCACTAGTCTAATAAATTGTGAATGAAGGTTTTTTAAATTGTTTACCATCTTAGCATGAAGAGTTGTTTCGAACTGCTATTTTGTTATTGTATATGCACATGTAAAACTCTAAACCTCTTTGATTCAGGCTGTTCGAGAAAAAAAGGCAGTTCCCAATTGCTGGGGTTTTATCGATGGTACTGCTCGAGCGATGTGCAAATGCAGAACAAAGAAGGATCGATATTCGACAGGCTTCTGTTCAATGTTTGTTCCCTATTGTTTTAGAATTAAAAGTCTCAGCCTAGTAGAATTATAATTTGATTGGCTGTTGTCCAATAAAATGCTATACAACATAAGCTTCCAACACATTTATGTTTTTCTAGTAAATGTTTTCGGGGAAACTTGTGGAGATGAAAAGTTAGCATATTAATTGAGCTTTTCAGCCATATTTTGCTAAAAGGAAAATTTTCATCCAAATTAAAATTACGAGAAAAATATGTTGAGTTTTACTATTTTAACCCTTTGAGAAAATACTTCAGGTTTGAAAAAATTCCAATATGTGTAAACATATTACATTACTGTAATATATGTGATGAATAAACTTTATATTTTTTGAGGTGGAGCATTCACAAAAGAAATAAGATACAGCATTGCTGATGAAGCTAAAAGTATCAACTGTGGCCATTGAACTGGCCTGGCCGATCTTGAGGAAGTATGCAGTCTGGTTCATGCAATTTTTTTTGTAGTCAAATTTATTGTAAAATCCAGGATGAGCACTCGTTTATTGAGGAATATACCCAAAATGAGTAAGGTAAGTGGTATTTATATTGGAAGTAGATATTATCTGTAATCAAAATGATTTAAGGTTGATGCATACCAGTTACAGAAATTAATTTTGGTAAAACATTCTGTGGAGCAAGACCAGGCATGATGATGGAGCAGCTATCCTTAGAAGAGACAATAAAATATATATATATATATATATATATATATATATTCTTATGAAAAAGAGAGCTAAAATAATACATTAAATGCATGAATCGTAGTGGAAACTGCAATATGTCTTATGTCAAACATTCCAAGTTTTCAGGAGAGACAGCAAACTTTTCCAACACGCTTCAGCTATATTTATTTCACCTCTGAATGATAATACCATAGTTGACATTATGACTTTTTGTATGTATGTAACAGTTGGCCAGAGTGGTGCAATAAAATAATGGTTGATTCTTTTTGGAATACCACATACTGCGGTTTCCATCACGATATATTAATGTAACTTAGTAGTTAGTAAATATACACAAAATATACACTGTTTTATTTAAGAACTTTATTCACTGTAGATTACAAGGTAAAAAATATAAAATCCATTCATGATTCTAATGTTTAGTGCTTCTATCATAATTTGCATATTTCTCAGCATCAGAGGGGAACTTGTATTTCCTGGATTATTTGTCAATTGGGTACCCAATTAGGGTTATCAATATTTTCTAGATAGCCGCCAAATAAACCAGATTTTTAAATAGTCAGAGAAAAAAAAATTAAGAAAAAAACTGTTATGAAGTGGTCCAAGCAAACTCTTATCTCTAGACTGTTTGTTGTTCTGAAATAATGAAGTAAGTTACAAAATTTGAATTCGAAAAGCCATGTTGCACATACCATGTTCAAGTTTTCCATTTGGTTTCTGTATTTACAAATGAAAGAGTTGGCAAATTGAATATTTCCCTAACTTATTCATAATCAGCGAGAATTAAGCCTTCATCTAAGGATAAATAAATGAACGTGAGTGCTTTCATAAAATAATGAATAATATAATAGCCACTATATCATTTTTCAATGATATTTACGTTTGCATATCTCGCTCCGCTCCTCTATAACAGGCTTCCAGAACACTTGAGAAACATTCGGTTGCATTCCAACAGATGAGAAATTGGATAGAACGCCAGCACTGGAATTTCTGGATTGGTATCTGGAATAGAAATAATTTCATTTGATAATAATTTTTAACTTGTTTTTGCGAATACTTGCTTTTTCCAAATACTTACCTTCAACACTGAATTTGGATTTGTAACAGATTGATAATAAACTCACCAACATATGTATTTATCAATGTATATAAAAATGTTTTTTTTACCACAGACAAGAAAAAGTGCGAGGCACTTTTTCTCCTGTATTGATATTGGTTAATAAACATAAGTCATTTTTAATAAACCTTGAATATGTTGGAGAAGTACTTCATTTTCCTTGTGAATAAATTATTCCATTGAGTATATCCTAGACTATCATGTGTGTAAAATTTGAAATTAAACTCATCTTGAAAATTAAATAATAATAAACTACCTTAAGAAACTAAATACTAGAAATTCCACCGTATAACAAACTTTCAAAATTCGAATATGTGTAAATAAACGATATCTGCGAAAGACGACTAATTGTTACCCACCTATTTTCTTGGTTGCAAAGTTGTACATCCGGACGAACGTCCCATGTGATTCCGAACGGGGGTAAAATTTACCCGACGTCGATTCCGAAGGGCTTGGGCGCACACCGGACAACGCTCGACGTTGATTCCGAACGCAACCCAAGATTTGTTATGGCTTTTCTCAGAAATAATGTTATGAAATGAGTCATTGTCGCAAGATTTTGAAAGATATTTTTACAGTTCTTTCTTAATTTTTGTTCTGAAACGGCCACGACTACAATTTGTTTCAGCAAATTTCAAATATGAGATGTGAAGTAACATAGTGTACCCGCGAATATTTCCCTGCTGTCAAAAACATGTAAATAGAATGCAATTATCGAAAACTACAGCGAATATTTCCCTCCTGTCAAAAACTTCATGTTGATAGAATGCAATTATCGAAAATTACAGCGATAATTGCATTGTAGAGAGCGAAAGATCCCTGCGATAATTGCACTGCTCGTATCCATAGCAATTTCGGGAAATATTCCCCCGAATTACACTCGTGCATCAAAATGACCTGATAATTCTGCATTCCAGCGTGTTGTCTTTGAAAAACTGCATTCGGTTATTTTCATTTTTGGAGAAAGAGCCCTCCACCTTCGGTGTCGGGCTCTTTCTCCAAAAATGAAAATGAACTCATGCAGTTTTTTGGCAACACGCTGTCATGCAAAATTATCGGTAATTTTGATGCACTTGTGCAATTACTTCCGATAATTGCATTGTAGAGAGCGAAAGATCCCTGCGATAATTGCACTGCTCGTATCCATAGCAATTTCGCGAAATATTCACCCGAATTACACTCGTGCATCAAAATGACCTGATAATTCTGCATTCCAGCGTGTTGTCTTTGGAAAACTGCATGAGTTCATTTTTATTTTTTGAGAAAGAGCCCGACACCGAAGGTGGAGGGAATGTGAAGACCACTTCAAGGCAACTCATTCTCGGCTTTCTTCTGGCAAATACATGGTAAGAATCCCATTAAAGTCATCTCCTAATCTTTTGGGATCTTCTAGACAACGTGCCTATCGATGCCTCCAAGGACTCCTCCACAAGTTCGAGGGAAACCAAGAATATTGCCTACAAAGAATTCCTCTCCGAATATGAACAGCTCAGGCATATGAAGAAAGCTCCAACTGTCATCTCGCCTCGCAGGTACTTTTTGCCGCATCATGGTGTCCTCAAACCAGACAGCGCATCCACCAAACTGCGGGTCGTGTTCAATGGTTCCAGTCCCACCTCAACCGGTCCTTCTCTGAACGATATAATGCATACAGGAGCGAAACTACAATTAGATGTCATTGATGTATTATGTACGTCGTTTTAAATTTGTCTTCTCCACAGACATCACGAAGATGTAAAGACAGATCTTGGTATTCTCTGGTTCGACTCAAATGATGAAATAGCGACGTACCACCTCACCACCGTCACCTATGGAACCGAGGCAGCTCCGTTTTTGGCCATTAGAGTCCTCCTCCAACTCATCGAAGATGAAGGTCACAAGTTTCCACTCGCCATTCCTCCTCTCACCAAAGGTCGCTATGTTGATGACATTTATGGTGGAGCCGACACGAAAGAAGAACTCTCAGACATCGCTCAAGAAAAACCTCTGCATGGCGGGCGGCCTCCCTCTAGCAAAGTGGTAACCGAGGAAGAAATGGTTCCTTATCCGATTTCATTTGACCCCAGCAAACACGTTACATCGCCTGACACTTTTGTGGAGTTACATTTTCAACATAAAATAAAATCTTCATTGTGATGTCGCATATGCGTCCAAAACCTAGTAATTTTGTGATATCGCTTTGTTAACGAAATGTCGAAGAAAAATTCTCGACATTTTGACGATGAATAAAGATATCTCAAATGTGATTTCCATGCGATGCAAATATTCGTTCGTATTGTGACTCATAGCCAAAGAGTGTTGAGTTACTCAGTGTTGTTATCTCAGGGGAAGCAAAATATGCTAGTTTTGCGTTTCGAAAATGCCAAAAATATGCTTTTTCATTTAGGAAATTGCCGAAAAAATGCTTGTTATTCATTTATATTTTTTTCTATAGCTATTTCTGAAATATAAATTTTCTTGGACTCAACTTTTGAATGTGAATGAATATTGCGGTTCTGAGTTATCAGATTTCGAAATATTCCTAGGTCCTGGGTTGAATTTTCATTTTTTCATTGTAGGAACTGTTTTTCTCAAACTTGAATGAATTGAAATACCTATGGTTGTTGTGTTTATAACTATTAATGAAATATGTTATATTATCTTGATATTCCCAAATGGATATGCACATTACTGGAAACTTCTGAATGCTTTCGAAGATATGCTCCATAATATGCTATATGCTTAACGTCAAAAATATTTGCTATACATCAATGAAATATGCCAAATTTAGCATTAAAAATGCTGAATTTGCACTCTAAAAAGGAATTCTTCGATCTTCAACTGCAGAGAACCACATCTGGGTTTTATTGCCCCTAATTACATTAGGCCGGGATATTTTTCTCTCGAGATAAGAACCCGGTTTCGACCATGGAATTCGCACTGGTACGACGAAAGGGGGTGGGTTTACGTCTGACAGATTCAACATATAACAATATTTAGACTTGAGTTTTTTCTTTTGGATCCCATCATTTTGTGACTAGTGTTCGATTCGAGAAGTTCGCTGTTCGTTCGATCCGATATTCAAGAAGAAGAAGAAAATATATTTATTGCTCATGCAAATGGTTAACGACTTCCGTCTTTCTGCCAGTGTAAAGTCCGATTTTCAAATTTTTTGGTTTTCTGCAATTTGAGTGCATTAATTGGTAAGTAAATTCTTTTAGTTATTGTTGTAAACTAAATATTTTGATATTTCATTCAACATATAATTATCGTATAATGAAGTTTTTATATGTGTGTTGGCGCAGAACTTCTTGATTTAGAAAAAAAAAAATTTTCTTCTGAGAACTGTCTTGATTTTTGCCGTTGAATTTATTATATTTCATTTGGTTCTGAAGATATTCAAAATTGAGTTCCACTTTACTTGTCTGAAATAATGCTGTACATGTACATTGTATCCCAAATTGCTCGATTTTGGCTCTCTTTTTGAGAAAACCATCAGCAGAAACCATTTCACGATATCTTTATTTTTTTATAATTTCAATTCATTATCGGTTTCAATTATCTGGAATTCAAATTAATGAGAAGTGATTCAACATTTAAGAATAGATTGGTAAGAAATTCAATGCGAAGTTCACAAAAACACAATTGAAGCATTCGAATGAGTTTAAATTTTGGTTTTTGAGAAAGTTATTATACTTGAAAGAAACTAGTCCTTTGAATTCTCCACTGGTCTAATTTTTCTAAATATGATGTGATATCGGTATAGATTTCTCAGTAATTCATATCTTGTTTTTATATCACCATAATTGGAAAGCCTAGATTTTAACTAATTATTATATCTTTAGTTGAACTGCTTCGAAATCTGATCTTATTTGGAATTTTTATGTCTTATGATTTCTAAAACTAATGTTTACCTTATCCAAATTCAACGTTTTTCAGTACAAAACTTATGAGGCCGTTGGGGGTAACGGCAGCAAAAATTTCGTGGTGAGATGCCTCAAAAGGACTTTCACCGACGAAACTGCCGAACTTTCTTCATGGACGGGCCAGAGGTCAAATTATAAAATTGCTGAAAGTCCCGTTATGAAGATTTTATTCAGTGAGTATTTGATTTGAGTTTTTTTTTAATGATTTGAGGTGTAGCCGCTATAATGTAAAACACAACCTTTGCAGTTATTCAAATAATTCTTGTAAATTTGTTGTCCATAAATTTTTCAATGACCTACGGCGGGTTTCACAAAGAATTGATTGTACCATTCAACAACCTGATGTAAATTCGAACCAATCGAATCACTCGTTTTGAAGTTTTAACGAATCGCGGTGGCTCCAATTAATTTAACGCTACAATCGATGTTTTGTTAAACCGACCCTAAGACACCTATACGAATAAAATTTAAAAACGTTGGCAATTATATTTTCATCTTCTCATCAATTGAAATATGTTGAACCAATAAATTGAATAGTTGAAAGAAATTGTTCAAATTACTCAACTTGATATTGAAAAAAAAATATTTTAACTTATACTTTTATTCTTTTCAGATGTGGTGAGGAAGAATACAGGCGTTTCGGAAAAAGACTTCGAAATATGTGTAAAGGAATGGCTGCGACATGCCAGACAGAGAAAAAAAGACAGATGAAGGAACTTACTACATAGTATATACTCAAAACTATTTTACATCTTTTTTTGTTTACTCGTTTCCATTTTATTGTTTTTTATTTTATCTTAATGTTATTAATCATTATAGTTTTTTGTTCGAATAGATTTTTTCGTTATCCTTATGCAGTCAATGATTCAATCTAAAATATATGTAAATTTATTATTGGTAAATTTGCTCTCCGCCAGTCAATAAAGTAATGTAATTGGAAGCAAATCTTCTTATTGGGCGAAATGAATATTGGAATTGAAAATTTCGAATAACATCACATTATATAAAGTAATAAAATCCAAATTGAATAACAATATTTCACCTGCATTAATAATGGTTTGATATTTATCACAAAAAACCTCTCATTAGTCAATGCAATGAGTATAACAAAATATGTCTCAAATGCAATAAGAAATGGCTTCCTACTTGAAGATATCTTTTAGTATCACATAAAAATTCCTATGCGACGTCGAAAAGAAATAAAGAAAAGTGGTCTCAAAATTAACTCGCATGAGCGTCTCAAATGTGACAAGAAATGGAGTATCATTTGTGACCAGTTTTGCGATCGCATATTCAACTACTCATTCTTCCGAAATGCGTACTTGATGTGGAGGACATTTGGATGCATATGCGAGCGCGTGGAGAGGTAAACAGTACATCGCATAAGAGTTACATTTGCATCGCCGTGTTTGCTGGGACGACTGTCCTACTTCGACGAAATTACTCGGCCTCCTCTGGTATCCTCAAGATGATTATTTCTCATTCAAGATACAGTCTTTCTCATCTGGGTCTGTGGTAACTAAACGTACTATGTTATCTCATATTGCTCAACTCTTTGATCCACTTGGTTTAGTATCCCCTGCCACGATCAGGGCCAAAATGTTGTTGCAGGAACTTTGGCTCCAGAAACTGTCATGGGACGAACCACTGTCACCTCCAATTATCAATAGATGGTGCAACATCAGAGAAGATCTGAAATCATTAGCTAATGTACGAGTCCCTCGTTGGGTAGGAACCCAACAAGACACCTCTGTAGAACTTCACGGCTTCTCTGATGCTTATCAACTTGCCATGGCTGCAGTTTTCTACCTCGTAGTCCGCTCTCCGTCCACAGGATCCAAAGTCACCCTGTTCTCCTTCAAAACTAAAGTAACGCCTTTGAAACGCCTCTCAATCCTGAGACTTGAACTCTCAGCATCTCTAATTTTGGCCAAATTAACTCAGTACGCTCTTCGTATTCTAGATACCAAGGTACACTCAACGACTTTGTGGACGGACTCAACTATTTCTCTATCGTGGATCAAATCTCATCCATCACGCTGGAAGGACTTTGTTCGAAACCGAGTAGAGCTCATTCAAGACCTGACTCCAACTGCGCAATGGAGATACGTTCCCGGCAAAGAAAATCCAGCTGATTGTGCTTCTCGTGGACTCTCCTCACTGAACAGCTCTCTATGGTGGACGGGACCACCATGGATTTCCAAGTCACCAGATTCCCGGCCAAATCGTCGACCGGCACCGACTATTGACCCCGAATCTGAAGCAAGACCCACAAAGACCACCCTCGCAGCTGCAAAACAAAACTACTCGTGGGATCTTATATACAGGTATTCTTCTTTATATAAACTCTTAAGAATCACCTCTCTTTGTTCAAGAGTCCTCGCCCGACTCAGATGCTCCTCAAGTCCGAATATGGCCTCTCCGCTCACCTCAGCTGACTTGGAAAAATTAAGGATCTATTGGATTAAGGGAACTCAAGAAGTTTATTTTCCTCAAGAACTCAAGGCTCTTCAAACTGGTACAACTCTATCCTCTTCTCATGTGTTCAGAAGACTCACAGCATTCCTCGACCTAGAAGGTGTTATTCGTGTAGGCGGACGAATCCACCACTCTCTCTCAGACCCAGAAAGCAAACATCCTGCAATAATTCCTCGATTTTCTCAATTGACTTCTCTAATAGTTGATTCAGCACACAGACGAACGAAGCATGGAGGCACGCAACTCACACTTTCTACCATCCGACAGCAGTACTGGATTATTGGAGGAAGAGCCCCAATGAAATCCCACATCCTGAAGAGGTACTCGAGCTCAACAACTCATGGGACAACTACCAGAACCACGAGTAAGACCATCTCGTCCCTTCTCACATACTGGTGTTTCAACCCTCCAGCTGCTCCTCACATGGGAGGAAAATGGGAAGCTGCAGTGAAGTCCTTCAAGTACCACCTCTCTCGAATAACGAAAGATCAGCCCTTCACCATGGAAGAACTGATGACACTTCTCGCCCAAATCGAAGCCATTCTCAACTCAAGACCTCTAGAACCACTCAGTGATGATCCTGAAGACTGCTCTGTACTAACTCCTGGTCATTTTATAACAGGTACTGCTCTGACTACTCTACCTGAGCCATCTCACGAAGAACTCTCAACATCTCGGCTGTCAAGATGGCAGTTCATCCAGCAGCGAACCCAACAGTTTTGGTAAAAATGGTCTACTCAGTATCTACAACGTCACCTCTTCATATCCAAGTGGCATCATCCATCCCTTGACATAAAGGTTGGATCTCTAGTACTCCTCACCGATGAGCGACTACCTCCTTGCAAGTGGCCATTAGGGCGAGTAATGGCAGTGCACCCAGGGTTAGACGGCCTTGTTCGAGTCGTTACCCTCAAGACCTCCACGTCCACGTTGACAAGACCTATCTCAAAGCTAGCCATCCTACCAGTCATCTCTACAAGTGAAGAAACCGATCTCAAAGCTAGCCAGCCTACCAGTCATCTCTACAAATGAAGCTACTCCGTAAGATCTCCAACCCTCTACATTTCAATAATCAATTTCATTGCTTATTGGCGGGCGGAATGTTAAAAATTGAGCCCCCTCAGACGTTATCCTGAACTACGCCTATGGTTCGAACGCACCGAAACGTCAACTCGATCTCTGCAACTCTATGAACAGCTGATTAACGTCAAAACCGACCTACCTCTATGAACTAACCTGCTGACAGATCAACTCATGCTCATTATTAATTGTATCAATTAATCTTCTTTCTGTATCCTGTCTCACTGAAGAAAAGACCATCTCTTGTGCTCCTCTTGTAAAATTAGAATTTTCTAAAAGTCACCTCGCAAATTAATTGATAATCTCGTTCATTTTTTGGAAGCAAACAATTAAATAAGTGAGTACTTCTCAAAATCCCTCATTATTGCTTATTTCATGTTATTTTCCTGCTTTTTATACAATTTGAAAATGTGTCCACGTTTCAGATCATGAAAATCTATAAAAATATTGGTAATCCTCTCTTACCTTAATCTCAGGATGCTTGTTTTTCTTAAAAGAAATATAAAGCATTTTGGAGTTCCCACAATAAAAATGATGTACATTGCGCACGTAAGAAGCATTTTGGAATATTCCTGCGTAGTATGGTCGCCTTATTATGGAATTCATATTCACACCATTGAGAGGGTACAAAATAAATGTTTGAAGTGGATAGCATATAAATGGAGCTTACCTCGCGAATTCATAAACTACGAAAGTATTCGTGATAATTTGTCACTCACTCTTCTCGAAACGAGACGGCGCAATTTTAGCATTATGCTGATTTATAAAATCGTACACAATTTCATCGACTGTCCTTATCTTCTGGAAAATGTTGAAATTAATGTTCCTCAGAAGAACCTTAGAGCAGAATTAAGTTCTGTAGAACAAATTATTTAATGAATAACCCACTTAATAGAGCATTACGTGATGCTGGTTCGGTGGATATAGATAGATTTATTTCACGTTTCAATTTTTCAATTGAAGCAGTTTTTTGAGGTGAATCATTAATTGATAGGCATTTTTGCTGTATTGTGTTTATTTGTTCAATTTTTTACAGAATTCCTGTTAATTTTAATTTAAATTCTATTGCATACTATTTTGTAAAACGGCACGGCCGTTTATCATTAAATAAATAAATAAACTGGTATGATTTTCTCATTATAACTAAGAAATTCTCAGGTTCATTAATCGGAAGCACTTAGCAAGTAAGACCTCAAGCCTTCAGCTTCAAACGAATCACTGGCGTCGCTACGGGGGGGGTATTGGGGGTAATTACCCCCCCCAGGAAAATATTTTGTTCGGAAAATAAGTCATACAATCATTACATAGGAACATATCGTGACAAAATACTATATCCTAAATTTTTTTTACCCCCCCCAGAAAAAATTTCTAGCGACGCCCTTGAAACGAATCAATAGGGTTAGTGATTTTTGCACTCATACAACGTACTCTCATATTGTCATTCTGATAATTATCAATTGTAGCTTTTATTTTTCTGATGAACACTAACCCTGCTTACTAAAAGTAGTTTGTCACTGTAAATTTTGTCTCAATTGATTGATTAGCCTTCTCTTTACAGAACTACGTTATAGATCATAATTATTGATTTCTCAATCATGATATTCTCACATTGTAATGATCTCAATGAAGACCAGACTTAGACTACTAAGCTCTCGAAACACGTATCTCCTCTAAGGCCTGATCTCACTTTTATTACAACTCAGTCTACTCTAACAATTCATTATTCAACCTTTTGTGTTTCTGATGAAATAAAGAGGCTCTCGCAATAAATTTCATCTGCATCATCACTGTAAACTCTGTGTTTAATTTTGAATTAATGGAACTCTCTCAAAGTCTAAGTCTGACTTCATCTGACCTCTCATTTTGAACATCTCTAGATTACCTCTGTTTTTAGTTGGATAAATCACTCTGAGTTTAAAGATGACTTTAATATTGTATTTTTTACTGTATTAACTTCATGCGGGTGACTTATTCATTTTATGATTGTGAATGATGTCAATAAATGTTCTTACAATACCATCTCTAATTCAATTATCTGGATACAGTCCTTAACAGTATTTTCCAAAATCAGGACAACCCCGATTTCGAACAGAATGTGACATCATAAAAGATTTTTTTAAGTATCCTCCTGAAAACAGCATTTTCTATAAATCTGGAATTTGCATCAACTTTTTCCTATTCTGAGCCTTCGTGCCCAACTTCCTTGATTTGTGGGGATGATGATGATGATGACACCTCTATTTCATAGATAGGTATTCGTGATGATGAATTCTGGACTATATCAATCATCAGCATTTAAGTATGCTTCTATCAACATGATTTTTTACCTTTCGTTACGCAATGATTATTTTTGAAAAGAAAGATTTAATGTAAGTACTGCATCTTCAGAAAATGAGATTATTTTGATGGCGATGATGTTTTGGGCTCAAACTGCAAATCTATAACATAACTGTTTCCTGAACATATTCTAATGTTTCGATGATTTCTGGGTGTCTTGGAAATCGGAAGAATATGGTATTTTCATCAAACATTTTGCGCTGATTATCGGAAGTTATTGCACGAGTTCATCAAAATTACCGATAATTTTGCATGACAGCGTGTTGTCTAAAAACTGCATGAGTTAATTTTCATTTTTGGAGAAAGAGTCCGACACCGAAGGTGGAGGGCTCTTTCGGGTGAATATTTCCCGAAATTGCTATAGATACGAGCAGTGCAATTATCGCAGGGATCTTTCGCTCTCTACAATGCAATTATCGATGTTATTTTCGATAATTGCATTCTATTTACATGTTTTTGACAGCAGGGAAATATTCGCGGGTACACTATGTTACTTCACATCTCATATTTGAAATTTGCTGAAACAAATTGTAGTTGTGGCCGTTTCAGAACGAAAATTAAGAAAGAACTGTAAAAATATCTTTCAAAATCTTGCGACAATAACTTATTTCATAACATTATTTCTGAGAAAAGCTATAACAAATCTTGGGTTGCGTTCGGAATCAACGTCGAGCGTTGTCCGGTGTGCGCCCAAGCCCTTCGGAATCGACGTCGGGTAAATTTTACCCCCGTTCGGAATCACATGGGAAGTTCGTCCGGATGTACAACTTTGCAACCAAGAAAATAGGTGGGTAACAATTAGTCGTCTTGCGCAGATATCGTTTATTTACACATATTGGAATTTTGAAAGTTTGTTATACGGTGGAATTTCTAGTATTTAGTTTCTTAAGGTAGTTTGTTATTTTTTAATTTTCAAGATGAGTTTAATTTCAAATTTTACACACATGATAGTCTAGGATATACTCAATGGAATAATTTGTTCACAACAAATTATGAATAAGTTTGGGAAATATTCAATTTGCCACCTCTTTCATTTGTAAATACAGAAACCAAATGGAAAACTAGAACATGGTATGTGCAACATGGCTTTTCGAATTCAAATTTTGTAACTTACTTCTTTATTTCAGAACAACAAACAGTCTAGAGATAAGAGTTTGCTTGGACCACTTCATAACAGTTATTTTCTTAATTTTTTTTTCTCTGATTATTTAAAAATCTGGTTTATTTGGCGGCTATCTAGAAAATATTGATAACCCTGATTGGGTACCCAGTCGACAAATAATCCAGGAAATACAAGTTCCACTCTGATGCTGAGAAATATGCAAAATATTATAGAAGCACTAAACATTAGAATCATGAATGGATTTTATATTTTTTACCTTGTAATCTACAGTGAATAAAGTTCTTAAATAAAACAGTGTATATTTTGAAGAACATTTACTGAATACTAAGTTACATTAATATATCGTGATGGAAACCGCAATATGTGGTATCCCAAAAAGAATCAACCATTATTTTATTGCACCACTTTGGCCTACTGCACAACATGCAATAGGTGTTATGTAATTGAATCATTCATTTTCAAAACAACTCAGAAAAAGTCTTTATCGATGAAAACAAAAAAATTTGTAAACAAAAAGTCATAATATCAACAAAAATCATGAGGCAATAAATTTTCGAAAAACTATGGTATTATCATTCAGAGGTGAAATAAATATAGCTCAAGCGTGTTGGAAAAGTTTGCTGTCTCTCCTGAAAACTTGGAATGTTTGACATACGACATATTGCAGTTTCCACTACGATTCATGCATTATTATTATTTTCTCTTCTGAGGATAGCTGCTCCATCATCATGCCTGATCTTGCTCCACAGAATGTTTTCCCAAAATTAATTTCTGTAACTGGTATGCATCAACCTTAAATCATTTTGATTACTGATAATATCTACTTCCAATATAAATACCACTTACCTTACTCATTTTGGGTATATTCCTCAATAAACGAGTGCTCATCCTGGATTTTACAATAAATTTGACTATAAACAAAATTGCATGAACCAGACTGCATACTTCCTCAAGATCGGCCAGGCCAGTTCAATGGCCACAGTTGATACTTTTAGCTTCATCAGCAATGCTGTATCTTATTTCTTTTGTGAATGCTCCACCTCAAAAAATATAAAGTTTATTCATCACATATATTACAGTAATGTAATATGTTTACACATATTGGAATTTTTTCAAACCTGAAGTATTTTCTCAAAGGGTTAAAATAGTAAAACTCAACATATTTTTCTCGTAATTTTAATTTGGATGAAAATTTTCCTTTTAGAAAAATATGGCTGAAAAGCTCAATTAATATGCTAACTTTTCATCTCCACAAGTTTCCCCGAAAACATTTACTAGAAAAACATAAATGTGTTGGAAGCTTATGTTGTATAGCATTTTATTGGACAACAGCCAATCAAATTATAATTCTACTAGGCTGAGACTTTTAATTCTAAAACAATAGGGAACAAACATTGAACAGAAGCCTGTCGAATATCGATCCTTCTTTGTTCTGCATCTGCACATCGCTCGAGCAGTACCATCGATAAAACCCCAGCAATTGGGAACTGCCTTTTTTTCTCGAACAGCCTGAATCAAAGAGGTTTAGAGTTTTACATGTGCATATACAATAACAAAATAGCAGTTCGAAACAACTCTTCATGCTAAGATGGTAAACAATTTAAAAAACCTTCATTCACAATTTATTAGACTAGTGCCTGTGTATATCATCGCAGCCTCTCTTGGTTCAACCAACGCAAATTCTGCAAATTTTTCAGAAGGTGACTGTGGTTGTTGTTAATTATGTACTTCGAGAGATTTGTTTATCATCAGTGACAATTACTGAGCTGAATAACCAAATCATTGTTAATCCTCAAGCCTATTTGGATAGGAAAGTCTTCTAAAAACCATAAAGAGACTGGTATACCTAAAATTTTAATGTTGAATTCCTTTGTAAATTCAGATTACATCTGGCATTCTTAGAGCTTCTGAAAGCCTATATAAATATTCTTTTCTCGAATCGAAAGTTGAATTTACACTCATTTAGAAAATCATCGATATTAACAGTTTCATATCATATTCATTGGAATCTTCAAAAATATTATAATTGAAGTTTCTATATCTGCTCCACTACCACCTGCAATTATAATACTTTAACTATTTTCCATTTGTTTCCAAATGAAATGAAACACATCAAAAGTGTCCGTTGAACTGCTCCAAATTTGTGTCGCTAGTGTACAAAGAAGATGAACATCATATTAAAACGTCATAAAATACTGTCCAATACAGTTCATGAGTTCAAAGTTACTGATAGAGATAAATCAGGAAGAAAATAGCAATGAAAGTGGGTTTGCAATTGTTAAAAATAAAATTTAAAAAAGCAATGTAACGATCTTCAGAAGAATATAAATGCACTTGCAATCGTATTATTCATCTTAATGTTGCCGATATAATTTCAACAATCCTTGTCGCAATAATGAATTCTTTTGAGATAATTGTGTAGATGTGAAAGTATTACAAACATTTGAAGCATGGCCTCCAGAAATAGTATTACCTTCATGTACGAATAAACTTCAAATTTGAGTTATTCAATTGGTGTGCAGGTTGAAGCTAGCAGAAAATATACAAATTCTACATAAAATATGGGGGTTTCGATTAATCTAGAAGTTTTCATTGAAATACTCAAATTTTCAACCACATGAAGAGTAACCACTTATCAGACATCCTCACAAAGTTCGAGTTTTTATATTATTAACTACTTTTCAATCGAACTTTTCAAATTTACTTCACCTGGTGGCTATACCAAATTTCAGTCACCAACGAAACCAAATGAAAGTGACTACAATAATTTATTTTCATTACTGAAATTCTGATTAATCGGAGTATCTATTAGTTACAAGGAAACATAAATCAACCCTTTTTTAGTTCGATACCATTTCCTGATAAAATATTCAAGGATAAAATAAATTATTTCAGAGCATAGTGATTGAATATTTTGTCAACATCAGTTTATTGAAAAAACGAGTTGATAGGGTTGCTGTGCACGTGCACTGTGCTGAATGCAGACACGTGAAGACGTCATTTTCAATTCGTACTTACCAGTTACCAGAGCCACTGTGGAGAATTTTTGAACCTTTATTTATCATGCATATGTTCTCAACAGTTCTTCCACAAGAAATTATTCTCCTTACCTCTACCCCCCATAATTTCTTGCATTATTTGTGTCATGGGTCGAGTTTACCTACCATAGTTTCAATAATTTTACAGTGTTGCCGAATGGCAGTGTCCCTTAGCTAAGTTTATGTTAAGCGGCATCGGTGCAAATGAAAAGATTTTTGGGTGGAACTTAGCAAAGGGGAAGTTAGGTTTGTAATAAAAAAGTTAGATAATTTAACAATTATCTAACACTTTTATTAATATTTATACATATTTATATTAGCTTATTATATTTGATCTCCTCGACATTATGTTTATAATAATCCATTTACATAATTTATATATATATATATATGCATTTGTCTATAATTTTTTTATCTGACAATCGATGCATATTTCACTTGATTTTTTGTGTTTTAACTACAAATCCAAGGCAGCAATATCTGTACTTATATATACTTTTATCTGTACTCATATATAATTCATGATTGTTGAAAGAAAGATTGATTTGATTTGTCTCGGTGAGCCTGCCGTTGTATTTTCATAATCTGTTTTTCCTTTATATGATCAATTTTATTGCAGCCTGAAGAAAAATCAAATTGGATCAGAAACTGCAGCGGAATAAATCGTTCTTGAATATGCTTATTTGCTTATATCCGAAACCTACGTTCAATTATAAGAACTGAAAATCAATTAGGTTATCTTACCTTTACATGATCTATAATGATCATAATTATCCCGTTTCATTGACTTTGAATCATTATTACAAATTTTCTATGTAGATCCTAAATATGTGTATCACAATTTCACTCTGTGGAAATTACGATAACGCTACTCAATATTGATTTAATATTAATTATACAGCAGATTTTATTGGTCGTATTGAGAAATAAAGCGCAGAGATGCTCTTCCATTCGGGATCAAACTAATCAGATTCCATTGCATCTAAACATATCATATAATATATTTCTGTATTCATCATTTACAAAGTTTTGAATATAATTTTACACTTGTTTGTATAGCACAAGTATAATAAAATATATTTGAGATATTCATCACTTTCACCATTCTTCACTTCATTACAATAACAATATGTTCTGAGCTTGACAATTCTGAATACATTGTTTTCTCGCCAATATTCAAAATGTGACAGAATTACCCATATATATTAATGGATACGGACTCTTCTCCTCTTCTAGCGATTCGTGATCTGCTGATATTGGTGGGGGACAGAGATTAGCCTCAGAGCTAGAAATTAGCCAGTAGGTAGTGAATAATCCTTTTCCTTTAAGTTCAACTTCCCCTCTACATTCTAAAGTAAAAATTTCGAATTTTTCCAGAAGTTCCTTGGTGGTCTCACTAACATGTATCTTCAGTGCTGAAAATCCATTATAAAAGTACTTTAGTTGTGAATTGCAGGAATGTTAGATTCTGAGCATTTTCTATGATATATCTACAGGGTGTTTCATTGGTATATTAACATACGGTAACCTGAGCTAGGGCTACCCTAGATTAGTCCAAAAAATCTATATATGATAGGTCTAATCAATTTCGTAATCGAGATACCTTTATTTATCATGCATATGTTCTCAACAGTTCTTCCACAAGAAATTATTCTCCTTACATCTACCCTACATAATTTCTTGCATTATTTGTGTCATGGGTCGAGTTTACCTACCATAGTTTCAATAATTTTACAGTGTTGCCGAATGGCAGTGTCCCTTAGCTAAGTTTATGTTAAGCGGCATCGGTCCAAATGAAAAGATTTTTGGGTGGAACTTAAAGTCTGAGTGGAACTTAGCAAAGGGGAACTTTACATTTATTCAACGAAATTTTCAATATCTCATAACTTTTGAATCAACCGGTATATTCAGTTGATACTTGATATATGATAAGCTGCCACAGGTCGATCGATTTATGTTTAAATTATCAAAAAATTTTAGGTTCGTATTTGAAAAACTTGGGACTTCTTTCAAGCTGAGATTCGACACCCTGTATATTAAAAATTTGGAATTTCTTTGAGATATTTGAAGATAGCAGGAAATTTTCTATGGGTTTTGATAGATTTCATTGTCCCGCACGTCATTTTGCTCGAAGAAAGCTTCAGGGAAAGATCCAATTGAATGTTGGAATTCTAATAATTCCGTGGAAAACTTGTTCATTGCAATCAAATCGGAAAAATTTTATCCCGAGCTGATAAAATATTTGCATTTCTCAATATTCTATTAGATTTTCAAAAAACAAAAAGGTTTTATTGACAGAAATTGAATTGTTATATTGTATCTCACAAGAGGTCTTTCGATTAGACTATGACGATTTCTACAAAATAAATTTTGACTGGTATCTTCAATATGAGGAATTTGCATGAATGAGCTGAAGAAAATCCACATGAGGTCAGGCATACGATATCCAAATACAAATTTTCAACAAACGGCCGTGGGGCGTTTATAAAAATCGATTGATTAGACGCACGTCCTACCAAGACGGCTTACAGGTGATTTCTTTCAAAATATCTTCCTGTATTACTAGAAGTTACGCACATTGTAGGATTGCATTTTCAGTATGATGGAGCTCCACCTCATTTCAGTGTTATGTTCAGATATCTTTGAGATCCTTTCTTTCCAAATCTGTGGATAGGCAGAGGTGGACTGGAATCCTGGTCCTCTAGATGTCCAAATTTCAATCCTGTTGATCATTTAATTTGGAGTTATTTGAAATGTTTAGGATATTCACCTGAAAAACGAAGTGAGGAGATATCGAAGTCGCCTGTAACAAAACAAGTAAAAATCCAGGCATGATCAAAAAAATATCGGCCATATTTTGAAGCGGAAAAGTATGTGTATTCAGAAAAACTGGTTACTTTCGAAAACATTCTGTAAATCACGCAGAGTGTTCATCGTTGTTGAGTTCGAATAATTTTTTTTAAGTCAATAATGTTCTTCCGAAAATACATTGAAATGATTCCTCAGAATATTATGAAATACGAATGTGCAATAAGTGAGACGAAAAAAATTTGATTTGATCTAAATGTACGATTTTTCTGAGAATCAAGTGGATTTCCAATATAATGATAATAGTAATCGTCTTTATTGGGAGAAAGTTTAGCTTACGCTATTCTTACAATGGCATTTTCACCTGAAGATTTCTTTAGACAAAATCACCTGCGGGACATTGAAATCTACTGAACCTCACAGAAAATTTTTTACTCTTTACTCTTTTCAAATATCCCAATCAAAATCCAAAATTCCAATATACAGGGTGTTGAATCTCAATTTGGAAGATGTCCTATATTTTTCAAATACGGACCTGAAATTTTTCAGGAATTTAAATGTAAATCGATCGACCTGAGGAAGATCATGATACGTTCCAAGTATGAACTGAATATACCGGTTGGTTCAAAAGTTATTAGCAATTGAAAATTTTGGTGAATACATGAACCACCCTTAGCTCGGTTATGGAATTGATCAGACCTATCATATATAGGTTTTTTGGACTCACCTAAAGTAGCTCTAGCTCAGGTTACCGAATGTTAATTTACCAATAGAACTATAATATATAAATATACTATATACTAAAATATTATAAATGTGAATGTCCGTGTGTTTGTGTGTTTTTTGTCCTCTATGGACTCAGGAACCAGATGACCGATTTTGATGAAACTTTCACTATTATGTGAAGAATTTATTTTGGAAGGTTTTCATATAGAATTCATTATTCCAATATCACGAAGAGATAAGAAAAAATATCGAGAATTAACCGGTAATTTACCCGGTGTTTTCAGGCTTTCCTCGCCGACGCTGGGTAAACTATAAGAGATAGAGAAACATAGTCACATACAATTTTGTAGTGGTCGGAAAATTCTATGAAAAACTGCTGAGGAAAATCCACGTAACCATTCTTAACATTTACAGTTCAATAATGTTCAATTTGAAGAGGGCTCCTGATTTTTACAGTATAGTTTTTAATGGATACCAACTTTAAAAATTACCGCAGGATGAACGAATGCGAATTTGAGCAAGAAATTATTGAATTTCTGCGAGGTCGCTTCGTCACGTAGTCACGTGCCTGCCTTTCCTTCGATTCGAGGTTATAAATGTAAGGTTACGGACATATCAGTACCGTTTTAAATTGAAATAATTCGCGAGCGAAGCCGTGGGTTTGAGCTAGTATTATACAGGGTGAGTCTTTAACTTGTACATATATTTTAATGGGACATTCCTGAGGTCGAAAGAAACACTTTTTGTCTCTTCCATTTTTTCGGATTCGGCTCGGTTGGAAAGATACAGGCTGTTGAATATCCATAAAAAAATATAATTTTCGAATATAGCTTGTCAATGATTTCATCGAATGAAATGTGAATGAATGAGTGAGAATATGGCTGGCAACAAAGTTGAAGCTCTGAAGCATTTTGAATCAGATAAAATTGAACAAGAATGTCTTACTTAGACTAAAGCCAACTACTGAATTCGAAGTCATAAGCATCACCAAAGGAATCAAGGGAAAGGAAACTCAAGACGTATATGGCATGTCAACAACATTCATCAAAGCACTTTCCATTGAAATTGCCCAGCCAATCACAATTATATTCAAAAAATGTATCTCAGAAGGTGTATTCCCAACAGGACTAAAGATAGCAAAAGTATTACCAATACACAAAAGAGGAGATCAAAATGACCTGTCAAACTATCGACCAATATCTATCCTACCAGCCATATTAAAGATTCTGGAAGAAATAATCAAATCCAGGCTCTCAGCATATTTTGAAGACAATAAATTGCTCAGCAATCAACAACATGGATTCAGGACCAGCAAATCAACAACAACTCAGCTGATGGTCATGGATGAAATAGTCAAGTCCCTGGATGAAAAATGGCCATCAGAAATTTTTTCACAGGATTTATCGAAAGCTTTCGATACTGTGGACCATGATATCCTGCATAGTAAATTACAATATTATGGAGTGCGGGGTGCTGCCCTTACTATTATCTGCTCTTTCCTGTCAAATAGGCAACAACATGTATTATGGGATAACTTACTATCAGGGAGCAGGAACATAACATCTGGAGTTCCACAAGGATCAAAGCTGGGGCCCTTACTTTTCCTGATATTCGTAAACGACCTGATTCTGAGAAGAGATGAGTTGGACACGTATCTGAAAACCTTTTTGCCTTTTGCCTTTTTGCCGTATCTGAAAACCTTTTTGTGCTTTCAACGTCTAAGCACTGGTTCAGCTGTAATTCTCTTGCAATAAACGAATCGAAAACACAAAACCTCAGAATAAAGAGCAACAAAAATGACACCATCAAATTGCTTGGAGTTACATTAGATGGGGCACTTTCATGGGAGCCGCACATCGATTCATTGAAAAGAAAACTTGCAGTAGCCATTTACACTATCTCGGTTGTAAAAAGAGTCTCATCCAGAAAGGCCCCAAAGATGTCTTATTTTGCCAACTTCCATTCCTTGGCAACATATGAAATCCTTCTTTGGGGCACATCAGTTCATGCCATCGACATCCTGATTCTTCAGAAGAAAGCGGTGAGAACAATATTAGGACTAAAACAGACAGACAGCTGTAGGGATGCGTTTCGAGATCTTAACATACTTACCATACCAGCAGCGTATACAGGGTGAGTCTTTGACTTGTACATATATTTTAACCGTAGATTCCTGAGGTCAAAAGAAACACTTTTTTCCTTTACTAGTTTTTCCGATTGGGCCTAGCAAAAAAGATATAGCCATTTTAAACTTTCATAATGAGCTATGCCACTCCTGGATATCATAGTCATAGATATAATATATGCCTGCCATTCAAAACTTGGAAATAATAACCAACTGTACAATAAAAACAAGCGTCAACTTACTTTTTTAATCCTATTCGACGAAAGATGAAGTACGATTTTGTTAGTTCTGAATAATTACCGAATGTATAAAATGTACCTACAAAGAATTCTTATACTTCATACAGAATTTCGTTAGCGGCAAATGTTGAATATTCTTCTTTCGATTTCTTTTCCATTATTGATAATGAAGTATTCAGCTTGCTATCACCTATATCTTCAGTATGTAATCATTATTTATCGTGGTTTATAAAATTTTCTGAGGCTCTCCAACAGAATCATAACCATTAATTCCAAACACAAACAATGTCGTTGAATATTGAATTGAACTTCACCGCTAAGCTGAACGTTGCCAGTTAGGTTAGAACTCCGTAACCATAGATCATAGACCTATTATTAATAGAGTGTGCATAGACTTAACACTTAATGATCAAATGTCATTGTGTTTTGATAGTTTTTTTTCGATTATAACACTGTTGTGAATAATTTGTTATCTAGAATTTGACTTAACATTTCAGAAGATTCTCATCATTATGTCTAATATACTTCATAATTTAATGAAAAGGAAAAAATTTTAACTTTGACAAAACAGATTTATCGCGACTCTTCTATGTTGATCGTTGTTTCGCATAGAGTGATCGACAAACAATTCAAATTGGGAATTAATGGTATCGTGATTTTCAATTAGAACGTTGTTAACAGCAGTTTTGTGAATAATGTGGCCGAATTGTGATCGCGTGTGTCAAGTGTACCTATCTTGAGATTCGGATGGAGGTGCCAGAAACACCAACATGATTTTCTCTGGGTGGAGCTTTCACTCTGGCTTTTAATGAAAACGGGAAGTTAGGGCTTCTAACGAACAATCCCTTTTAAAAAAATGTAACTTGCCTGAAGTATGAGGTATTCAGAAAGAAGTGAGTAAATTTGCTCGAATAAATAAGGATATAAATCGAAGAAGTAGAGGTGAGCTCATTAATATAACTCAATTTCCAAAGTCCGCTGCTCTTCCATTCATATCCTTGTCCTTCCAGAACATAAATTCTCGGATTTAAACGTTATGATTTTCAACGTGACAACCTAGCAAAAATTGAATCGTGTGCATATTTTCGACAGAGTTACATTCAGCCAAAGTACCCAATTTATGGAATTTCTCAGAAAATTTTTGTCTTTCAATATGGAATTACTCGTAAACGGCGGGTTTTACAAGAAAATATAAAGAATACTTTTATTTTCCAAAATGAATGAATATTCATCTTATCACATTGAATTTACTATTTAGAATTAGACCCTTTGAATTTCTGGTGAATTTATGGAATGTCGTAATTGAGAAACTGGCGGATGTTGGTGGAATTTTGTGATGGGGATAGATCAATCACGTTTACGAAAAATCATATTCCGAAAATCACTTCAATCGACCGATTGGATATATATCAGTTATATTGTTATACTGTGCTACTGTTCACCAAGAAAAATTTTGCGTCGGTTCAACTGTTGACACATAACGTCAATACTAGGTATAATTGCTTGGCCTTGGCGGTACCAAGAACTAAAATAACTTTGGCACAGAGGTGTCATAGCTATTTGGGACCTAAAATATTCAATGAACTTCCACCCTACATGAGAAGAATTGAAAGCATTAAGCATTTCAAGGTCGAATTGAAGCATTGGATTAATTCATCAGGAAGAACAGTCATCCTGCAGCTGGTGGATAGGAAAAACTGCTACTTCTTCGAAAAGTCCTCAATTTGAGAAAAAAAATATGTATATATTTCTTTCTTATTTGTTGTTGGGGATTTTTTTCTGGTGTCTTGTGAATGATTTTTCCGTACAAGGAGTATGAGAATGTTTGGAATAGCGAAAAATTGAATATCTTTTTCTTTTACTCACCACAGGTTTTACCTTTGTGAGTTTTCTTATTTTTTCTCCGGTAAAGATGAAAAGGTGTATTTTGTCTGATTTGAAATACTTTCCATGTCATAAACTGTATACTTTTTTGGGGAAATAAATTATTATTATTATTATTATTATATTATTCGTTTGCGAAATATAACCGAAAATTACATTTTTTCATGGATTTTTGACAGCCTCTCTTTTCAACGAAGACGAATCGGAAAAAATGGAAGATGAAAAAAGTGATTCTTTTGACCTCAGGAATCTACGGTTTAAATATATGTACAAGTCAAAGACTCACCCTGTATATTAGAGTGCTCTACATATGTCCATAAGAACTTAGACACCTTCCCAACTAATAGCACCTTCCACAATTTCAACACACGAAGCCGAAACAAACTTACCATCCCATATCATGAAAGGAAGTATGCCCTGCAAGGAGTTGACTACTGGAGACCTAAAATCTACAATAGGATCCCAAATGCCATCAAACAACTTAATGGACAAAAATAATTCAAGAAATCTCTAAAAAAAGTTCTTCTGCAAAATACAATTTACACTTTTGATGAATTCTTACATAATTGAATGTGTAATTTTTTTGACGAAGCATGTGATTTTTGATGCTGAATAAATTAGTATTATTATTATTATTTTTGAAATAAAGGTTCTCATTAATGTGGAAAATCTTTAATGAGTACAAAATTTAAATCACATGTTTTATTTTTTTCGTTATGACCAATATATACCATTCCATTTCATAATTATAGCAGAAATTCTATGATCCCGACCCTGGAAGTGAGTTGAATGCCATTTGATGAATATTTGGCCATTTTGGAAAACAAAAGTATTCTTCGTGAAATCCCGTGAAATGCGCACTCTTCGAGTAATTAATGATTTAAAAAAAGTTATATCAGGAAAATTTAAAAAATTGGTTACTTTGGCTGAATGTAATCTGTTCAGAAGATTCGCAGAAATAAATTTCTGCTACATTTTCTCGAAGGTTCAGGTGGTAGATCTAATGCTCGGAAAAATTTTAGTGTCATATTACCAGGGGTGGCATAGCTCATTATGAAAGTTTAAAATGGCTATATCTTATTATCTAGGCTGAATCAGAAAAAATGCTATACGAATAAAGTATTTCTTTTGACCTCAAAAATCTAAGATTTGAATATATGGACAAGTCAAAGACTCACCCTGTATATAAGCTAAGTCAGCTATCAGTACCATTGACGAAATTACAGGGTGATCGATCAAGGGTGGTGGTAGTATCATGGAAATATATGTCCTCCTTCGGAAAAAATGTTATAATGAAGTTGACATGAGGTATACATGGCCTCAGAAATAATATCTCCAAAAATGAACAATTTCGTTTTCGCCTTCTTTTCAGAAACATAAGAGCTTAATTCGTACACAGGCAAACGCGTTTGCTGGATCTAAAGCGTTTGAATGTGTACGATATCATCAGTGGTGGCTTGTCCTATGAGGCAGGTGAGGCAGTACTTCACCGAAGAAATTTTGGAAATTACACTAATACTGACATTAACAGCGTCTTCCGGGCTTATTGGCCGTGGTCTATTAGGAATTATTTCACCTAACGTTTAGCCCACAACTGCGGTAGGCATCTTTAGAGGATTCTTGGTCTGAGGTTGTAACTCGACCGCTGAATTTCCGAAAGTGATGCTGGATTCGATCCGTTGGTCCAACTTATACCCTGATCGTTGGCGGGAGAAGGTAGTGGGTTTACGCGCGCGATGTTGATTGGTCCATCGCTCCCACTTCGTATTGGCTTGATTTTGGTCTTTTCTAACACCGGCAACCATGCGCTATGTACCAAGGTAGTTTCTTCCCTTCTGTTCATGTTATTCTTATGTTGATATATCTCAATGGCTTCCAAGTTCATCCTAGGATAGACATTTTTGATGTTCGAAATAGCCTCTGCCTTTGAGAAAACAATATTGTGTCCATCTGTTAGAGCATGTTCCGCTGGTGCGGATTTTTCTGTCTGATTGAGTCGACAGCATCGTTCATGCTCCTTAATTCTTGTATTGATACTTCGCTTCGTTGTACCAATGTAGACTTTGCCGCAGTCACAAGGTATCCTGTAAATACCGGGTTGAGAGAGTGGTTCGACTTTGTCTTTGGTAGTTCTGATCATTTGGAGAAGTTTTTGAGTTGGCTTATAGACAGTCTCTAGTCTCTTCAGTATTTTACCAATTCTATCGGTGACATTGGGAATATATGGTAAGATAGCTCTTCCATTGGGGGTGAGTTGTGATGTGTTATCACCACGTATGGAAAGTTTTGGTCTTATTGCCCTCTGAATTTCCTTAGCATTATATCCGTTAGCGACGAATGCATGCTGTAGATGTTCAAGTTCATCCTCCAGTAATTCCGGCTCGCACAATCGTCGGGCTCTGTCTACGAGTGTTTTTATAACTCCTCGTTTCTGTTGAGGGTGATGGTTGGACTGCTTGTGTAAATACCTGTCAGTGTGGGTTGGTTTTCTATAAACCCTGTGTCTTTGCCTAATGGGAACATTAGGCTTTCTAGTAATCAAGACGTCTAGAAAGGGTAGAACACCATCCTTTTCAATTTCCATAGTGAATTGAATATTTGGGTGCCTACTGTTAAGATGGGATAGGAAAGCATCCAATTCTTCAAATCCATGACTCCAAACGATAAAAGTATCATCCACATAACGTAGCCGCTTCAATTGCACTTTGTTCGAATCTTTCCATGAAGAAATTTGCAATTGCAGGACATAGAGGGTTTCCCATGGCGCAACCGTCTATTTGCTCATAGAATTCGCCTTTTCACTGAAAATAGCTGGATGATAGGCAAAGTTCGAAAAGCTATGTTATGTCATTCGGGAATAACTCAGACACGTAGTTGAGCGATTTCCTGATGGGAACTAGTATGAACAAAGACACAACTTCAAAATTAACGAGTCGGTCATTCGGTTCCAACTGAATGTTGTACAGTTTTTCTACAAACTGAGTCCATGACGAAAGTGTCCGTATTTTATACATAAGGTCTCAAAATAGTCGTTAAAACTTCGGCCAAGTCGTATGTTGGTGAATCGGTGGTATTAACAATAGGTCTCAATGTGACATCATCCGTATATACGCGGAGCCCTTGCTTCACTCTCACAAATCCTCTTTTTAAGTTTTTCATCGAGAGAAGAAACTCTTATAAGAGTTTTTGCTCGTCTGAGCCTGGACGAGGTAGGTTTTACGTTTCATGTAGTTTGAGGGGTCTAACAACGCCCTCATTTTGGAATCATAGTCAGAGGTGTCCATCACTACCGTCGCGTTTGCTTTGTCAGCTGGAAGGATCACAATGGATGTATCATCATTGAGACTCTTTATGGCTTGGTGTTCCCTGAAATTTACATTATTTTTTGGAGGTTATATTTACATGAAGTTTTTGACAGGGGGGAAATATTCGATGCAATGGTCTTTTCAAGTCTAGATTCAGATGTCTCCTGAAGCATCCAGTATTACATTACACACCAACTGCAGCCAGTCGAATAATGAATGCTTGCGTTGTGCTTCACAACATGTATATAAATTTCAACAATCCTATCCCTGAAGATGAGGGTAGGCTGGAAAATATTGACAATGGAATGAACTCAAACCTCCACTAGTCATTGAAATGAGAAAATATTTGGCACATTATGTTTTAGTCCTTGCGAATATAATGTCAAGTCTGTAACAAGAGTTAGATATAATTGATAACAAGAATTATGAATAATTTGTAAATAATTATTGCATTGCTTCATGTTCAAATTTCAAGTACTTTCTTCCAAGAATTCTGGTAACGCTTCATTTAAATTTGCCGCCATGTAGTGAAGAAGAATGCGCACGGACCGCGAGAGCCAAGAAGGGACACTTAATCACGTACAAGATGCAGCGATCGAAACAACCAAGTGTTCACGCTAAATAAATTTCAAGTTTAATAACAGTCCACAATCAATAAATATAAATAAATTCACAGTTCAAGTGTTTTTATTAACCCAGCGACCAGAGCTACCAAATTCCAATCTTTATTGGCACTCCAACAAATCTTTAGAATATTTGAAATTTCTTCCAATGAAGAGGGTAATTCGAAAAAAGATGGGACTTTTCGGAAACAACTTGAGTCTCACAGAATTTCCATTATCAGTGAGACTAAAGTTGGTCAAAAAGCTTCGAATTACCCTCTCCAAGTCGCGAATATAAACACCATGAAAAGCATGATGAGTTTGACGAACAGAACGAATATTCTGATGTAAAAATTTCAACAATTTGCAGGCGTTTTTTCTGGTGTAAGTCTATTCATAATGAAATGTCAAACCCAATTCAACAAGAAGCAACAATCAAATGTTGAATAGTTTGTAAAATGAAGCAGGGTTCGACCGATATATATCGCCGATATTTATCCTGATATATATCTTGATATATATCGATATTTATAAGGATTGATATATATCAAGGATATTTATAAATTTACCAAAATTTGCGACTGTGCGTAAAAATTTCATAATCAATCTCAATAAGAGCACACCAATGTATACCGACATACCAACCGTTTGTACGATCGAAGAAGCAACGTATTTTCGGGGAATCCAGATAGTGATGTTATAACTTCGCCGTAAAATCGTCATTGAACATTGCACTATTTATTGTGCTCTTGTTTTTTTTTTTTTGTGAACAGAAAGCACGTATACAGCTGAACTTTGCAGTATGTAATAGCAATTTGAGATTGAAAGGGGATGAGGCGACTGCATATGCACAAAAAAATTTTAATAATCCGGATAACGAACTTTTTTATAAATTTATGAACTAACTTTTTTTTGGGTTTTTATGTTTTTTAGAATCTTGATTAGTTTTTTTAATAAATTTGGTAAATTAACTTCTAAATACGTTTGATTTATTGACTCATTTAAAGAAAAAATTTGAAAAATTGTTCGTAAAATAAATATCAGAAAGTTGATATATATCGGATATATATCGATATATATCCGATATTTTGATATTTATATAAATATCATGATATTTTCGAACCCTGAAATGAAGCAGTACTGCCAACTCAAAGCCCAAAGTTGTATCTCTCCAAAAAAACACCCTATAGTTGAATGATTGCTTCAATTTCATCACGAAATCTCATGCAGGAAACCATAAAGAAATGTTAGAAATTCAGGTTTATTCATTTTAGTTTGATCAAAATATCTAGCTTCTAATTACATCTATCGAATTGTCTGACATGAATAGATTTGATAAAGTGAATAATGTCGAGCATAGATCGAGTTTCCTTCAGGACGGGTTGATAGGATACTAGAATATTTCAGTATATTTCAATCATTCAATTATTCAATTGATTCGCGAGTCTACGCTCCTGGTGTTCACATCGCTCCGGTGTTTACCATAGAAATTAATTCCTAATAAAGTGCTGTCGAAATATCGATTCACTCCCGAGTTAATCTGTGATTTTGTGACTACGAACTCAAATCAGAACCTTGTTATCTTTGATTTACCGATTCCTCAGGTGAACAAACAAGTCACATTTTTTGCCGTGCTCCATCACATTCTTATCGTTGTTGGAAGTACAACCCAGGCGCACCGCCTGTCTCCTGGCTGCAGGCAACACACATAACAATATGGTGTATTTAATCCTACATATACTCATTTCTTAACAAAACGTAGTATAGAAATTTCAATAGCCTTTGACTACAAGGGCATTGATAATGCCATCTGAACCCACTAAAGTTTCTATTCCCGAAATGTCAGAAAACACAGGAAACACTACAACTTCTCAAAGTACTTCGTATGTATCTGCAGCAAAAACAATACCGAAAGTTAACTTTCCAAAAAGGGACCAAGCCATAGTACTACATTCTGAAGAAAGCTTGAAACTTCACGACTATGTCCAAGCAATCGGCAAAATCGTTCAGCCCAAAAACATTTCCTTCGCTTCCCGAATATCGAATAACAGGATTTGCATATATTTAGCTAACAAAGAACTGGTTGACAGATTAATAAAAACTCACCCGTTGATAGCTATTGGAAATACAAGTCTAAACATCAGAAGATTAGTTTCCCCAACCAAAAGAATCGTTATCTCAAATGTATCTCCCTGCATTCCACATGAAAGACTTACTGAAGTAATAAAAAATCTTGGATTACAGCTTGCATCCCCCGTGTCATTTCTCAAGGCTGGTATCCCCGGTGATGAATACTCCCACATTCTCAGTTTTCGTAGACAAGACTACATTTTCCCCCAAATGAAACTTTCGAACTGCAAACCTCTGTTCTTATTCAACACGATGGAAATGAAAACCGTATTTTCCTGTCCACTGATAGAATGGAATGCTTCATTTGTAGACAGTCTGGCCATGTTGCATCGAGCTGCCCTAATACACAACCTTCACACGACGCTTATCCTGCGTCAACATCCCAAACCTACGCTCATATCGAAACAACTACTTCGTCCTCAGAAATACCTCAAACTAAAGAGACAAGGCCCATAAAGAGGGGACTTGAAGAAATATTATCTACAAGTGACATAACTAGTCAACCAGAACCCGATCCCGAAGTTATAAGCGAAAAAGAAAACCTTGTGCCCGAAGAAGAAAACTCTATGCCCCCACCCAAGACTCCTGCAACCCATAATGCCAGTACCAAAAGATCCAAGAAGAAGCGCAAATTAGTTACACCAGCTAAAGAAAATATACTGAGCGAACCAACAAAGGATAAGATAGCCAAAGCCTACCAAGAAGAACCGAGATCATTTAACCTGCCGTGCAACCATCTCGTGGCATTTTTAGAAAACTCTTTTGGAAGTTCCACTCCGTATTCCGAAGCCAAAAGATTCACAAACAATGTGAAATTGCTTCTCCAAGACCTTCATAACATCTACCCTCACTTAGAAAGATCAGTTAAAAATAGAATAACTAGAATATCGAAAAAAATTAGAAACGAACTGAAGGACGATGCAGTGGATGTTGACAGTCTAAAAAGCCTTGATACAACAAGTGATGAGGATGGTTTATCTGACTGCACCTCCGTATCGTCGAAAACATCATAATAATCTCCCTTCAAGCTCGTTCAGTGGAACTGCGATGGTTTTTACCCTCGCTTAGAGCGCATCCAGCAAGTCATTACCGAAAACTCCCCGGAGTCGTCTGCCTACAAGAGACTAATTTTAAGCCTAGTCATGATCCGAAGTTGAAGAACTACGCTGGTTATCACTTTGTGAGGAATACAGACACCAGAGCTAGCGGAGGGGCTTCCGTATTCATATCAACAGAGCTGTACCATGCAGAACTCAAACTCAATACCACACTCGAGGCCGTAGCTGTTTGCGTTTGGTCTCCGCGAAAACTTACAATCTGCAGTATCTATATACCTCCAAACCATAACCTCGCCTATGCTGAGCTATTCAACCTCATAAATCAACTACCAACCCCATACATTCTAGTAGGAGATTTCAACTCACACAATACCATATGGGGCTCAAAAACCACATTTGGAAAAGGAAAGATAGTGGAAAAGGTTATTAATGACCTCGACATCAACATCCTCAATACTGGTGAACATACCCACTTCAACATTTCGGCAGGAACCTTCTCTTCAATAGATCTTAGCCTATGTGACCCTAGTACTGCACCGCTCCTGAATTGGTTTACACTTGATAGCCTCTACGACAGTGACCACTTCCCAATAATTATTACAGACAACAAATCCCAACCTTCAGACAATCTCATAAAATGGAGAATATCCAACGCCAACTGGGAACTATTTAGAGAAGATGTCAACATGCGATTAATAAACACAAACTTCTCGAATGACATCAACACTGCCGTAAACCAACTCAACGATGCTATTATATCATCCGCAGACAAAAACATTGGAAAGACTATAATTAATCCAACCAAGAAAATAGTACCGTGGTGGAACGAACCTTGTAAATCAGCTGTAAAAGAATGCAAAAGAGCCTTGAACAGATACCGACGAACCCGCAACTTAGTAGATCTAGTCGAATTCAAAAAACGAAAAGCCTCTGCTAGAAGAGTACTGAAGGAGAGCAAGCGTAACTCATGGAGAGAATATGTCTCAACGATAACATCAAACACTCCACCCACACAAGTATGGACTAAGATAAAACAACTAAAAGGAGGAAACACCACTCGAAGAATCTCTGCAATTCTGGACCGACACAATCAATTGATCACTAATAGTCAAGAAATCGCAAATATACTAGGGGAGCACTACTACAGGAAATCTCTCAACCACACATCCCAATTCATCTCTCAAGAAAAGAGTTCTTCCGATTTTCATTCACCTATCAACCAGCCCTTCACAATGCAGGAAATAAACCTGGCCCTTTCATCGATGAGAAACTCAGCAGCCGGCCCGGATAATATACCAATGATATTTCTGAAGCAACTTCATCCGGCTTCACTAACAAAGGTTTTGGAACTATATAATCAAGTCTGGATAACTAACCAATTTCCCTCACTGTGGCGCCAATCTCACATAATCCCTATCAAAAAAGCCGGCAGTGCCTCCCCTTCGCCAAGCACCTTCAGACCTATTTCCTTGACCTGCACACTCTGTAAGCTCCTTGAAAAGATGGTCAATAGAAGACTGATGTGGTTCCTCGAAGTGAAAAATTTGTTAAGTCCTACACAATCGGCCTTCAGACAAAACCGCTGTACAACAGACAACCTTGTACTATTCCAAACTGAAATAGCTTATGCCTTTGCCCATAAACAAGACTTGATAGCTGTTATGCTAGATATCGAAGGCGCTTTCGATACAACAAGTCGAGAATCCATTTTGGCCAAGCTCAAGAACATCAATCTGAATGGAAATATCTACCTTTTCTTGAAGAACTTTCTTACAGACAGAAGCTTCAAAGTTCTTGCAAACGGCGAAGAATCAGCCTCCTTCTTTCCACAAAACGGTATATGCCAGGGTTCAGTGTTGAGCACAACATTATTTCTATTGGTTATCAACGATATATGTTCATGCACCGAAGCTCCACTTAAATTGGCTCTATATGCCGACGACATCCTACTGTTTTGTTCTGGCAGTAATACTGAAACAACGTGCAAAATTATGCAGAAAGGCCTGAATAATATCACAGAGTGGGCAGAAAGAATAGGATTCCAATTTTCTGCCTCAAAATCAAAGCTTATTCGATTCACCAGAAGATATCCCAAAGGTCAGCCTCTCTTGATGTTGAATGGTTCTCCTCTACCACAAGTCGATAGCTTCAAGCTTCTCGGAATGACTTTTGACCAACGCCTCACTTGGACGCAACATATTAGGAATGTCAAAGGAAGCTGCTTGCACACAATGAATATTCTCCGAACATTATCACACCACCAGTGGGGATGTGACGAAGATGTCTTGCTGAAAATATACAGATCTCTTATCAGTCCAAAACTCGATTACGGCTGTATACTTTACTCCACATCTAGCAAAATCAACCTCAAAAATCTCAACACAGTTCCCAACACAGCAATACGCATTGCCCTCGGCGCGTTCCGCTCCAGTCCGTCAGAAAGCCTCCACGTAGAAGCCCGAGAAATCCCCCTTAATATTCGACGACGGCAGTTTCTTCTATCATACTCAGCGAAAATTTCTGCTTTCCCGAACCATCCAGTTTCACATCTCATTAATGAATCTAAGATCCCCGATATAATTTATCCTAGAACGCTTTTATCGATTCCACAACTTGTCCTCCAGAATATTGGTTCTTTTGACCTATCTAAGACTCTTCCTTTGTCGTTTTCAAAGCAAGCCCCATGGACCAGACGCCAAATCACCATCAACACATCCTTGCAAAGATATAACAAGCATGCAACTCCTGAAATTCTACTGAAAAACTCCTTTCTTGAACTGACCAATAATGAAGCTTTCGACCAAGAAATATATACCGATGCCTCTAAAGATGACAATAGTGTAGCCTGTTCAGTAGTAAATAACCTAGGAGCTCCAAAAACATTCAAGATACCACCCATCTGCAGTATTCATACAGGAGAGCTATATGCAATCTACAAAGCACTCTCTACGCCTATACCACCTGGCAGCAAAGTAGGAATCCTCACAGACTCGCTGTCGTCAATACAGTCTATAACCAATATTTTCTCCAATAACCCACTAGTGCAAAAAATACAAGAGAAGTGTCATAATATTATGGAAGACAGAAACGCCTCAATCACTATTGTGTGGATTCCATCCCATGTGGGCATACTTGGAAATGAACAAGCAGACTCAGCAGCCAATTTAGCACGAACCTCTGACTCCCCTGTAATAGATATCCAGCTCCACACAGATCTGAGAAATGAAATCAAGCTGGAAGCTCTTCATGCCTGGCAGGAGCAATGGGATTCCACTGATCAAAAACTGAATGATATCCAACCGATGGTGCACAACCCCATAAAATTAAATATGAAGAGACAGGATAAAATAGTGGCGAGAAGACTCAGAATGGGACACACAAAGTTAACTCACGGCTTTCTTATGTCTTCAGAAGAAGCTCCTAACTGCGAACACTGTCCTGATGAACGTCTGACTGTGAAACACCTTATATCTTTATGCCCATACTATGGAGATGCACGCCGACGACAAGGTATCAAAGAACACCTGCATGATATACTCAGTTCACCAACCCAGATCGAAGCAACCATACGATTTCTCAAAGATAATGAACTGTACTCAATTATTTAAATTTATTTTGATGTAATATTGTATCTTAATGTGATCTCGTGTCAATGACCATAGCCGTCGAGACACGTTAATTTAAATAAATAAATTATTCAATTATTGGATTACCGAATAGATTTTTCATTTTGATATCCTCTCCGGAGTGCACTGACAAACGAACCAATTTGTATCTCTAGATCGTTAATACTAATACTATATTGTTCATGATGATTTAACTGAAGGCATACAGGGTGTACCAAGTTCGACGGCCTATTAGACGTTTCTGGAGAACAGGACCTATTTGAAATCTCAAAATTGAGACATCATCTACCGAGCTAGAATATTCTTGAAGCTTGACCGTCTTCAGATATCCAGGGAATGAAAAAAAAAATTTCCAAAAATTTTTTTTTTCTTTTTCGTTTCTAATTTTGATAGGGCATTCAATTCTGAATACATGCTCATTCAAATCGATGTATTCGTTGAAATACTTTTCAAAATATCTGAAAAAACTGAAGAAAAAAGGGAGTTAAGAGTATTCGGTATTATGTTTGTTGATCCTATACTAAAATTTTAAGCACAAAACGTTTTTACATTTTTGGAGTCGAAGACTGTGGAAATATTGTACATTTCTAGACTTTTGAAAACTCGCCACAGGTTGCTCTAAATGTTGGGACAAAAAAATTTATTCACCATTGTTGATATGAAACAGATTTGATGAATTTGACCTTACATACTAGTGTTGGGTAACTCTTGTTAGAGACGGTTCATGTGTCACGGACACGATGCAGAAATATAAGAACGGCTCACTTTGAAAAACTGTATCAGCTCATTTCGAATGTCCCACTAAGCGACTACGCATCAGTGGGGCGATCGAGGAGAAACGAAAGATGCGAGACCGAACTAGGTAGTCGCAGATCTCGGCCATCTGGGCCGTAGAGCAGGAGAGCAATCCGAGCGATCTGATAATCAGATGTATTTTGACGAAGGCCCCAACTGAAGTTATAAAAATACAGTGACCCCATAGTAAATTGCTTACATGTTGATAGAAGGTACTTCCATCTTTCTTTTTAACTAGTGTGTCTCGTCATAAATCACCGGATTTGTGGTTATTCCTCATAACAAAATGAGGGTTGCTTTTTCAGAAGTTGCTCCATTGACTGTTTTTACCGACCGAATATATAGGGAGTTTGTACTACAATGAGCGATTCAACTCTAACGTCTAACGGAACGACGTTATCCCCCTTTTTATCGGTCCAGTTGCGTGCGACACAGTATGTATTGAAACAAATTTTGTCTCGACTGTCTATCGCGTCTTAATGCCTCGCCCCATTGGAAGTGGTACATATATATATATATATATATATATATATATATATATATATATATAATTATATATATTCTTTTGAATAAGAGAGCTAAAATAATACAATAAATGTTGAAACAAAAAGAACCTAAGCTGAGGTAAAAAAAAGGAACGGGGTACCACAACATTCTTCGTATGATACTATAGTATCATACTATACTTTCATCACCAGTATCATACGATACTATAGAGCCAGGGGAAAAAACCTCAGCCGAAAAAACCTGTCTCCCCGTTAAAAAAATAAAATAAAATTGTTGTATCTGAATATTCTATATAGAAGGACATCACGATCAGCGGGACGGCTCTTCGGAGGAAGGATTTCCAAACACAAACTCCAACCTGAAAATAAAAAAGCCAGAACAGCAAGAGAATTCAATTTATACTTCATCAAATTGATCTGAAATTTTCAACCCATTGCAAAAATGAGTTTGATATATTGTGTATGGCTCTAATGCCATCTTGGAATTTATAAATCGAACAATTATTAATTAGGTGTTCAACTGTTTCCTCTGATTCACCACATTCACAATTAGGACTATCAACCGAATTCCACTTGAAAAGCATGCTGTTGGTAAGACCATGACCTGTTCTTATTCGATTAAGAAGGGACCATATTCTCCTGGGAAGGTTAAAACCAGGGACTTTATTCGATGGATCAGATATTAGATCTTTATTAGATAAAGAACATACATCCCATTCGGATTTCCAGATTTCGTTGTAGCGAAAGTACATTGTACCGTTTAAGTACAAAAGTGAGGCACCTCTTACAAACTCAATTTCAAAACGTGTACTACCCAACACAACTACATACGATATTAAATCATAAATAACTGAAGAATTATTCATTTTAGCAGTATTAATATGTTAGAACACTATCATTATTTTTCTTCGCAGAATTCATAAAAAATATGGTTCTAATTTGAAAAACGGATATTATGGGCCAATCTTGATCCCAATATTTGACCCAACATTTGGAACACCCTATGACGAGTCTTTAAAAATTCTAGAAATCTACAATATTTCCACAGTCTTCGACTCCAAAAATGTGAAAACGGTTTGTGCTTAAGATACGTCTAATAGGCCGTCGAACTTGGTACACCCTGTATATTTGATATATTCCTCATTTTTGGAGCATTTTTTATTATGGAATCAGAAAAATGAAAGTCCGACAAGAGTATATATACGGGGTGTTCTACAAGCTCTATTACAAACTTTGACAGATGGTAGCTGAGCTTATTCTGAACATTTTTTTTTATGAACATATATCTAATTTGTTTTTGTTTAGAAGATACAAGCGTTTGAAAAATTATATTTTTATGTTCAAATCATAACAAGAATTGGAAATTTTGAGACTATAAAATTTTTTTTAAATGTCCACCTTCGGCTTGAATGCAAGCTTGATATCGACGAACTAAAGATGCCGTTACTCGACAGATCAGATTTGGGTAGTTTCGTATTTGGTTAGCTGCATCTTGAATTTTATCAAGTAACAAGCTCATACCCGAGGCTCTGTTCGCGTTATATTTCAATTTAAAATGGTATGTACTGATGGGTGCGCAACCCCACATTTCTAACCTCGTATCGTAGGACGTAGGAAAGACATCACGTGTATACATACATGTCGCGTGAATTCGATGATATCTTGCTCAAATTCACACTCGTTCAACCTACTATAACTTTCAAAGTATCCATTAGAAAACTATACTGTAAAAAGCATTTTTCATCAGGAATGAATGCCGCAGATAACAGTCACATTCATTCCATGCCAGTCAAAAGCCCTCTTCAAATTGACCATTATTTTGGATTGAATTGAAAATGTTAGACATATGCCGTCGCGGACTTTTTCATAGAACTTTTCGAGCACTACAAAATTGTCTCTGACCATGTTTCTCTATCTCTTATAGTTTACGCAGCGTCGCCCGTGAAAGCCGGAATGTACCGGAATTTTTCATGAAAAATCGATATTTTTTCGTATTTATTATTCGTTATATAGGGATGAACCCTACATGAAAACCTGCCAAAAAAAATTCTCTATAATATAGTGAAAGTTTCATCAAAATCGGTCATCTGGTTCCTGAGTCCATAGAGGATAAACAAACACACAAACAAACACACGGACATTCACATTTATAATATTAGTATCGATTGTTGTTGCGATTGGATTTCAACATGAAAACAAACGGCTTCATATGTCCCCATGAATAAAACTCTAAGGGATTTAGATCAGGCGAACGAAAGGGCTATTGTGTTGGTTATCCTTGACATCCATTTATTCTGGAAATCTTCATTTAGCCAACTGACTACTCTGGTGGTGCATCATCAAATGCTTGTTATAATATGTTTATATCTATATCTATAGATATGAACATGATATATCTGTGGCTTTTGATATGGATAGGCTGTGTAAATCGCATGTGAAACATGAATAAACCAAATATCTATCTTTAAATACTATCATAAAATACGCATATCTTGAATAGCTCCCACTGAAAGATACTCATTTTGGAGTTTTATATATATATATATATATATATATATATATATATATATATATATCTCCATCAAAAGGTTTCGATAAGTGGTGTTGCAGGTCTCAGCAAGGTCCACTGCGATGAAATGTGCGCGCATGACCATACAGTTATCCTCATTTGACCATCGCGTTCGCCTGTCCCGCTGTGGCCTTCTTACAGCGGAGTGAACTGTTTGTACACCCAAGCTGTCAGGGCTTTCCCCTTGCGAGGAAGCGAGACTTGGCCTTGCGGTGCCTTCTCGGAGGGATGCGCCGCTCGCTCCACATGCTCCTCCTACAAGCCGATCCTCTGGACGGTTCCGAAGGGAGCCGGCCTGTAACTCCCTACCGCCCTGCGTTTTACTTCTAGTTACAGGAGCTTAATTAAATTCCCCTCCAAGGGTGCTAACCTTGAAAGGGCGTGGGGACTCGGGTCCGCGGGGGCGTCACTCCCCGTTGGCACATTAGTACCACCCTGCGGTATATATATATATATATAATATATATATATATATATATATATATATATATATATATATACATATATATATATATAGCATCTGGGAGACATTATAATAACTCCAAAATGAGTATCTTTCAGTGGGAGCTATTCAAGATATGCGTATTTTATGATAGTATTTAAAGATAGATATTTGGTTTATTCATTTTCCATATGCGATTTACAGCCAATCCATATCAAAAGCCACAGATATATCATGTTCATATCTATAGATATAGATATAAACATGTTTGATGGATGTCGAATACTCATCTCCATCAGAGAAAAATACAATGTTAAATTCACAGATTTTTTTTCAGTTCAAACCAACAAATCCCGACTCACCTTCTCCTGTACTCTCCATTCTGCTGGCTGTATTCACGGTGTCCCCTATAAGACAATAGTGCGGCATTTTCTGACCTACCACCCCTGCACATACTGGTCCAGAATGGATTCCTATTCTAAGTTTCAGCTGATAATCAGGACTATGAGGTACAGTGAAGTGTTTCACGGTCTGCAATATAGCCAGTGCCAGAAGTCCGATCTGTTTGGCATGGCAGTCTCCATTTCTGGTCGGTAAACCAGAAACTACCATATAGGCATCTCCAATTGTTTCCACCTGATGAAAAAACGTGTTGAATATATCATATATAGTAATAAAACTCATATAAATTCATTACCGAATCATAAAATTCCGTTATAATTATCCGGAGTATAGGCTCCACAAATGATCAAAGAACCTTATGTCAAGACACCACCCAGTCAACAAAAAAATATTATATTGAAGTGCATCTTTGAGACTTAGATCGTGTACACATTAGGCGTTAGGAAACGCGCGTTAGCCAAACGCGCGTTTCAAAATACAAGTGTTACAATGTATCCGTACACATGCGCGTTTTTGATCCAACGCTCGTAAATCGTGCGTTTCAGGATATTGGACCGGGTACTCATTAGGCGTTTCAAAACAAGCGCGTTTCGAAAAACAAATGCTCTTATGTACCCGTACACATGCAAAACTGGCGTTTACATCCAACGCTTGGAACGCAACGTTCCGAGATATTTCATGAAGCCCCTTGAATATGCGTCAGGTGGGCGTTTCGATTACATGTGTTCTTATGCAGGCGTTCACAGTTCAACGTGCGTTTTCATAACGATTGTGTCTAAATTAAAAATGGAAAAAAACCCGCTTTGTGGAACGTATAACCAAGTTGATATTATATTAGCATCAACACAGTGGGAATCAGCACGAATTAGAAAGCTTAGATCTGTTCGAAAAAAATGGCCTATTTTTCTATTTCACACTTCGAAATGACAGCAAGTTTTTTTCTGGAGATATTGTCTCTTTAAAGGCGGTTGATTTACTACCCACTGTTATCATATCGAGTGGGTCATCAAATGATGTGATAGACATTCTGACATAATTGAAAAACTTCGATCAATATTGCCGTAATTTTTGGCCCAGTGTTTGGAACATGCCATGCGTTAGTCTATCGCGTGATATTTGGTGAACCCAATTTTTTATGTCGTTGTCATCGCCTTTTATATCGACCGTAGAGGAACCACAACAACCAATAACTCAGCATTCATTTTTGAAGTATTTTCTGTACTGGTACGGTATTCTCGCCCTATTATTATTATTATTCTTACTAGGGGTCGTTGTGGCTACGTTCAGCCTTCCGGGAACTTCGACCGTAAGGATCTTTTGTCCTTTACACAACTCGTTCATTTAAATCCCAAGGAGGCCATCAATGGCATTGATGAATCCGACGACATTCTTGGGAGCCTTAGCCAGGGACGGGCCCAAGGGGGGTTGGGGGGGATGATCCACCCCCCAATATTGAACGAAGTTGGCAAATTTTCAAAGCAGAGTTATGAAATACGAAGGAATCCGAATTAGAAAAAACAAGTTCGCAATTAGTACTTGGCAATATATGTATAGTCGGCAATAAATGGTATTTAACCCAATATTTTTACCATCAAGTGTTCCGAGAGATGCGGCCTCAAGAAGTAGGTACCTAGTTGTAAATTTTTCAGTTACGTCGCATGGACTGTGTCATAAAAAACCATTGGTATCATAAATTTAAGCTGTTATTTTCAGATGTACCAGGTTCGACGGCCTATTAGGCGTTTCTGGAGAACTGGACCTATTTTGAATCTGAAAATAGTGAAAATGGTATATTATGATATTGTTCGATATTATCTACCGAGCTAGAATATTCTTGCAGCCTGACAACTTTCAGTTATACAGGGAATGAAAAATAAAATTTCAAATTTTTTTTTCTATTTTTTTGTTTTCCATTTCGATAGAAGATTCAATCGTGAATACATTCGTATTCAAATCGTTGCATTTGTCCTAATAATTTCCAAAATATTGTACATTTTTAAAAACTAGTCACAGGGTGTTCCAAATGTTGGGTCAAAAATTGGGATCAAGATTGGCCGATAACATTCGTTTTTCAAATAAGAACCCTATTTTTTTATGATTGCCTTGGATTGTGAGAAGAAAAATTAAGATAATGGTATGAAAAAAGTCTTTCGGGCTTATTGGCCGTGGTCCATTAGGAATAATTTCACCCGGAAGACTTTTTTCATATCAGTATATCCGGTCGTGAAAGCCTTAAACAATTAATTAAGATAATGTTTCAACATGTTTTTGCTCCTAAAATTAATAATTATTGTGGTATTCAGGATTTCCTGATTTCATGTCGTACTTCAAATTCATAGAATCTGTTTCATATCAACAATGATCTTGTTCATAGAAGATAAATAGAACATTATCATAATTTTTCTTCGCACATTCCAACGCAATCATAAAAAAATAGGGTTCCAATTTGAAAAAAGAAAGTTATCTTGATCCTAATTTTTGACCCAACATTTGGAACACACTGTAACGAATTTTTCAAAATTCAGCAATGTACAATATTTCTACAATATTCGATTTCAAAAATGTGAACAAATATGATACCGAATACTCTTATCTGTTTTTTTTCCTCAGTTTTTTCTCGATATTTTGGAAACTATTTTGACGAATGAAACTACACGAGTCAGAATGAATTCAGGATTGCATATTCTATCCAATTCGAAAACAAAAAACAGAAAAAAATTTTTTTTGACATTTTTCTTTCACTCCCTTTACAACTGAAAATGGTCAGGCCCCAATAATATCTTATCTCGGTAGATTATGTCAAACAATAACATAATCCCAATTTTCAGATTTCAATTAGGTCCAGTTCTCCAGAAACGCCTTATAGGCCGTCTCTTCGTACATTGTTTTATAGTTTTTTTTGCGAATAAACAAAATATGTGTGAATAAATTCGAATAATGGACCAAACAAGATTCGAAGTGAAGTTTGAGTTATGTGGTGCCTTATTAATATTACAGAAAAAAATTTTATGAACAGAAAATGCACGAAGGAAAACAAGTGTGAGAGAAAATTATATTAGTGACAGAATTCTGTTCAACTGCAGCAACCTTAATGAGTTAAGGTCAACACACCTAGGAAAACCTACACTCAATATTTCTATGGCACCGCAGATGAAGAAAAAGGAGACCACAGAATATCGGAAGTCACAACAGAAATCGTTCAAAACACCAATCCCGGTCGTCCACTGGAAGCGTTTTCGAGCGTTTTATGGCTCTCGCGAAACGGGCGTAAACGTGCGGCAAGTTGCTACAGATCCCAAGCAATGTATTCCAATTCAGCTGCGTCTACTACAGGCGACTTCGGGCGGGAGTATGCGAGCGGCTACGAGCTTCGCCGCTCGATCCGCCTGAGCCCGGTCGTCCACTGCAAGCGTATTCAGGCGGCAACGCGCTCACGCGAAACAAGCGTTCGTAGCTGCTACAACACAGGCGGCAATGGGCTGCAGGGTTCGTCCACTGGCAGCGGCGACGGTTGCGGCTTCTTGCGTTCCATTCAGTGATATAACCAACAAAGACCATAGTTTACAATCCGGTGATATGAATGATATTTGTCATCTACTCATCTTAATTTCTACGTCAACAGCGCAATATCATGTGATTCGTATGACGTAGCAATGAAGATGGCCATCATATCACCGGATTGTACACACTTAGAAAACATCAAATTTTAGGGAAATCCAGTGATAAAGAAGGCTATAAATAAAGAAAAAATCGAGAATTTTGTATTCATAATGAAAAAAAGGGCCTGAAACTGAAATATTATAACGGACTTGAAAATTGAAGTGTTGATTTGACCGTCAATGAATTTGAGAATTTTTTTTAAAAGAACCAAGATCGACCAGATAAATCTGAAATAAGATTCCTCTTCTGCATATTAAGGTTTGTGCTTGTTTAATTGCATGAAACATGGTTGACCCACTAACATGGAATTTCCACGGACGACCTAGTTTCTCAATCAATCATCATTTCGTCATGACCTTGTAGTAGCGAATTGCCGCAATCTTCTGGTCATATGACGATGATGAAAAAACTTGGTCAGCAAATATTTCCTCTTTATATACCGGCAGTTATTCTCTCAAAGATGAAGTTCGAATTCAAGTTCAGCTTCAACTCTGTACTCCAAAATAAATATTTGAAAAACACCACCGCGTGTTTAATTCTAATTGTAGTCGATTTACAACCCTCTACAATTAACCAACCCTGAATTCAGTAGCCTTACAAACTACTGAATTCTGCACTGCTACTTCATTGGATTTACGACCCAGTGAAGAAAGCAGAAACATCTTTTGAGATAAACTTATCTCAAAAGATACATGGTCCTTCGAGCCGGATTACCAATCTACATGGTCCATCCAGCCTCCCACTGAAGAACACATCCAACGCAACCAGCCAAGATACATGGTCCTTCGAGCCTCCAAGGAGATACCCGACGCAACCAGCCATTCGAGCCACAAGGTCCTTCCCTGAAGAGGATACCCGACCCACCCAGCCATTCAAGCTACAAGGTCCTTCACTAAAGAGGATACCCGACGCCAATCAAGCTAGTAGGCCATTCGAACCCTCCAGAAGACGATAGCAATCACAGCTCACCAAGCCAGCAGTACCGAGAAGAAACGAATCTTCGAGGCAGCATCCACTTCTACATAAAAATCTCATCCGCAAACTCAAAGCCCAAAGAACAAAACCAACAAATATGAAAGAAATCCTACGAATCAAACATGAGATGAAAATTACTGAATTTCAACGGTACCTGTCCGATATTTGGAAACAATACGACAACAATCAGAAAACCTACCGCTTCCAAAAAGAAGCCATCAAAGACATATGGAAGGTCATCTACGAGACGTACTATCAAATTAAGCTAACACCAACTATAACCAATCAAGGAGATAACTTCGACGAAAATTTTGCAACGGTCCAGAACGACTACATAACGCTTATGAAGAAATTTGAGGACGACGAACGCGCTGCCAGATATCCAACCCAAGGGTGGCCCAAATACCCAGTACCAGAGATCATAACCAAGATCGAGTCAAGGATTGGGATAGGCGAAACAATGAGATGTCTGAAGAAACCCAACACCGAAGCGCCACACATTGACATAGGTCAGGCCGAGTCAGGGACGTTGCAACATAATATGGTATTCGGTGAACTTCAACCGAAGTGCCAGAGTTCATTCCGAGAAAATGCTGCATTGCACAGTACCCAAGGAATTCCGCAGCCGCATTCCGACTCGACGAAATCTTGGGTAACTGCTGACAACACAAGGTTACCAACGTCTGGCAATGCAATGAGGTATCAGGTCCGATCGGCGAATATTCACGCCGAGTTGATAACTCGGGATATACCCGTCCCAAAGCTAATCAGCAACGACCTATCGTTGAAGAGTAAAGATCAACGACTGCAGCATCCCACCAATCTCAAGAAATCAATGCCGAAAAACTACTCATCCGATTGCATCATCGCTTCAAGAAGCGCAAAAACTTCAACTGCCGCCACTGTTGAAGAAAAACCACCCCTGAGTAGACACCACGAGGAATTATGGGAAGCCGGAATAAAATCCATAAAATTTCACCTCAAACGAGTCATAAGAGATGATACATTAACCGACGAAGAAATAGCTACGGTAGTGTGGATGAGACGGGCAGTAACGCAAGTGAACAAAAAGCAATTCAAGCGACCCATCACCAAAGTATGCCAATTACTCGTCCAGCACGAAGAAAATTGCCGTAAACCATCATATAAGAATAAAGAAAACAGAAGCCCTTCAAGAATATCTAGTGTCCTCACGATCCTTCCGATATGTAATAAGCTGGCGATGGCTAAAGCAAACTACATCATAAGGTCGCTCAAATCTGGATTATACATCGACCACTCAAGCTATGTCTATATGAAAAGGGGTAAATTCAGCATCCAGTTTACATTCCCACATTTCAAAATGAAATTAGATCGACAAAACGTGAACTACTCCGGATGCGAAAGGAAATCACCATGGCCATGGATAGCTCAGAACGCATCCGTAGGAGTGACAAACGGGGATCCATCATTATGGACCATCTTCAACCTGCACGCCCACACGAACAATGAAGCATCCATCGTAACAACGTTTAATAAAGAAATTCCACCTAGCAGCCTGTCAGTTAAGAAACAAGGAGTTTACAACGATATAGCGCCCGAACCTGCATGGAAAACCCCGGATATGCTAGATCAGCTTCTCACCGAGCGAAAGGACTTGGAGATACAGTCCCAAGCCCCCTGGAAAAAAATAACCCTGCATACGTCCATCACCAGCGTTGTGACTACACTTGCGGTTCTGGGGCTGGCCGTCACCTTATACGTAGTACTCACAAGATTCAAATCAAGCCGTGCGAACAACAAAGAGGAGTCCTCCAGCATCGATCATCCCCAACCAGCAGTTAGGCGTCAAGTTGATTCCGGAGGTGCAGCAACGTTTGAACTTGAACCGATCTACTCTCGAGTTCAGACATAAGCAATCACTTTTTTACACCAGACACCTAACAATTCATATAGTAAACAAAACGAGGAGTCGCCGGTGAGAGTTCAAGGCCCCCCGGAGTATGTTTAATTGCATGAAACATGGTTGACCCACTAACATGGAATTTCCACGGACGACCTAGTTTCTCAATCAATCATCATTTCGTCATGACCTTGTAGTAGCGAATTGCCGCAATCTTCTGGTCATATGACGATGATGAAAAAACTTGGTCAGCAAATATTTCCTCTTTATATACCGGCAGTTATTCTCTCAAAGATGAAGTTCGAATTCAAGTTCAGCTTCAACTCTGTACTCCAAAATAAATATTTGAAAAACACCACCGCGTGTTTAATTCTAATTGTAGTCGATTTACAACCCTCTACAATTAACCAACCCTGAATTCAGTAGCCTTACAAACTACTGAATTCTGCACTGCTACTTCATTGGATTTACGACCCAGTGAAGAAAGCAGAAACATCTTTTGAGATAAACTTATCTCAAAAGATACAGTGCTTATTGAATTTTTCGTCAATTTTCGGATCAGTCTAGACAATTACCAAAAATAAACATATATGTATATTTAAAAGTTTTACCAAAAGTGACACAGGGTCGCAAAAAATGCATGTCTCTATCTTCAATAATAGCTGAGATACAGTGCAGTCACACCCAATTTGGGACACAGTGTACATTTAAAAAGTTGGCTTCTCAAGATTTGCTTGTTCCCTTTTCCTCATAGAGTTTTTGCCTGAATTTTTTTCGGGTTTACAAGTGCAGCACTTAATCTTTCTTGATTTGATCCTGCTTCTGATTTAATTGTATTTTCAGTTTGTAAATCATGTTGTAGAGAATCTGTTCCTGTGCCCTCAAGTGTGTTCGTCTCAAACAGTTCAATTTAAAAAGTATCACAGCTCTTTTACCTGTAAAGAATAAATTTTTTCTTAATCACTGAGTAAAAAACATAAATCTGAAAGATTCAGCCAATAAAAAAAGAACAAGAGATGAATGTGGAAAATTATAATTGTACTCACCTGAAGAAATTCTTCTCTATTTTTATTCTTGGAATTTTGTCACAGATTGTGTTTTACAATGATGAAGAAAGTTGATAATAACTCTCCAATATTTAATAAATAACTTATAACTATCTTCTTCATATCCATTTGATCTTGTGAATGTAAATACATAATGTGATCAATAATTGTGTGAATTATGTCAATAAAACATATGTTTGACAAACACGAAACACGACTAAAAACCTCAAACAGAGTCATCTATTGACGATATCACTAAATATTGGCGTATGCAGCGACACGAGTATTTGTTGTCTCAACTAAAAATACTATTTGGGGTGGGGGTAGGAAGGTGTCAAGACCCTGTTGCCGCCTGAATACGCTTGCAGTGGACGACCGGGCTCAGCGTTTTATGGCTCTCGCGAAACGAGCGTATACGTGCGGCAAGTTGCTACAGATCCCAAGCAATGCAGCTGCGTCCAGTACAGGCGACTTCGAGCGGGCGTACACGAGCGGCTACGAGCTTCGCCGCTTGATCCGCCTGAAATGGGATCTGTAGCGCGTGTACGCTCGAACGCTAGAGGCGCTGGCTCTATTTACGAAGTAAAATCCTTTCCGCGTAGAGAAATTCGTATGGAATTCGTTGGACATGGATCCTTCTCAAAACTATCTTTAATAAAATTAATTTCATTTTTTCTTTTTTCAGTTGTAGATGGATTAAATGATCCCAATCATAAAGTGTTTTCATAAAAGCTGCTTTAACACTCATTTGATATCGATTGGTGTGTCTTTTTTTCTGAACACACTTGTCTCTTATATGAATGAAATTCAAGGAAATCTTGATGTCAAATTTTGTGTGATGAAAAGTCTGTGGTGCAATGGCTAAAGCAGGGCCGCCGCCAGGGCCGGCAAACCGGGCAACCTGCCGGGGCGGCAAATTTTAGGGGCGGTAAATCAGCTTTTTCATACTGACATTATTCTTCTTAAAAATCGGAAAGTCGCCTATTATAGAGTATGAAATCCAAAAGATGCCAAGACTTCGAGGCGGCTTTTTGACTTTGCTAGACCAATTCATTTATAATAGTACCCGAACAACTGAATAAAAATTTAATTAAACTCGGAGTTACACCGGCAGAAGAAAAACGTATAGTTTTTGGAATGGTTTCCGAGATAATTCTGAAGTGCTTTTTATTTTCAGATTGCCTATCAGGATTCAAAATTTTTATTTCTAGGAGGGGTTCAAAAAATTTCAACCATCGGATTTTACATTCAAACGACGATACGTATATTTTGCTCTCTCCGCTAATTGATACGAAATGTAGGCGATTCTTTTTAAATTTTTTATCGATCGTCTCAAGTATTGCATATTGATAATAAGGCGCCGTCGTTTCAAAATTAGAAAAGGCGCCTTTTATGAGTTAAAAGGAAGCCTGACTGAAATTTGAGGCAGATTAGTGTTCTTTATTTACTCATAGCAGAAGGATATGGTGGTTCAAAAGTCTGAAAACAGTGAATTTATTTCGCCAACAGGTGAAAAATCGAAATTTCGATACTGAGTGATTTCGCTCGTGGAATCGGAATGGGCTGATCAGATTAGATTTCCGGTCAAAAAGTCCTTATATGAGAAATGAGGCCGAACTTCGAATTTAAAAAAATGCAAACCCATCTTATTTATTGCCGATTCGGATTAAGCGGAAAATTTTTCATCCGAATTGGTAAAAAAAAGTTTTAGTCCATATTTGGGCACTATATACAGCGTTATTTGTTCAAAACTCCGGAGACGTTTATTCTGATCAGGATGCAAAAATTCATATTTCGATACTGAGGTTCTTAGTGATTTTTGAACCCATCAGATTTTGGGTCTGGAAAGGCTTATTCGAGATGAGAAGTCCAACATTGCAATTTCAAATGCAAACCTTCCTTTTTAATTTCAAATTTGGATATAGTGGGAGAATTTACATCCGAATTGTTTGAACAAATATTTTTTCGTAGGCTTTATCCTTGACAATTCAAAGTTTGTCCTCTCATCACGCATAAGCCCCATAGGGGCCAAAATATGATATGCCCAATCGATTCCTTGAGAAAAATTACTGACTAATTCACTATTAGAAAATAAATTTCCGCATCCTGGTATGAATGATCCCGCAGATTTTTGAACAAAAATGCTTTATAGGGCCTAATTATGGTCGAGAAAATTTTTTGGTTTCAACCGATTTTGTTTGAAATATTTCCCGCTAAATCAAAATCTGCAATGAAAAAGACTAGTTTGCATTCGAAATGTCAAAAATAGGTCTCATATCTAGTATGAGGCCCTTTTGATTCGAAAATCTGATGGGCTCATTCGATTGCTCCCGTGAAAAAAATTTTATGAGGTCAAATATCAAATCGAAAACAGTAAAAAACTGTACATGTAATCCGGATAACATAATGTTAATTTTTTCTTACATGAGAGAGCTATGTTGCCTTGGGAGCAGAAATTAGTAATAATAAAAATCCAGGACGCGCTAATTCTCTTTGAAACGGAATTAATTCATTTAACCTCTACTCAGAGCCGGGGCGGCGAAATTTTATTTCGCCGGGGCGGCAAAATGTCTAGCAGCGGCCCTGGGCTAAAGACTTGATGACGGTATGCCGATGATGTTTTCGTGATTTGACAACATGGCAAAGAAGAATCAAGTGGTTTCAGAAAAAAGTCACACAACAATCGATATCTAAATATATATTCAAATCAGTCAAATGAGTGGTATTATAAAAACACTTAACGGTGGGGCTCATTTAATTTAATCTACAAATGAAATAAGAAATAATTAAATTAATTTCATTAAAAGTATTCTTGAGGATAATAAATATCCAACGAATTTCATTTGAAAAATTATTTCAAATTTAGAGAGTATAATGATAATCAGGGACCAACAAGAAACCGTCAAGAATAAACAATGTCATTTAATTTGATTTCTCATGTTCATGGACTTTCAGGAAAAATTCAAAGAATTGGCTCTAAATTCCATATGAGAACCGTTTTCAAAACACGAAATGATTTAAGATCTAAACTTACAAAAACTAAATCTTCAAATAAGAAATTGTATTTACAATATTCCTTGTATTTATGGAAAAACCTATACCTACACGAGAAACATCAATACCTTTCGAAATTAGAAAATTAGAATAACATAAAATGTAGAGATATTGGTAGATCGCGATCTACCAATTGACTTCCAATAGGCGATCACATGATGGATTGGAATAACACGAAAAATCTAATGATGGAACCTGACAGTTATAAAAGAATGATAATCTGTTAAATTGTTCGGTGAGTGTGGATCGTATTTGGAATGATTTGTTGAAAATGGAACTGATTTCAGGGAATTTTGAAATGAAGAAGCAATTTCACCATCATAGTTATTAATATTAATTTATGATCATCATGGATTGGTGAATGTCAATTGGGAAATCAATAATTCTCAATATTACGTAAAGCTCATGTTGAGAAATCGTCTGAAAAGGGAGTCTGATATAAACTCCGAAACGTTACAAAGCTTGAGAGTTCGAAGTGTTGCCCCAATGAAGTTTTATCGTTTCTCAAATACATTCAGAAATATTCTGTGCTTCTTCCCATAGGAATTCAAAATCGCTCAGGATATTTTTCCAATTATTGATTTTGGAGATGTTAAAATTCTCCCAAGAATTTTTGGTTCTGAAAATTGGGTGCATCCAATAACGGCAGGACCTCTGTGTTTCCGTCGTCTTTTGACTAAATAACTTGACTCTAGTCATACATACATAGTACATACAAGTGCTCCGGATTCAGAGCATATTGCACTCAATGCTAAAAGAATACGAACGATGTAATTTTCGAAGACAAACTATGGGCTTTGTTGGTTATATCACCAGGGCCGTCTTTAACCTCTTGGAGGCCCTGGACACATTAGGATAATGGGGCCCCTGACCACATACAAAATACAAATACATGGGAATTCCTTACCGCTGAGTAGGCTTATTCACGACACACAAAGACACGGTATGCTAATGCCGTAATATAATTTAATTAAAATCTCGAGGGATTTTTGCCGATTTTCGGTATTCGAAAGGGAGAAGGGTGGCACAAAATTCGGCCTCCGCCCATTGGGGGGCCTCTATATATCTATTATTCATGATAACATTTCCCTGAAGTTTTTCAGAGGAAAATAATGAAAAAAAAATCATAAAAATAATTTATATATTGAATAATAAAAATTTCTAAACAAAATAGTGTAAGTTCTGATATAAAAAAAACTAGAAACTAAACCATTTCCAATTGTAATTCAGAAATCGTCAATTGACATTCAGAAAACATCACTTGTATTTCAGATTAGTCAATTGTATTTCAGAAAACATGAAATGTTATTCAGATTTGTCAATTGAAATTCAGAAAATATCAAATGAAATTCAATTGAGTGATCTGAAATGCATTTGATGTTTTCTGAAATTCAATTGACTTATCTGAAATTCAATTGACGCTTTCTGAAATTAAAGTCACTAATCTGAAATACACTTGACGATTTCTGAATTACTCTTGGAAATGCTGTAGAATTTGAAAAAATTTATATAACAAAATTGTATTCACCTTTTTTTTTGTGCAAACATATCAATCAACTTGTCGATAACCAAGCTTCTGGCCACCTCTTGTCAATAGCTGAGTAAGCTTAAAAATGCGACACGTTTAAGGAGAGTCCCGAAAAGCTTGGCGGTATCATTGAGTATAAATATATTAATACTCAATGGCGGTATATTAAAAAACCCTTGAAAACAGGGTAGCACATGGAGTAATTGAGTGATAATTACAATTTCGAATTGAAATACTGGAAAACTCATATGTTTTTTTTTTGTTTAATTTAGGAGTATTTCTCTATTTTTCAGGAATGATAATTGTACCTTCTTTGTATGAGTTTTGTTCATTATATCATGAGAAAAATCTCGCGAACCGGCAAGTTCAATAGAATGAAACTATTGGGGCGTCATTTGATGATTTTAGTTTGGCTTGGAGGCCCCTTTGGTGCCGAACCTCCCCGCACCGCGAGTTCTGCGGGTCTATAACAATATAGGGAAATTTTCTATGAAATGGGAAATTTCCAAACGTCATTGACGAAATCTTCGATCCTTTCGGTTCGGAACAATTGATCTGAGCGGGGCCCCTATGCATCTCGGGGCCCTGGGCACTTGCCCAAAGTGCCCTAGGCGAAAGAGGGGCCTGTATATCACTGAATGGAACGCAAGAAGCCGCAACCGTCGCCGCTGCCAGTGGACGAACCCTGCAGCCCATTGCCGCCTGTGTTGTAGCAGCTACGAACGCTTGTTTCGCGTGAGCGCGTTGCCGCCCACAGATAACAAAGTAAAATAGATCGGACACTGACGTTCTATGATGAAAACAACTTTTTTAAACCCCAAGCGGTTGTTGTCTCAACTAGCATAGTACAGGTTACTACTTTATCACATTTTTCGGCAGGCTTGGCGCGAAATTCAAATTACGTTCTTATTTTTCATTTAAGGATTTTCAGTAGGCTAACCTTTTCTGAATTCTAAGCAATTGAAAACAATAGTCCTTCACAAATATATATTTATTACTGTTCTCCATACAAAAATATACAAATATAATATAAATATACAGAAAATGAGGTAATTGTCTACACTGACCCGAAAATCTCAAAAATTGACGAAAAATTCAGTAAGCACTAACCTTGATATGCAGAATCTGTTTTCAGGTCTTGGTTTTTTTTCTAAAATACTCAAAGTCATTGAGGGTTATCCTAAACAAACACTTAATTCTTCAAGTCTGTGACGTGGACTTTTTGTCATTATGAATACAAAATTCTCGATTTTTTCTTAATTTATAGCCTTCTTTATTACGCCTGAAATGGGATCTGTAGCGCGTGTACGCTCGAAGCGCTTACTCTATTTAAGAGGTAAAATCCTTTCCGCGTAGAGAAATTCGTTGGATATAGATCCTCCTCAAGAATATCTTTAATTACATCATTTCTTTTTTTCAGTTGTACATGAATTAAATGATCCCTATCATGAAGAGTTTCCATAAAAGCTGTTTTAACACTCATTTGATATTGGTATGTGTGTGTTATTTTTCTGAACACTTGTCTATCATATGAATGAAATTCAAGGAATTCTTGAGGAAGACTTGCTGACGTTTTGTCGATGATGTTTTCGTGATTTGTTAACATGCCAAAGAAGAATCAAGTGTGTTCAGAAAAAAGGCGCAGAACAATCGATATCTAAATTTATATTCTAATTGGACTAATGAGTGTTGAAACAGGTATTATAAAGACACTTAAGGGTGCGGCTCATTTGATTTAATTTACCTGAAAATGAAATAAGAAATAATGAAATTAATTTCATTAAAAATATTCTTGAGGATAATCAATATTCAATGAATTTCATTTAAAAAACCATTCCAAATTCAGAGAGTATGATAATAATCAGGTACCAACAAGAAATCTCCAAGAATAAACAATTTCATTGAATTTGATTCCTCCTGTTCATGGACAAAGAATTGGTTATACATTCAATATGAAAACCATTTTCAAAACACGGAATGATTTGAGATCTGTACTTCAAAAACTTACTTCTCTTTGAATAAAAAACGAAGATAAAAAAATTGTATTTACAATATTCCCTACATTGTGGAAAAACCTTTACGGGAGAATCATCAAGACGCTTCGAAAATAGAAAATAAGAATAACATAAAAAATTGAGATATTGATAGATCGCGATCATGTGATCGTGTGATCAGATGATGGATTGGAATAACACGAAAAATCTAATGATAGAACCTGACAGTTATTAAAGAAACATCAACGAGTCGGCTTGGATATCCTTGGGTGAAACTGATAATCTGTTCGGTGGGATCGTATTTGGAATGATTTGTTGAAAATGGAACTGATTTCAGGGAATTTTGAAATAAAGTAGCAATGTCACCATCATAGTAATTAATATTAATCTATGTTCATCATGTATTGACAAATGTCACTCTCGCTACAAAAGTGACACAACTCAAAATCAAAAGTCGCGAATATTCAAATGCTAAATATTTTCTAATTAATTGGAAACATGAAATAGACACAAATTTTGATACGTAGGTATCTATATGATATATGGAGGACCCACTGATGTGGGTAAAAATTTTCCATGATTTAATCTAGGCTCGTTTTCTGATCTAATTTATAGCATGAACTGAAAAAAGTAAATTTTGAGTTGTGTCACTTTTGTAGCGAGGGTGCGAAATGTCAATTGTGAAATGAAAGATTCTCAAGATTCCGTAAAGCCCATGTTGAGAAATTGTCTGAAGAGGGAGTCTGACATATCCTCTGAAACCTTACAAAGCTTGAGAGTTAGTGTTGGGTAACACTTGTAAGAGGCGGTACATGTGTGTCGGACACGACCCAGAAATGTAAGAGCGGCTCACTTTGAAAAACGTTATCACCTCATTTCAAATGTCCCACTAAGCGACTACGCATCACGCATCTGTGGGGTGATCGAGCGAGGAGGATGGTACGACGGTTTATGTTACGATTCGGGAGAGCCGAAAGACGCAGAGAGCGAGACCGTTTCAGGTAGTCGGAGATAGGAGATACAATTGAATGATGTAGTGGCCTAGGGGGGCGGGGTTCGGAAGTCAAGAGTCTCGGACTTTACAAACACATCGGATCGATCGATCGTCGCCATTCTCCCATTCTCGAGTCTCAACTTTCGATCTCGACTCAATTTAGATTTAGGAATAGGAACGAGAGGAGAACGGCGATACTTGTCCGAGATCACAAGATCCTGCAAAATGGTGGTATACTAAACGAGAAGCATACCCTAGATTGTATGAAGTTTTTAATAAAATATTTTGTATACTACCGACGTCCGTTCCTTCAGAAAGATTATTTTCGAAAGCCGGTCAAATAATTGTTGAACGTAGGAACCGATTGAGCGGCATTAAGGTGTCACAAATTTCATTCTTGAGTTCATATTTATGATAATTATTTTTCAATAACTGTTATTATTCATGTCTTCTTATGTTTCGTTTTTTATGCAAGTTTCATTTTATTTATATTTTATTGAAATACATATACATATTTTCAATATATATTTCCCGCTTTAATTTTTTGTTTGGGTCTATATATCCGCTGAAAACAATGAAGAATAACGGATTAAGGTATTATTATGGTATTATAATAGTTCAATACCTCCCCAAACCTTGAAAGTATAATCGGGATGATACTGTCATCTTCAGATACTGACATTAAGAGAGTCTTCCGGGCTTATTGGCCGTGGTCTATTAGGAATTATTTCACCTAACGTTTCGCCCACAACTGCGGTAGGCATCTTCAGAGGATTCTCGGTCTTAGATTGTAACTCGACCGCTGAATTTCCGAAAGTGATGCTGGATTCGATCCGTTGGCCCCACTTATACCCTGATCATTGGCGGGAGAAGGTAGTGGGTTTGCGCGCTCGATGTTGATTGGTCTATCGCTCCCACTTCGTATTGGCTTGATTTTGGTCTTTTCCAACACCGGCAACCATGCGCTATGTACCAAAGGAGTTTCTTCCCTTCTGTTCATATTGTTCTTATGTTTATATATCTCAATGGCTTCCATGTTCATCCTAGGATAGAAACTTTTGATGTTTGGAATAGCTTCTGCCTTTGAAAAAACAATATTGTGTCCATCTGTCCGAGCATGTTCCGCTAGTGCGGATTTTTCTGTCTGATTGAGTCAACAGCATCGTTCATGCTCCTTAATTCTCGTATTGATACTTCGCTTCGTTGTACCAATGTAGACTTTGCCGCAGTCACAAGGTATCCTGTAAATACCGGGTTGAGAGAGTGGGTCGACTTTGTCTTTGGTAGTTCTGATCATTTGGCCAAGTTTTTTCGGAAATTCAGCGGTCGAGTTACAATCTAAGACCAAGAATCCTCTGAAGATGCCTACCGCAGTTGTGTGCGAAACGTTAGGTGAAATAATTCCTAATAGACCACGGCCAATAAGCCCGGAAGACTCTCTTAATGTCAATATATCCGGTCGTGAAAGCCTGATACTATTTATCTTTAGATACTGTCATCTTCTGTTCATGTTGAATTTATAAATTGTTATGACAACTTTAGAACAATTCGTTCCTGAACTAACAGTCACACTGGTTACAATGTACTTCAAATTTTTGGTTGAATGAGAATATATTATCACGGTAAGATTCAATTATTTCGTATAACTACCTTCATATTCGGTGTAATTTGTAATTCGAATCAAAGAAATATTACGCGACCTTCCACTCTCACCAGTCTCACCCGCTCACCGTCCCTCTATTTTCAATCCCAACTTCCAACAGTTGAAACGCATTCTGAATTTGTGTGCCTTCCCCACCGCTTCAACTTTAACTCTAACATCTAACATCTAACGTTACGACGTAATTCCCCTTTTGCATCGGTCCAGTTCCAGTTGCGAACGACACAGTATGTAGTAGAGCAAATTTTGTCTCGACTGCCTATCGCGTCACGAACGCCCGGAACGCCTCGCCTCATTGGAAATTGAAAGTGGTACACTGTACCACTTGAATACAAAAGTAAGGCACCTCTTACAAACTCAATTTCAAACCGTATACTACCCAACACTACTTGAGAGTTCGAATTGTTGTCTCTATGAAGTTTAATCGTTTCTCAAAGACATTCAGAAATGTTCAGCTCAGGAATTTTTTTCGAATTATTGATTGTGGAGATGTTTGAATTCTTCCAACAAATTTCTGGCTCTGAAAATTTTGTGCATCCAATAACGTCAGGGCCTCTGTATTTCCGTCGTCTTTTGACTAAATAACTTAACCGTCGCCGCTGCCAGTGGACGAACCCTGCAGCTCATTGCCGCCTGTGCTGAAGCAGCTACAAACGCTTGTTTCGCGTGAGCGCGAAGCCGCTTGAATACGCTTCCAGTGGACGACCGGGCTAAAATATCCTCAATTCCAAACACTGAATGCAATAAACGCTGCAAAAAGATTGCCAACTCAAATTAGGAAATTTTGTTAAATATTGTTTCTTCAATATGACGGATTTAGGTCAAAACCGTTTCTCTACTAAATTAGAAATATTTTTTTTTAAGAAGTATCTTGATTTATGACACACACTTTGACATATATTTTCTGTTTTATTCCTTAGTTATGTTGCTCTTCTTTATTTCATGGAATCTGTATGCAAAAATAAGGCCCATTTTTTATCAAACGAAAAATATTTTCTGAAAATTTTGTTCCTTTTATTCTGTAAAATTGACCCATGTTAGGCATGAGCAGTTTCCATATTATGAATCTCATCAAAGTGGTCAGTAATTAATTTTAATTTTTCATCTACCCAACATTCAATCATGTATATTACTTTATTTGATAGAATCTGCTTTTTTCGTGAAAAATATCTTGTTTCATGATGCTTGGAAAATCAACTTTAATTTCTCATAACTTTGATTCCCAATATTTACTCATTTCACGGAATAAAAAGAAATATTTTTCAGAAAAAATATTTTTTCTGATGAAAATGAGCCATGCCCTCGCTTCCCGATTCCATGAAATAAAGAAAACAACGAGTAGTGTTTCTCCAAGTTTCAAGCAACATCAAGATACTCTTCATGAAAAAAACAAACTCCATAAAATCTACTTAATTGAATGTTTGGTAGTTGGAAAAAAAGTTAATTACTCCTCATTCTGTTGAAATTCATCATTTTGAATTTTTTTTACCGAAACGGATATTATACCATAATATGTATAACGGTTTCCTGTTAATTCAATGTCCAGTTGGAAAAATTTTCGATGGATTTCCGCCCCCCCTCAAAAAATTTGGCTTCGGCCCGTCCCTGGCCTTAGCTTTTACTTCATGTGGATCCAGAACCGACTTCCCCATGTGGATGGTTCTTAGTTCCGCCAGCTGCATACCATGTGTTCAGCCGTTTCTTTTTCTGATCCATATAGCCTGCAGGTTTCATCTGCTAATTTTTCCATGCGATACAAAAGATATTTGTATCGACAGTGTCCCGTCTGCAGACCCACCATTACTCGAAGCTCAGCTCGTGACAGCTTTATGAGCTTCCAGGTGTAGGTCAGCGAGAATTCCACAAATCTCTTGGCTTGGGCAAGTCTAGGAGTATTTCTCTAGAACGTTATTTTGTTTGCCACTTCCCATTGTTGGACCGCTTTCTTGTATTGGTCTTTTCCCAGCCCACAGAAAGGTTCAGGTCCAACAGGCTTCAGCCTTGAAGCTTTCTTCGCGAGTACGTCGGCTATTTCGATTCCTTCAATTCCACAATGTCTTGGTATCCATAGTAGAGTATTTCCGCCCTAACTAATTTAATACATATCACGCTGAAATAACGCTGCCAACGCGCTTCAAACGCAACGTCAAACGCCTAATGTGTACTGGGGCTTAGACCATGTACACATTAGGAGTTAGGAAACGTGAGTTAGCCAAACGCACGTTTCAAAATACAAGTCACTAATTCAACTTGTATATAGGCCAAATTGTATATTATTCGTTGTCATAATTCATTGTAAGTGAATCTCCTTCATTGGGCTTTGCCTGTGGGGGTTCCCATTACTTAAATATATAAAAATAAATATTGTAATATAATTTAATATAATATAAGATAATTTAGACTAGCCTAAGATGCCAAGAGAACGTTAATAACTTCTAAATGGATAAAGCTGACGAATCTATTTCTCGGTATCTATAAGCGTAATTCCTTAACCCTGTAATATGGGCTTTACACGAAAATATTGACTCTGTATTATGCTGTCATCTGTGAAAAGCAGCATTAAGATTTCATCAGGACTCATCAGTATCACTCAGCTTTGATCAACTGGCCAACACTATGAAGGTCAGGACTAAATGCAATGCAAAGAGATAATGTTTTGTCGATTTTGCACTAACCTACAGAAGTTTGATTTCTTATGTAAGTGGTTCAGGGTTCCTAATTTCTATAAATATGCATTCATACGTTCGACATATTTCTGTTATGTAGTTATCCCTGAGTTTCGGCAACGTCAACTAAATTTTGAAGCTCCTTTAGAATTTTAATCATCCTTTAAACGAAGTATCCATGGCTTTGGAATATCCGATTTAATGAAGGATTCAAATTGTAATGGATCAGTGACTTTTAATTGACGTTTCTGCAACTCAAGGTGAGAGTAATAAAGATAGAAGTGAACAAATGTTAGTTACATCTATAATGAACTGAAGTTTATGATTTGAGCACTTTTGTACAATTAAAATCACATAATGTAACAAACAGATAGTGGCAAAACAATGGCCACGATTCAAAATGATTTGTGAGAATCAAATATCAATTGAATTCCTCAAATCACTTTCGATTAAAGATTTTACTTGTATCGCCCCATTCGATACACCTATTTTTTTCATAAATAATACTCTTCATTCTGAAGTGATAAAGATATTAAAAAAATTAAACTTGATTCAATTACGACTCATGTTGAGTTGGACAATCGTCGGTAAAGTTATAAATACCTATTTCTCAATTGATAGTCCAACTCCCTATGATATAGCTTCATCATTCATAATTCCACGAATAGACTGTGACTGTAGTGTGCAAAATTTTGCAATACATACCTTATAAACATCATAAAATCCAATAATTTTGTCAAAAGTACTATACAAATCATTCAAAAAGTCTACAACCTAGAAAACAAAATTTATTCAGGAATGATTACTCATTACAACAGTACTAAAAGTCTTACTTGCATTGGTGTACTTTTTGCACATAAAGAAGTGAATCCAACTATATCACTGAAATATATAGTTACGCACTCAAATTGTTCTGGCTGGACTAATTCTCCGGCCATCAACTGTTGAGCGACGGGTCTTGGCAGAACCTGATAGAGTAACTCTTCTGACCTTCGTTTTTCCTGACTAAGTTCATCAGTTTTCTCGCTCACTAATGCCTCCAGATTGGTTGCATATTGTTCCATTCGTTTGAGCAAATCGTCCATCAAGTTTTCACAGAAATCTCTGAAATATTTGTGAAGGATAAACGACCCAAGAAACATTGATAACTACCTATTCAAATTATAGATATCTTAAACATCCATGACTAAATAATAATGATAATATTCATTTATTCACAAAGATAACCTCTTAAAATCATTCAAAAAACAATAAAGGGTCATAGTGCAAACTTGTCATAAGAAAGGAAAAACAACAGCAGACTAGAAACTATGTCTGCAAAATTCTGATACTGTGTATGGTTCTATCTTGAGTAAAATTTCGATTCTATTTCTCCTGAAACTTGCTTCATTCGTTATATTTTGGATAGTATATAGAAGATTATACATTTTCAAAGACATATATAAAAAAGTTTTTCTGAGTTGTTGTAAGGTTATGCTTCGGAAGCATGTGATTTCTACCTATTGTCCTGTCTGAAGACTTGCTGAATAATTGAAATAAGTGTTTGTTTTTGAAATTGAAAACGAGCCTTAAATTTTTTCCTGCAACTCTCACGGAAACGCAGACCCAACATCATTTTTTTGCAGCGGAATATTCTGTCAATGTCGCTTGCTCCTTCCCAGAATACAATTCCGGGCTCATTGACCGTGGTCTATCAGGAATTATTTCACCTAACGTTTCGCCCACAACTGCGGTAGGCATCTTCAGAGGATTCTTGGTCTGAGGTTGTAACTCGACAGCTGAATTTCCGAAAGTGATGCTGGATTCGATCCGTTGGTCCAACTTATACCCTGATCATTGGCGGGAGAAGGTAGTGAGTTTACGCACTCGATGTTGATTGGTCCATCGCTCCCACTTCGTATTGGCTTCATTTTGGTCTTTTCAAACACCGCTATGCGCTGCGCTATGTACCAAAGGAGTTTCTTCCCGTCTGTTCATATTGTTCTCATGTTTATATATCTCAATAGCTTCTATGTTCATCCTAGGATAGAAACTTTTGATGTTCGAAATAGCTTCTGCCTATGAGAAAACAATATTGTGTCCATCTGTCAGAGCATGTTCAGCTAGTGTGGATTTTTCTGTCTGATTGAGTCGACAGCATCGTTCATGCTAGCGAAGTATCAATACGAGAATTAAGGAGCATGAACGATGCTGTCGACTCAATCAGACAGAAAAATCCGTGTGGATTTTTCAGAGCATGTTCCGCTAGTGTTAGCGGAACATGCTCTGACAGCATCGTTCATGCTAGCGAAGTATCAATACCTACGAGAATTAAGGAGCATGAACGATGCTGTCGACTCAATCAGACAGAAAAATCCGTCTGAAGGTTTTGGCTCCTAACAAATTGATGCTCTAATTTATGGTTTATGCAGGGGATCTTCTCTTGTATTATTCAATGAAATTGTTCCAGAGTTTTGGGTTGAATTTTCAGCAAAAAGTAGAATCCTCCTGTAATATATTCCAATCGAAGGAAAATGATGCGCGCTCTAATTATCGAAAATATTTCCTGTAGAAAATATGATTGGTTGTTAAATTTTTTTTTGGTAGATCCAATTAGAGTTTGCACCATTTCTTCAAGATCCTCTACTTCTAATTATCTCGATATTTGTCTTTATTGACGCAAAGTAAATATTCCAACATCCAGGTCTAATCTTTTTTTTTTGGAAATTTTGTATTCCTTGAAATTATCTATTCCCTCTCTAAGCGAGAAAATAGGTAGGTTTTTCACTGAACGTTCTGATTTGACTTGATCGATGATCGCTAAACAACTTTCATCACTTTCCTCAAAAATATACCTCCTCATTATATTCTGATAAAAACTTTCTACATAAATGACGCGAATTTGACACTTTCCATTGGAATAGCTGCTTAATTGTCCTCGTGTGAATGAATGTCTCACTTTCATGGAATGTCTCAATGGATTGGCTTAATGGAATGCCCTGTCAATTGTACCTGTGTGAATGCTCCATGAGATATTGGATCACGCCGTGCCACTGCCACTATTTGAATTATCCAAGAAAATTCATTATGAAGGCATACCGCCGATATTGTATCAGCAAGAGTGAAATGATATTTTTCTCAGTTCTAAGTTCTTCATGTTTAAATTGTACTAACTTCATAATACTCCGCAATGTTATTCGGATGTAATCAAAATTGGGTCTTTCTTCTGGATTATCGCTCCAACATTTCTCCATTAGATCCAACAGATCTTCAGGACAATCCCCGTTTTCTATTGCCGGTCTGAACGGTGGATTTTCTTTTGATGCCACCCTGGATATTATATCTGAAATCGAGAAAATATAACAGAAATAACGAAAAAATGTTTCTCTCAGAGATATTTCGCAATGTGTACGATATTTTTCACGGACGGGAGATCGCAAGTACACCAACCTTGAAGCTCGATATATTGTTTAGCCGCAGCGAATGGTCCTCCCCTCACTATAATCTCTTCCAGTATTATTCCGAAGCTGTATACATCGCCCTTTTGCGTAGCTGGATTTCCTGGAATAACAGTGAGAGGGAGAAGTTCAGGAGCTACCCAAAGCATTTCTGAAAAAGGTTAGAAGATCATGGTGAAATCTTAATGAACAAGTAGTTTTTTATTTCAAAACATTCAATTTAGTTCTATCAAACATGCAGAATATACAACTCTACGATATTCTGCGATTTCAACTCACTCTCATAATATGCTGAATTCCTCACGATTTGGTGAGACGTAGTCAGAGTTGGTAGACCAAAGTCGGAAATTTTGAGCACAAATCTGCCATCAATCAAACAGTTCGTAGATCTGAGCTTGCCATGTACTGTCACATCCGAACCGTGGATATACACCATACCCTAGAAAGAAGCACAATATTTATGTAGTTCATCGAATCTCGATACCTCACATTCAATGTTCCTGGTTCCATCTTATTGCGATTTCCTAAAAATATCCCGACAGTACCTGAACGAGAAACTCTTATTGAGACTTGTCAAAATCATCCCGAATGTATCCAGAAAAAATTTCGACAGTATGTTCTTTAATTATTATTTATCCCGATCTTTTGAAAAAAGCATAGACATAAAATGTTCCGAAGTTAACTGAAATCTTGAACACAGAATGGTTCTCATAATTTATTCTCGATGTGGTAGGTAGAAATGATATTGAATTAGATCAATCATTCATAGGTATCTTCTCAGTATTATTTAGGTAATTAATATTCTCGTAGAAAATTCCCATTCACACCAACCTTCATTCGCTCACATAAAAGTCATCAACAAGTATTTTCAATTTTGGAAAATATTTGCTTTTTCTAAGAATACCTATAAGTTTTGGTATTTTTTATTATGTTTGCATCACATATTTCCAGAATTTTTTCACTAGCAATACCTACGTATTTTTCAATTTGGACGCTCCAAAGCACACGCAAGAACAAAATAGTTTACACGCACCACTCCAAACCGCACGAAAGCACGCGTGATTTTCGCGCGCGACTGAATCGCGCGCGGAATAGTGTGACTCCTAAGTTACCCATATTGGCTTTTGGGCCTATTGACTAACAAAAGTCCCCTAGTTTTTCTTAACCACATCTATAAACTCCTGGTTGTATATTTTTCAGATACAATTTTCCCATAAAAATGAAGAGGATTTGTATAAATCAATGAACTGCGTCACGAAGTCCCTATCGAAACCCGAGCGACTACACAAACGCCGCTTATCGAGATGAAATAATCGCGCGAGTAATCGCTAGCGAAAGTGTGTGCGAATTTTCACGCGTCTAAATCTCAAGCGAAAGGTTTCCCACTGTCATGCATTCGCGAGCGATTGGCACAGGGCGTTCCAGTCGCGTAGGAAAGATCGTTAATGTAACTGTACCTATTGGCGTATCATCGGAAAGGGCAAATCGACGATATCCAAAAGCGATATCTGATTGAAATATTACGGTTTTTCTTCAGTATCCTATTGCCGGATCTGCAATCGCAGTAGTGCCTCTTTCAAGAGGCGGCTCATGTGTCTCGTACATGACGCAGAAATGTGAGAGCGGCTCTCTTTCAAAATTTGTACCACCTCAATTCGAATGTCCCACTAAGCGACTACGCATCGGTGAGGCGATCGAGGCGAACGGTATGGAATTACGAATTACAATTGCGCGTGAGCCGAAAAAGGCGATAAACTCCCGAGACCGATCCAGATGAGAAGAATCATGATGCAATGATGTTATAACAGAATTTGGGTTGGTTTTTTGAGGCGGCTCCTTTGACCGCTCTTATAAAGCTAATGAACAGGGAGTTTACACCACAATGTGAATATAGTCAAATGACCCTCATAAATGTTGATGTTATCGTGATATTTTTTTCACCACTGGACTGTCTTCTCTTGAGCTCCCTTCGCAGTGAATCGAGCTCGGCCACCTGACTCTTCGTTTTGTCGTCCCGCAGTACGATATCGCGAAAATTTCTATTTGCTAAGAGACGAGATTTATTTCTTAGCAGACCAGAGACAACTCGAGGATTGGAGAATCTCAACCTCAACCAAGCAGGTCGAGATTTATCCTTGGATGGTAAGCGATCGACGCTAAGCAGGTTTTGACTAGCCGAATCTGATATTCAGTCAACAATAGCAGAGGCAATGGAAACATCATTAGATGGGTCAGTCCCCTCTGGGACATTGAGCGCCAGAAGGTTATGGGACTTTTCAACACGCTCAAGAACCTCAGGAATGACAAGTGACTGTGGACCAGTGGAGGAAAGTCACCCGGCTTGACCTCACTTAGACCCCACGAAATATCCAATATTTTGTCCGATAATACCAATTGCTCATTCTGGATCAACTCAATCTGGGATCGTTGAGAAGCAAGAGCCGATTCATGGTCAGACAGGGTCTTGCAATGCTGAGACAGAGTCTCCGTACACGCGGAAAGCTGTTCGAACAAATCGTTCTGTCGTTTTTCAATCCTCCCAACACTCGACGACAAATCAATCATCCGCTCCATCAGCATGTTGAAATGTTGGATAGTCAAAGGTCCATTCGATGGTACCTGGGGAGCGGGTTGACGAGATGGAGATGGTGAAATCGGGCGTCCACCCCAGAGTTACTGCGCAACATACGTTCGCTTGTAGTACAAGCGGAACAGCAACACACATTAGCAGCTCCCTTCAAATAATTCAACTCCCTGTCGGTTAAATTTACGCAAGCCATGTGAAAATCCTTGCCACATTTAACGCACGAAATATGTTTCTGTTGTCTATGAAATAACATGCATGAACTGTGACTTAATATACAGGGTGAGTCGGGTGGAACGGACCAAACTTCAGGTGTGTATTCTTCAGGTCGAAATAATTTAAAAAAACTCATATATTATTATCCGATTTTCATTTGTTTTCAAACTATAGCGTCATTATAAAAAAAAACAACATTTTCTACATTAAAATGGTTTCATTTATAGCATTATTTTAATAAATGCTCAAAAATCCCGCCATCAACCTCCAAACACATTCGACTTCGTCTGCGATGGGCTCTTGTTGCTTTTCTGATTGATTCGTGTCTTTCTTTAATAAGCAATGCCGCATTTCTAATGCGTCGAATTAGGGCATCCCGAGTGTTAACTTTTACTTTGTATACCTCGTTCTTGAACCAGCCCCACACATAATAGTCCAGTGGTGTGAGGTCTCTAGATCTTGGAGGCCAACTAATAGGACCACCGCAACCAATCCATCGTCCGCGAAACTCTTGATCTAAATATTATTTGACCTGACGAGCGAAATGCGCGGGAGCTCCATCGTGCTGATAATTCATTTGCATTCGGATGTTTAAAGGAAGGTCCTCCAGTAATGCTCATCTCGCGAAAAAAATTAGTCAGCACCTATAGCATTTGTGATAAGAAGCGATAAACAAAAAAAAATTATTTATTTGAAATATTCTAATTACCCTATAGTTCGAAAACAAATGAGAATCGGATAACAACATATGAGTTTTTTTAAATTATTTCGACCTGCAGAATACACACCTGAAGTTTGGTCCGTTCCTCCGATTCACCCTGTATATAGGTGAAAAAAAAAGAACTCTGAATAAAAGAATCAACTCTCACAGAAGTGATTGTAAGGTGACAAGAGGTAACACACCCTTACATTGGTTTCCAATTGCGTAAGTACAAGGAAAATTGTGCCCCACGTTGGGCGCCATTTGTGTAAGGTGACAGAGATATCACACCCTTTCACATTGGTTTCCAATTGTGTAAGTACAAGGAAAGTTGTGCCTTACGTTGGTCACCAATTATGTAAGGTTAAGATAGAGATATAATTTACTATAAGTAATATTTTAACGATAGTTGCTCCAGCTAGTCAGGGCATGAGACCACCTTACATTGAGATGAGATAAAAGGAGATAAGATGCTTCTACTCAGGATAATGATAATCAAAACTTGAACAGTTGAGATTTGTTCTTCTCTGATGACAACAGCTATTTACAATGTCTAATATTAAGGTTAAAACAATTTTGTACGAGGACAAGAATATGTACAATTATGAACAATCTGTCAGAGAAACAATTCACAAACTCATAAATTCAAAAGTTCATAATTTCTAGAGTTCATAAATTCAAGAATTCATAAACTCAAGAGTTCAGAATTTCCAGAGTTCACAAATTCAACAGCGCTTTCGTTATCTGTTAACTTATCTGAATATAACGGTGCTGGATAAGGGAAGTGAGTTTCTTCAACGTTCGAACTCCTGGATCTCCTGGAAAACGTTGCAGCAAGAGGTGATGATCGTATTCTCTCAAACAGAAGCTTCGAGGTTTCAACTTCCTGCAACGTGTAGGAACTGAAGGCTTTGGTCTTTCCAAAGAGGCTTCAGATGTCTAGATCCCTTAAAAGAAACGTCGAAGGTCTAGCTCTCTTCACACAGGTGCCGGAGGCTCAGCTCTCTTCGGTAGATACGGAGATTTAGCTCCTTCGAAAAAGGATTCTGGATCTCTCCAAAGAAAGGTTTCTGGAGACTCAACTCCTCCCAAAAAGGCAATTTCTGATAATTGCCTAAGCTAACTATTTCAAACCAGAACAAAGGAACAATTAACTGCTTTTCTCGACACAACGTCAGAGCTGCGAAATAACGGTCTTGCTTCTGAAGCGGTACGAATTCGACTGACTCGCCGGTCGCGCACGACTTCGTGTTTCGGGATTCAAAATGGTCCGGGAACCCACGAGATCTATGGCGGTAAATTTAAACGTTACATGATATCAAAAGAAGAATGAATAGTTTTGCCTTGGCTAAACATTCGATAGATAACGGACACAATCCAAATTTTGCACAAGTGAAGGTTATAGACGAAGAACGAAACATGTTGAATAGAAGATTCTTGGAATTATTTAGAATAAATCAGCATTCCCAAACGATGAATTCCAGAAAAGACCTAGAGGGAATAAGTTCAATTTACGCAAACTTATTAGAAATTGTTAAAAAAAACTAAAGAAGTTGTGAACAATGATGCCACAAGACTTGAAATGGATTAATTAAAGTGAAGGAGATGCCTCTGATGACACGGTAGTGGTATTTTCAACTTGATTTGTGTTGTGTTCTCTTGTACAGGCAAGGCTTGGAAGACTTTTCAGTGATTGTTTTAATCTCTTTATTTTGTAACCTTTTCATGTAGGACTTTGATTAATTTGTTATATGAGCTAGTAGAGGAAGGTTGTGAGATATTATTTGACCACAATGTCAGTGTGAAGAAAGATGTCAATCTCCAGCCTTATTCATGTTATCAAGCGTTAATTCCCATATTCTAAATGCTCTCTACCTCACTTACAAATTCTATCATTGGTAAAAATCCCAGTGTCTGTAAGTATTTCATGATTTTCTTTCATGCAAATAACTCACATGTGCTCATGTTGTTGTAGAACTCCTGAAGAAGAGAAAAATATATTCTCGAAAGCTCGAGCATTAAGACAAAAGAGTTTCACTTACGTTCTGCTGAAATCCCAAAAAACTGAACTTTTGATTATATATATATATATATATATATATATATATATATATATATATATATATATATATATATGGAAAAGATTTAACGGACATAACCCTCATTATTTATATATATATTATATATATATATATATATATATATATATATATATATATATATATATATATATATATATATATATATATATATATATATATATATATATATATATATATATATATATCGGGACACAAAAGAGATAACTGCACTTAAAAATTGATATTCAAAATTTTTTAACGCACAAACTTTCTTAGGGTTTTTGATGTCGCTCTTATGTTGTATAATCCTTCTTTTTAGTTGTTGTGAAGTCTGGCCGATGTATTTGAGATCACATGAGGCACATGGGATGTTGTATACAACTTGTCATACTTGTTTTCTTCCTCTTGTCCTTCACCCTTGAGAATAGTCTTCCAATGTTGGATTGGTTTCTTATCGCAACTTTCATCTTGTTGTCTCTTAATACGTTTACAATTTTATTCGTTAAACTAGGTATCAGAGGAAGAGATGCGTAAATAACCGGTTCTGTTTCTTCTTGTAATCCGCCGTTTATAATATCAGATATAGCAGCTACAGTATTACCATCCTCAGTTAGACGATTCCTATCCATTGTGTTGAAAAGCAACCTATTAAGTAAATGTTTTGGGTAGCCATTGTTCTGTAGAATTCCTTGTAAAAATTTGAGATTTTTTGTTAAAAACGTAGGGTGGGAAATATTTTTTATTCTCTGCTTCATCCCCAAAATCATATTAACTTTTTGTTTCATGGGATGGTTTGAAAGATAGTTTATATATCTTCCTGAGTTCATATTCTTTCTATACCAGTCAACTATTAATCTATTATCATCAGTTCGGATAACCTTTGTGTCCAAGAAAGGGACAGAATTGTCAGTTTCTTCTTCTAAAGTAAATTTTATACATTCATTAAAACTATTGAACATAATAGAGTAATCCGATAAAAAAGAAGATTTATCGATGTCACTGTTCATAGTTTTTTTGATTTGTATGTCAGATTCTGAAGTTTTGTTGATTCGAAAATTGTAGAAGTTTTTGATTTTGTACATGTCAAGTTGTGTTTTCAAACATTTGAATTTTCATGTTATAATTACCCATAATACTTTCTTGCATTCTTCATTGATTTGGATATCGCAGTTTATTTTTTAACCTCACCTATTCGGTAAGCTCCATGATTTCATTTTCTGATTTTTTCTATTTGTATCTTATCATGAATTTCAGAGTCCTGAAGAAGGATCAGTAATGGTCCGAAACGTTGACAGTGAATAAATGTAGGACACAAATAACTAGCCCTTTAATTTTCCACCTATCCCGTTAAAAAATTTTGAATATCAATTTTTAAGTGGAGTTATCTCTTTTGTGGATCTATTAGCATGGGATTTTATGCTGACATACGAAGGCGTTTTGGAGATGAAACTACCAGAATGCTGAAGTCATGGGCATCCATTAACATCAAACTAGCGTCTTCCAGAAATAGAAGAGTCTTTTTGTTAGAGTGCAAAAGACAGTATATATATATATATATATATATATATATATATATATATATATATATATATAAAATAGGTTTAGGAAGGTTTTTGGGAATCTCGGTCAATAAAAGATAATTTATCCATTATATATATATATATATATATATATATATTTACATCCCTACGCGTATAGCTCCTCCCTCAAGAATCCAGCAATAGGTCTTCCCCCAGAAGTCGTGCATATATATCAGATTTCTCTGCGAATATTGGTTATCTTATGAGGATAGATTGCAAATTCGTCAAAACATTGACAAGGAAAAATAATTTTCTTCAAACATTCTGCAATCAATAGGTCCTCCTGACAAAAATCCGGTTCTAGGTCTTCCGACTGTATATTCTTGATTCGTATTGCGGTCATTGAGTCTTCCGCAGTATACAAAATTTTTTAAGATGCGGTGGATAGTTCCTCTGGCGTATATTTACCTTTTTGTTTCGCAGTGGATAAGTCTTCCGACAACGTTGCCAAAATTTTCTACTAAGTAAAGTTGGAAATTTCATTATATGTCTAGTACAGATGTGCGAAGTAATATTGATTCTTAAAGTCCTATTCTTTTCAGCGTGCTTCTTAGATTTCTATAGTTGGTTTTTTCAAGGGCACACTATAGGAACTATATTTTGGGGGGAGGGGGTTCCTCATCACTATGCAACTTTGACGGATAATAGAAAATATTTTATATTCAATTATTGGGCAATATCAAATGGGTTTTCAGTTGTTTTTGCGTGTTCAGATAGAAGTAGCTGCGGAGCTCGTGATTCAGGGACGGTTTCAAATACGTTTAAACGGTTGAATCGAAAGTCTCATTTTTTTAATTGAAATGTATCTCGGGGGTGGGGATTGCGGCTTGGAGCTGTGGGTAGCTGTATCACTGTAGTTCCCCTCCTGGGTGCGCCACTGGGTATCATCATTGTGTGAATAAAATTGTTGATTTCAGGTCAAACCTATATTTTCCGTATTAGTGATAAATATAAATTTTGGATAATTCAGTACTAGCAAGAATTTTTCTGAAATGGGTCCTCAGAACAAGACCCCCTTACAACCATCATCAGAATTTTTTTTCGGCCCCTATCTGAAACAAGGCCCCTAGGCAGTCGCCTAATCTGCCTGACGGTTAATCCGGCTCGGTGGGTCCTAGTTTTTGAATTCGTGGAATCAAATTTTCTTAGAAACTCTAATGTAGCTCTTCCTCTTGCCTCTGCCATGTCTCATACACAGTTCTTCAAATATCCACGTCTTTTGACGGTTGGATTCACGATTGGAGGAAGTACAATATATTCGAACTGTTGCTAAAATTCTCATTTTAGTTCGAAATAACCTTAAAAGCCAATATCGAAGTAACGTACGAATTAGAGGTTTTTATTGAAAAATGGTTCCCGATTTTTTTTTTCATTCTTGCACATACTCGTTTGAACATGGTGGGACATCAAAAGGAAATTAAGTTCATTTCTGGATTCATTTCTGAAAGAATTTCCCAGTTAAAATTCAGCAATTCTTTCGACACTAACCTATATCGTTGAAACAGAAAGATAACGAGAAGTCATTGTTAATTTTCCATTTAATCATTTTTGATATTCATTAATCATTTAATTATTTAAAATTTTGTGGGGTCAAAACGACAGAATGATTTGTATGTAATATTTCTTATGTGATATGTCATCTTGAATGCATGAGAATTTCACTCTCATGAATGAAAATCTCAGGATTTCTTGAATGTTGCAGTTATGTTTTGTGGAATCATTTATCACAGCAGATTGTCCCTCTTTTATTCACCAAAAGAAACGACAGAAGATACAGGATATCAATTTGACAACTTGCTAGGCCAATTGTATCACGTCAGGGATCTTTCGAGAGAAAATATTATTAGGGGAGATACAGATTTTGAACACAACTATAAGCCAAAATTTTCCCAACCCTAGAGTGACCAGTTTGAAAATTTTTAGTGACTCTTTCAAGTATTTACATAGCCTTCGTACTTACTGTAGGTACCTGTGTCCCAAATTGGTTAAGATTGCACTGTATCTCAGTTATGATTGAAGATAAGGAGATGCGGTTTTGGCGACCCTGTGTCACTTTTTTGTAAAACTTTCAAATCCACGAATAGAAATATTTCAACTACTTTTGTTTCTGAAATACAAGGCAAAAATGAAAAAAGTGCTTTTTCGTAGATGTTATAATTTCTCGGGCCCTGTATAAAATAGAAAAAAAAAATTAAAAATTATGATAGATACTACGTGGAAGTCAGTGGGGTGGTTGAATAATTTATTCAGAGCACTGTATCATTAAAAAAACAAACTCAAATATGGATTCTTCTGATTTTTGAAGCTGAAATTTAGGTAAGGTTGTGATACATCAATGTATTAGAAGGAGTTTCCATTTTGTTCTATCTTTTACAGGGCCCGAGAAATAAAAACATACTGAAAAGTGCACATTTTTCGTTTTCGCTCTGTATTTCAGAATCAGAAGTAGTTGTAATATTTCTGTTTGTGGATCTGAAAGTTTTACAAAAAAGTGACAAAGGGCCGCAAAAACCGAATGTCTCTATCTTCAATAATAGGGAAAATACACTGCAGTTCTCAACCAATTTGGGGCATAGTGTACCCCATTCTCTCGTGAATTATCGAACGATTCGCACCTGACAACTGCACTGAAGAATAGTGACACTCACGGAAGCATTAATCTTCTTTGAAACACGTGGCCAGATTTGTACTGATGATCACCAGCATGAGAAGCGAAAAAACGCATGTTATCAGTCACTGAGCAGTATTTGCATGGTAAATGTGAAAAGTTTATAATCGAAGAATAAGCGTTAAGTTCCTGTCGTCTGTCTGTAGTAGAAGTACTTGCGGTCTATTCACTTCAGAAAGAATTGAATTATTTACCTGTATACTCAACAGGATAATTGTTTCTAATGCGCTGTCTCATACTTCAATTAGGGACAAAATTTGTAGAAACTAGCTTCTAAGGAATGAAAAAAGCGCTTCACAACGCGTGCTTGATGGAGCTGCTCAAATGGAAATATTAGGGGAATTTGTCAGCAACCTACAAATTTCGGTGCGAAGAGCATCTCTAAATGCAGGCGTTTTTTATGAATTTGAGCGAACGGTGTTGAGAAGATATAAGTTTTTCACGTATTTACTACAAATTGTGCAAGAGGTAGGTGACAACTATCCTGATAGACACATCTAATTTTGCGAATTCATGACGAATACGAGTATGATTACGGCTGAAGCTGTTTCCATAAAAATATTTGTTTCGGCAATTAGTATAGTTTTTTCCAAACGATCAAATTAATCAAGATATGGAAACAATCGAGAAAACAGATAGACCGTTCAATCGTGGTGCAGCTGGAAAATCAAAGGGATGTTGCTGAAAATCACAATCTACGTTATCTATCGAGTGGCGATCGCGGTCTCCGGACTTGATCTCTCTGAATTTTTTTTTGAGGGTATCTCAAATCCGTATTCTTTAACACTGAATCCGCTTCCATCGAGGAACTTGAGGATTAGATTACTGAAGAATTCCGCAATATTTCTCGTGACACTTTTAGCGATATGGGACAAACACCTGAGAACAGACAGTTATACTGTCTCGCTATTAATGCAAATCATATACAGCATTTCAATTGATTAGTAAAGTATAGTTATGAACTTCTGTGATCTACTGATCTACTTCAAAAATTCAATGAAAATTTCCACATTAATAAAAATGTTCAGAGACAGATGTCTTCCAATTAATAATTGACAATCTCTTTCCCTGGGGAATATCGGGTCAGGCAATTAACTTGGGATAGTTAATTATCCCAAAATCTATGTTCCTCAGAAAAAAAATGATTCAAATAAATATTGTTAGTTATGAGGAGAGAAAGGAAATGAACCTTGATCTTGAATTCAAAGTGATCTTGTTTTCATGAAAACGTTTATTTTTTAGCCCAGATATTTGTTCCACATGAGGAAGTACTAACTTCTCTCTGAAACTTTTTTCATCGGTTCTCAAATTCAAAATATATTCATAAACTATTCTCACATCAAAGCATCACTGAAGAAAAGTTTTCTCCTCTCCTTTTGTATCAGAAATATTTCAGATTGTGAAGTAAAGGTACTGAAATCATATGTTATCAATTAAAGCATGATCATTCCTAAAAAAATCGTTTAACCGTTTTAACCTTTTCAGTTTGAGAAAAATGAAGTTGACTTCGAAATAACCTTGAAAACAATAGGTATCCATATTGAGACAACTTCTCCTTTCTACTTAGAAATTTTCATCCGTGACATTTTTTTCCAAAGTACAGTTTTTGAGCTAATTTTTCACTCACGGTCATTATTTGAATAAAAATATTTTCGCTTTTTATTGAACGTATGAAAATTATAAGGATTCAATCGAACAATTTCAGTCTACTTTGAAAGTGCCGTGAGCATGTGAATCACAATATCGAATTATTTGCATGTATTTTTTTTCAAAATATTCCTTCAAATTAATCGTTTGAATAAATCCCCGTGGAAAACAACTGAAAGTCAATCGCTCCCATCGCTTTTCCATTTTTTGGTTGATCTGACAGTTGATAGAATGAAATTTTTCAGTTTTGTGGAATTAACTTTCAGAGCAGATTGACTCATCTTTTTCATCAATTAACACAAAAGTAAAAACATATTGTTCCTTATGGGCCTGAATTTTCAACATACTCCTCAGTTTTGGTGGTTTCACTTGACTGAAATAATAATAATAATAAAGACATCTATTCTGCGAACAAAATATATACATAGATTCAATAAAAGAGTATGTATGCAATGCCTTTTTCTCCATGATGTTTCAAAGCCCTGAATTATTGAAAGCGTATATGAGTATTTTTATTAAAAATTGTCGTGATGAATTGGTAGTTTGCATTGAGTTCCAATTTTTCACATTCAAAGTCAACAAGACAATGTCAGTTCTTTTGTGAGAATATTAAGAATACGAACATTACTTGGATGCAAATCAAAGCCTGTAGATACATAAGTATAGATTCAATAAAAAAGTATGGGTGCAATGCCTTTTTCTCTATGATGTTTGAGAGCCTTGAATTATTTAAAGCGTATGATTAACTTTAGGATGTTGTGAAAAACATAAGAGATGCCACGAAGAGGAGAGTGTAGTAAGTAAAAATGTGATAAAAGAGTATTAACAAATACAAGTGACTCTGCCGCCTGCCTGTATATGCTCGCGTTATTTGCTTTCTATTGAATTCAGTGGTAATATAAATTCTCGTAATGCGATAGCAATATTTCGGTTTTTGAAAAAAAAATTAAAAATTACATGGAAGGCATCAGATAAGACTAATCGATCGGAGTGATAATTCAAATTTAGTCATAGGTACTGCAAATACGAAAATATTGTTAAAAAAACTGATCAAAGTATCAATTCGATTATTGTCAAAACGCAAGTTATTCCTTCAGTACGATCACATTTTGTCACGCAACGACTATTGGGAGCCGAGATTTCCGAGAACGAATTCGATGAAGATGAACAAATTTAATATTATCAGAATGTAGCTGCCTCGTCAGAACCAAATCCACCGAAACAGTGTTGCCGTTTTTACGGAAGACCTATAAACGATGAAATGTAAAATTCTGTATATCGAGGAGGACCGATCCTCTGTAGAATGGTAAAAAATATACATAATAATATACGCGTGAGAGCGCCCTCCTGTTTCGCGGTGAAAACTCTCGGAACTAAAGTATTCAAATTTGATAAAAACCGGTCCTAAGTCCTCCCTCTGAAATTTTGCCAGGTAGTTGCCTATGATGTAAGAATGAATTTAACACGCGATGCGTTAGGTCCTCCGTATACGGAGGACCTATCGCACCCGGAGGACCTATACCATGAAACGGGGCTATTAGAGGAGGACCTATTTACCGCAGGTTATATATATATATATATATATATATATATATATATATATATATAGATTTGTTCGACCGCACATACAGACCCAAATCCATATACTCGACCGACTTCTCAATCCAAAAGTGACGTTTTCAGACCCGGCTCTGGGTCTGGGAACGTTCGACCAAAGAATCATTATGAGGGAGGTAAGGGGATGTTAGGGGTGAATTTTCAGCTGGGTGTGAAAAGTCGGTTATACACGTTACTATATACAGAAAAGTTTCAGAGTTTTGCCGGTGCGAGGGCGCTTCTGTCGATACCAACCTGATGTCTATAATTCGTATAGTTAACCGACGCATTCAGTCCCAAAATATGGCAACGTTGCACGTCGATTGCTTTGGAATAATCCATGCTAGCTATTTCATATACAGACATCAAATAAACTATTTACGATCCCGATATAGTGAATCGTCGTCATGAGCAATAAATTCACCACCGATATTTCGGATAGGAATCGAAAATCCTTTTTTAGTCCATTTGTATATGAAGAGCCCACGGAAGAAAGGTGGAATATCCAGTTGTTTCGAGAAAATCGAATTTTAAACTTTAAAACTCCAACCAGCATGGTAAAATATAAATTAGTTTGGATCTTTTTTGCTAACTCATTCTACATATTGTTTTGTATAATATTTGATGATTATCAATAAAAAAAAACTGACACTTCAGAAAAAAAAAAGCTTCATTCGGAATAAAGAAAGAAATAACACGGAAAAAAAGCGAAATGTTTCAACTTTATATAACATATAAACATGGAATTTGGAAAAACGATAGTAGCCAAGTCAGTATACAATATTGTTGTATAATGACTTGGCCATTATTTTTTTTCTCTTTGTTGTTGTTCATAGGTTAAGCTTTTGTAGAACGACCTGGCTTCTTCAGAAGTGCAGAATTGGCTGAGATGCAGAAGATCTGTGAATTTTTCCTTCGATATTTTTATCGGATCTGTAAAAAGGGAAATGCATAATAAAAAGACGAGAACGATTGAGTTATGGTACATCTTTGATGGTAAGATAAACTGTCCCTCTGGAAGCTGCAACTCATCAGAAGTTGTGATGCGTGGGCGGATAATAGATGAGCTTCAGTATCCATTATAGGTATCTCTATGCTCCAAAAGACGAGGATTGTCATTTAATACTATCAGTTCTCTGATTGGTCTTGATTTATAAGGTGTTTTTTTTCAAGTACAAGCTGTCCAACATTTGAGACCAATTTCGTATAAGTAATTGGATTGAGTTTTACTCTGGATGATCTAATTTCTCTGTACCAGTCTTCCGGAAGTTCAGCTCTAATTTTCTGATTGATCACGCCCATATCTCGATCGCACTCTATATAGGAGTGCACCCTTATGGGAAACGTTACTTCAATTCTGTCTAGTCTCTTCGTAACATTGACGATATAATGAAGATAACGGAACACGGTGAAGTTTTCGATTAAGTAATGAAGTAATGATACGACTTCCTTTGAGCCCTTGCCTCCTTTGGTTTCAGGAAAAGCGTAAATATAGTATTACCTGTTGACAATACATAAATATTGTTCAATGTCAGTTGACTCCTGTAATACACGTCATTGGTTGTGATATTGGGAGTACCTACATCATTTTTTTTCAAAATCCATGGCAATAGCTTCGGTTTCAACAAACTTCCAGGCTATTTTTCGAGAATTCCTCTTTTGCTGATAAAACATCTCAGCTTAAGCTTTGTGTAACTGGATTTCCGAGGTAATTTTCCTCATCTTATCCTCTATCACCTTTTGGGCAGATCAATCACATCCTGCATTCATTTTCGCTTGAAAAACCTTCAACTCAGCTATGAAGTTGTAGGCGGTACTGCAAGTATCAGAACGCGGAGAACCGAAACTGATGTTGAAATGATTATTGAAATTTTTGCGATACGTTTCGTATGAGAATAAAACAACGCAATAAATCCCACGGAAGTCAAAGCTATAATAAACGTTTTAAAAGAACAAGTCGGCATGCATCGGCTTCTGGTTGATAATGTGGACATTTCGCCTTTCTCGACTTTTCGCATGGACATTTCGCGTTTCTTCGCTGTAGGGGTTATTTTCAAACGAACTTTAAGGTGTGAAGCTTCGCGTTTTATGGGTTTCTGAGAACAGGATGTAATTATACTACTAATGACCTGTGCGTTGCCGTGTTCAGCTCAAAATTAATAAAAATGTGACATTTCGCCTTTCTTCCGTGGACTCTTCATATATTAACTTCTCGGAAGCCTATACAAACCCGATGAAGGGAATCAACGTCATGTAACTGATCAGCGAGCACAAACATCCCTGGGATTTTTTGCGATGTTTCGAAAACGTTGGCACGCGAATGTTTTGTTGAGACGTAATATGTACTTCCCAAAGAGGTCTTCGAAGTCCATTGCGAATCTTTATTTATTCTGAACTGTGCCGTCTGTGGCATTTCTTTGTTTGCCTACTGAGAGGTATTGACGAGGTTAAAATAATGTTAACTGGACATCACATAATTTGTCATGCGAAATTTATTCGGACTGTGAATATAAAACTTCTCTTCGAGCGCCGCTAGATGTCGTGATTTGCATTATGTTACCCCGAACAACCTAACTATATTGGGTTTGAGGCTAGGATTTTCTTTTTCGGGATGTGCACTCCGAGATTAATGGGAAATTTTAAGGCCGAAATCGGTCGTCATAATGCTATCATCTGATTCATGGTCCCGGTCCTTTCTATTGAAGGTTTTGCTAACCGTAAATTTGAAAATGATAGTGATATTGATTTCATTATTATATTTTCATTGTTATATTTCGACGATTAGTATTTCTAATTTTTATGCCACAAAAAGTCCGTATTCCGTGTAAAGACGAGGAATTTCCTGTTTTAGATTTATTCTCCATCATGAAATCAGAAAAAAAGGTCATGTAAAATTTACTAACCAAGATTCAATGTGAGCAAATTCCTTGTAAAATATCTATTGTGTGAATAAAAACGATTTCAAAAAGACTTCTAAGAAGTTCTTTTCGTGACATCCCAGGGAAGTTCTTTTTCTGACATCCTAGGGAATTTCTTTTTCTGACATTACGAAAAGTTCTTCTTGTGAGATCCCAGGTACATCCTGATAATGGTCGCCTGCGGCGGACATTTGATGTTATAAGAAAGTTCTATTCATGTATAAACAGAACATCGTAGTGGATGTCCAAATTGTTCAATGTCTCGAAATCTCTTACTTTTAACAGCTTAGAGATGTTTTTGTGCTCGCTGGGTGTTTCAGTGAGACAGTTTCAAGTTGAATTTTCATTTTCATAAATTGTTAGTCAAGTTATAGACCGTTCTACCTGACTGAGTTGAAAAAATGAAAAATCAAACGACGATAATAATCCTTGGTGGAATATTAAATTTTCATTGGGCTGCGAAGAGAATTAAAGATAAATGAAGCGGATGAAATTTTCGCCAAAAAATTACTTTGAATAATTATGTAGCTTGATCTACTTTCTGTATTCAATTAAAGTCCAGGTATTTTGCCGTTAACAACAGTGGTGTAGTGGTAAAATATTCAGTGTGGGAACGCTAAATAGTGACTTACCAATGGAAGGAAGGTGTATGGGTGCTGGCTGATGCCTCAAATAAATATATGAGGCACTCACACATTTTTTAAGATGTTATTTTATTTACTTGCGTAAGTGATTTTAATTTTATTTGTTATTATTATCATTTTTTTTCCTTAATGAAACCCTTGTGAGAACGCCGTTCCCACGGGTTCCCGCTCTACTACGCCCCTAGTTAACAACCGATTTTAACGAAAATTTTCTCAAAGCCCCCAAAATATGTTATATTGTGTACTACTAGTGCCGCCTTGACAGTAATTAATGTAACGAAAGTTGTAGAAGATATGGATTTATTCCAGCAAGAAACACACAACCTAAAATCATAATTGGATGAAGAGAGGGGGTGTACCAATATCAGAAATAGGCAGAGACTCTTATTTTTCCAATGCACTTTTTATAATAATATTTTTAAATTTGTTCATGTTTTAGTGGAACAATATTCAAAATATTCGTAATTTCTTCACAACATAAATATAGGAATGAATGAAGAAAACATTTCTTTTATTTTCTCATCATATGTCATGAATATTTTTCTAAATGCTGATTCTTTGAAAAAAAAAGGAAAAAAGTATCGTTGACACTGAAATCCAGACCATCCTACACAATTGTACGATTTCTGAATGAAAAAAAGATTTTGTGACCTCTTATAACTTCAATTGGAAAAATATCATACCTAGTAAAGAGTTAGAGGAGTAAAGTGAATGAAGAATTACTAAGTGCAATTTTAAATTCGTGATTCAGAGGAGTCGACTCACTGTGGGTGATTTAAAGAAAAGGGAAGAAGAACGACCAATTATCGTAATGATGGAACAAGAAATTCTTGGTATGCCAATATATGATAATGAAACGATTTCGAAATTCTCATTTTGATGTCCTTTTCGGGAATATTTGAAAACTGTAGTTACTGGAGGTTTTTTCACTGACTCTAATGATACTTAGTTTTTTTTCTAATTGGTAGATTTCAGGAAATATGATCGGAAAACATAGACCCTACAAGTTTCATGAAGAATACTTAGAAAGCTGTTGGGAAGAACAACTTTTGAAAAGCATATAAATATCATCAGTTTATGTAGATCTTCTGTATGACTTACGAGGATGATTATTATGATTGAAATAGCTCATAGCTCTTTCATGGCATTTTCTCTGGGTCTTACAACGTTGATGGCCTTATCGACTGCTTCATCAACTGATCCTATGCTTAAAATTTTGAAAATTCTAAATAATATTCCTCGATTTCACGACACGTTTTTCCAATTATTCTGTGAATGAAACCCACCATCAGTCTCGGATTTTATGATTCGAAGAAAAGTTCAGGTATCCAAGAATATTCGTCAATAAATGAAAAAAAGTAACCCTGGATTAGATGAAAAGTGTAATTGAAAAAAGTCTAATATTCAATTTTTATATAATAATATGATAACATTCTCAACAATATCAGGTATATTGAAGATTCTTTTAATATATCAGTAATATTCTCTCAACTAAAATTTTCTTCAACGCAAATGACATTCAATTATGAATATTGATGGCGTACAGACGGAATATGGAATGTTTAATTCTGAAAACAAAAACCACCGGAACAGGACCTGTCGGGAGGGTTCCCTTTTACAGAACTGAACATCCCATCTGCACGCCATGTATTTTCGTAATTCATGTTATTTTCAGACGATAAAAACACTTGTAAATAACCTTAAGAGTAGTACAAAATAATAATTCATGTCTGTCGATACGTTTCAAGTTTGAATCGAAATTCTCGAAATTTGCAGCATTCTTGTTTTCTCGGAGTATTTTCGATTCTTAATACAGAGTTCCTGAAGTAAGTCAAAACATTTCTTTTTTCTCCTGGGTTCATGTACAATTTTGTTATTTCTTTATACCCAGCATTTTCTTGCATCATTTTTAGCTTGAAATGACCATTGTCAGAATCTTTGTCATCCTCTTGATGCTTTGGTTTTGTTTCTTCTATACTCCATTCACTTTAATCGAATCACATAGGAGGTCATGATATCGTTTTCAGGAGTTACTGCACCTGATGAAAAGTCAGAACGCAAACAGAAAATATCGTTAAGGACAAAATGACGTTGCCAGTTTTTTTCTTCGCATACCTTTTGTTCGAATTCAAAATATTGCAAATAACTAGAAAAGGAATCCTTTCTATCAATTTATGTAATCGTTAATTATTTTCGTCCGTCAGAACTTTTCCAATTCATTCATTTTCCGAATGAATTCACATTCTGATAAATACGTAATTGCTAAGAATGTAGAAAGGGCAACATTGACTTGAAACATAAGTATTTTGACAAGCGGCATAACCTCCATTTAAATTCGATTCAGAGTGGAATGTGTCAACAGGAATGTGGTCAGAGGTGTTATTTTATATTTGTGAATGCAGTATACCTATACTCCATTCAGATTGAGAAAATTGACCTCAATTCCCTCTCGCCTCCTTTCATACATTTAATCGGAATTGCGGCGACTTGTCACGATTTCTGCAGTAGCTGGAGTAGAACAGGAAGATCGTATTCATCGATGCAATGTATCGTCGGAGTTATATGAAAATTGCGTCGGTCCAAAATGGTGAATTTGACAACGAAAAAAATGTTTCGTTCTATTGTACTAAAATTTTTTTTCACTTCAAAATGTTGTCGCAATCTAGGAACTCTCTTATGAACAAATAGTGCCAGCCGATGAATCTTTCATTTGCAAATGAGAAGGCAAGAACTTTCCAAATTCACAAAAAAAAAGTTAGACGATTTCATATGACGCCGACGAAATGTGGGATTGAAAATTTTGTGCAATGCAAGATCCACTTTCAATTCTGCTTCTGAAGAACACGCTTAATATTGAAAATTATGATTAGGTCTGTAGATTCTTTTAGTTATTTACGTTTGCATGAAGATATTTCGCAAAATTATCAAGTACAAGTATTCTGGGTGTTGTGGTTGCGACAGTTTTACAGTAACTCTACAGTTACTCGTTGCAATCTCAGAGCATCCCTAGTTTTCAAAAGAATAATTCATAATTTTTGCAATTGTTTATTCCGGTTCCGGTAAATCGAGTCTGGTCAATAGAATGACCCCAAAGATTCTGAATAAGTACACAAAGTGAAAGTAGATCTGGAGAATTGTAATGTTGAAAATTGTTGGGCATCCAGAATTAAATGTTCTCCAACGATGATGTTACGAAAAAAGACGGAAGATCACTGGAAATACTTGAACTACTGAATGTCAGATGAACACACCTGTTTTTTGCAATTAATCTGAGATCCAGCCGCCAAAGTCGTAAAATGAAATAATGAAAACAGCTAGGTATCTTCCCACTGAATATGAAAAAATTACACATTATTTCATTAAAAAATAATAAAACATCCATGTCCCAGAAAAATACCCATAATTTCAATTTTCATCATGTTTCCTCCCTGGATTTCGTTGCGTCAACTGAGAAACAATTTCACCGTAACAATCTCTCTTCGGTGCTCTGTTATGTATCGAAATCACTCTGGAATGTCCCGAAGAGCTGGCAACAGCGCTGGGATCGGAAACGTTGGTCGTATTTAGTTATGATGTATATGTGGGATTGAAAAGTTTGCGTGATGTTTCGGGATTGAAGGATTATTTATTTATTTATCGTTTGGCAAAGCAACAGCACTGAGCAAGTATAAATGATAGTCACCATGTATATAAAACAAAGTATATCTAACATGAAAATAAAAAAATAAAGACACTTTTACCTAAAAAGGTAGGTAAAGATGTGATCAAAACATCAAATTAAAGCTCCACATCCAGAGAACTTAGCCAGTCCAGTGTAGAAGGGGTCGCATCAATAATGTCTCTGAATGGTCCCAGGTACTTCCTTAAAGGGCATTCCCGGACAATATGCTCTATAGTTTGTTGATCAGCTCCGCAGTCGCAGGCTGGAGATTGGCAAAGTCCCCACTTGAACATCATAGCATTACATTTTGCATGGCCTGTCCTAACTCTATTTAGTCTACTCCAGATGTTTCTCTTCAGATCAAATCCTGGTAGAGCAAGTGTGGGGTCAACTATGTCATGTTTGTTTATTGGTGCCATGTTCCACTTATGACGCCAGTCTTGTTTGATCTGCGGGTTATGATCCACCTCAGCCCATAAGGGGTTCCGGGATTTGAGGCGGTTTGGTGGAGGATTGTTCAAGGTCTCGTGAATTGGGAGGTCATGCGGGTGGTTTGGATGTTGAAGTTTAGCCCATGCCCTCGCAGTGGCATCCTTTCGTCTTAGTTCTGGAGGAGCAATGTTAGTGATAGTATGTAGCCAGGGAATGGGTGTAGATTTCAGGGTACCCGTGACGATTCTCATACAGTCGTTTAGGTGAACATCTATTGAAGGAGACTATTGGTTATACAACTTTTTTGAATTAAATTTTTTTTCCCCCTCTCAGGTCACCTTGAGAGTTATATTTCTAAATAACTCAATTTTCACTTATATACTCGTGAAATATTTTCGGATCATGTGGGTCTTAGGTCGCCTCAAGAACGTACCGGGTCTCGAAACGTCTATTAGACAAATATATATATATATATATATATATATATATATATATATATATATATATGTGATAAAACGAAGGAATAATCAAGTAAGGTTAACTCGGTGGGCAAAAATCGACCTTCTGTTCGGAGAGTCACGTTAAGAGAGGGCGAGAGAGAGCTCCGGCTCTCGGGCGTAACCTCCGGAATACAGAAGTGTGGTAGATATTTAAATCATAGAGTTATTCTTCTTACATTCACATTCGCACATAAGCATCAAATAAACAAGGGGGTCAAATTTAACAATTGCTAACACGGACATACTGACCATTGAAACGTCCTCGTTTCACATTAACATCAATTACTATTACAGTCAAAACCACATTATTTGGATTAACACTTTACATAAAAGGATTTGATCATTTAATAAGCATGGCTCTGTTTTATGCGCTGGCTCGCGCTGCGGCATATGAATTCAATTACTATCAAACAAATTCTAAGCAACTACTATCGAACAAATTCTAATCAACTACTATCGAACAAATTCTAATCAACTACTTTCGAACAAATTCTAATCAACTACTATCAAACAAATTTTAATTAACTAATTCTTGTCAACTGTAACGTCATCCAACCCAACAGGACTCTCTGTAGTCACGGGCTATCACAACGACGTTCGAGTGGTAACCAAATTCTAATCATCTTGACGTTACCCAACCTCACAGGACATATTTCAGTCACCGGTTATCACAGCAACGCCCAAGTTGAAACTGAATTCTAATCAACTTGACGTTACCTAACCACACAGGACTCCAATGGTCACGGGTTATCACAGCAACGCTCAAGTTCAAACTAAATTCTAATCAACTGCAACGTTCCCAAACCACACAGGACATATCTCAGTCACCGGCTTAAAACGTTGCCAGTTGAACACAAATTCATTACACTGACCTCTACAATTTTGAACAATTGAAATGATTTTGAATTAACGTTTCAAGGCTATAGAGTTCCAAGTATTTTTACAATTTCAGCTTTGATCATAACATATAGCAAGAATCTCATAGGGTACATTAAAGAACAAAATCTGATAGACATGGGAAAAATTCCACTTCATCGTGGCACCCGTTGGAACAAACACTCACTCATCATTAGTCGCTTCTTCAGGCCAAGGTCTCAGTCGTTCTTGGCCGGCTACAGTTGTTCTATTCTGGCCTCCTATTCTTCTCAGGGCATATCGATCATTTGGAAGGACTGCTTGTATTTCGAAGGGCCCAATAAATTTTGGTTTTAATTTGCCACCGTTCGACAGTTGTATGACTTCCATAACCACTTGTTGATTCACTTTGAACGGGTAGCCTGGTTTTCTTGAAGAATCGAATTCTCTTCTTGTTTTGTTGGCCAAAGCATCCAACTTTTCCACTAGAGCATCTCTATTTACAACAGGTGTGGTTACTGGTATGTCACTAAGCAATTTAATGGTTGAAGTAAATCTATCGTTTGAGTCTGTCATTAGGACACATGTGGCATATCCAGTTGATTTATTGATTGTGGAATTCAAATCTTTTTCAATATTTGGCAGTATTTTAAACCATATTTTCTCTTCCTTCTCATTCAGCATTGATCTCATACCATTGAAAACGGTTCTCATGACTCTTTCCACTTTTCCATTTCCTCTTGGAATTCCTGTTGCAATGAGATGTAGTCCCACATCTTCTGATTCGAGGAACTGTTTGAATTTAGACGATACAAAAGCAGTGCCTCTATCTGCTATTATTTTCTTTGGCTTTCTCGATTCTTGACATACTCTCTTGATGGCTTGTATGGTGTGTTCCGTCGTTTTCTGTTTCAGCGGACATAGTTTAACGTATCTCGTAAAACTGTCACCTATAACGAGTATTTGGGTGCAGCCGAAAGACTTCACTAACGGGCCTGCATGGTCAATATGCCATGTATCTAGCTTTTCAGTCGAAACATGATTGAGTTGACAAAAGCCGGATCTAGTGTTGGGTAGTACACGTTTTAAAATTGAGTTTGTAAGAGGAGCCTTACTTTTGTATTTAAGCGGTACAGTGTACCACTTCCAATGAGGCGAGGCATTCCGGGCGTTCATGACGCGATAGGCAGTCGAGACAAAATTTGTTTCACTACATACTGTGTCGCGCGCAGCTGGACCGATAAAAAGGGGGATAATATCGTTAGAGTTGAAGCGCTCATTGTAGAACAAACTTCCTGCATATTCGGTCGGTGAGAACGGTCAAAGAAGCGACCTCTAAAAAACAATCCTAATTTTGATATGAGGAATAACCACAAATCCGGTGATTTATGACAAGACACACTAGTGAAAAGGGGAGATGGAAGTACCTTCTACGAATATAAAAGCAATTAACTATAGGGTCACTGCATTTTTATTACTTCAGTTGGGGCTTTTGGCAAAACATATCTGATTATCAGATCGCTCGGATTGCGCTCTCGCTCCGGCCCAGATGTGGCTTCACAACACAAGTGCTGCAGTTCCGTTCTAGTCCCTAAATCTGAATTGAGTGACATGATGGTCGAGTGGTCGAGAGTTGAGAATGTCGACAGTCTTCGGCCTATCGATCCGATGTGTTTGCCGAGACTACCTGGGTCCTGGGTGTCTCTCGCGTCTCGCGTCTTTCGGCTCTCGGCTCACCGATGCGTAGACGCTTAGTGGGACATTCGAATTGAGGTGATACAGTTTTGTAAAGTGAGCCGCTCTTACATTTCTGCGTCGTGTCCGGGACACATGAACCGCCTCTTACAAGAGTTACCCAACACTAGCCGGATCTTTTTCCTGTATGTGATTTACCAATAGTGCAGGATCTACAATTATTCACATATTTGCGGACAGACTTATTCATCCCAGGCCAAATAACATCTTCTTTCATTTTGGTGATCATCTTGTCGAATCCAATATGAGAAGAATCGTCGTGGTATAGTCTCATGGTCTCTAATCTAGCCATTGAAGGAACATAACATCTGCTGGGATCGGTTCGCCTCGCTAGCCAGTAAACGATGCCATCTTGGATTGGAAATCCCTCTTCGTGTACACGTTCCTCCAGGAGTTCTATGCAGAGGATTCAGCTCTTTGCCATTCCTTGATCGACTGCGGGGTACCTGAAACATTGCAGAGCGCCAGTACTTGGTTCTCACAGGGCAAATTCCTACTAAGATAATCAACATGTTTCATCTTTTCACCAGGTCGATATTCTATTTCGAAATCGAAGTCTTGTAATTGAATTCACCACCGAGCTACTCTCGGAAGCAATTCTTTTTTCAAAGCTGTAGCCCTAACAGAATTACAATCGGTGAATATTTTGAATTTAATTCCGTATAAATAGTTTCTGAAATATCTAGTGGCCTCTACGATTTCCAGCGTTTCAAGATCATACAAATGATGTTTCGATTCAGCTGCAGTGGTTTTCCTACTGAAATTTGCTATCGGATGTGCTAATTTATCTAAATCTTTTTGAATTAATATACCACTAAGACCTATAGAGCTTGCATCAGTGTGTAATTCGATTTCCCATTCAGGATTAAATACTCTAAGAGCTGGTTCCTTTATAAGTTGACCTATAATTTCTATACGAGTCTTTTCGCATTGTTCGGTCCATTCAAATTTAGTATCTTTCTTTAGTAATGAGGAAATTGGAAATGCTAGCGTGGCGAAGTTTTTGATAAATCATCTGAAATAACTGGCAAGTCCCAGAAATTGTCTAATCCCTTTCACATTTTTAGGGGGTGGGGTATTTTTAAGAGCTTCTTACCTTTCTTGGGCTTGGTTTCGTTTTCTATTATCACGCCTAAGAATTCTATGGAGTTCTGAAAGAACTGACATTTTTCATAATTTAAGCTCAAACCGCATTCTGATAATCTTTGAATAATTTTCTTTAGGTTGAAAAGGCTTTCATTGATGTTCTCGCATTGATGTCATCTACGTAAACGAGCGCAATTTTTTCTTCATAATCTCCAAGAGCTTTATCAATTGCTGCCTGATAACATGAAGGTGAATTTATAAAACCAAATGGCATTCGATTATATTCATAAAAGCCATCAGGGGTTATGAAGGCAGTTAAATGTTTTGAACTTTCTTCTATTTTTATTTGATGGAAGCCTGATTTCATATCAAGTTTTGTGTAATATTTCGCCTTAGACAAAAGGTCTATCTGATTCTGTGTTCTAGGTAAGGGATAATTATTTCGAAGGACTCTCTTGTTCAATTCTCTATAATCCACACACAATCTAATTTCTCCATCACTAGAACAATGGAGCTTGCGTGATTTGATTCACTAAGTCGAATGATTCCTGATTCTAACTGGCTTTTAATGATATCTCTTACTTTCAATCTTTTTTTATAGGATAAATATTTGCCCTACATCTTTCAGTTGTATTTTCAATTTACCTGTAGTGACTGTTTCAGGCTTGAATTTGACCGCCTCGGTGATCATTTGCATAATATTTACTTTAAGTTGCTCGTCCAATCTTGACAAATCGATTTTTTCCGAATTCTGATTGCTATTAATTTGGAAAATTCTACAAGTTGTGACTCTAGTCTCAAAATCGACATTGTTTTTATTCACTTTCAGTTGGATATCGTTTTCTCTGAGAATATCTAATCCTATTAGAGCGTCAATATTATTGTGAGGAATTATATGTATGATCACTAACAACGTTGAATTCAATTTCTAAAACTAATTGGTCTTTATAAAATAAAATTGTTGTTGTTCCATTGGTTTTAAATTCTACATTTCCTATCCCTGAAATAGGTTTTTGTCTGGGAACAATATCGCAATTCAACTTTCTAGCAACGCCTTTTTTTATGAGACAAATGTCTGACCCAGTGTCGATCAAATATGAAATCTGTATGAATCTATCATTGTGTTTGAGTTTACCTTCAGGATTTTGAAAAATTTTAGAGGAGCTTTTGGCTATCAAAGTTTGATTATGTGTATTATTTTCAATCTTTTTCGCATTACAATATTGCTCACTAATATTAATTTTAATAGAATTTCAAACTGTCTTTTTGCTGACCTGCAGTCTACTGCTTTGTGCCCGAAAAAACCACATTTTCTACATGTACCGTGAAATTTGTATTCCGCGTCTTTTTTTACCTGAACTGGCCTTTTTCGATTCTCAGGAGCGAATGGAATGTCCGCATCATATGACAAAAGAATCTTTAACAGCTCTGTTTCATCTTTGGGTTCTTTTAAAATGACTCTATTTTTCACTTCTATACTAACTGAATCGTGAGATACTAAACTTAAAATTATTTCCCAAGGGAATTTATTATCGAATTTTTTTATAGAATTCAATTTTGCATGTCCATATTCGACAAATGAACTAAAACTATCGCTTTTTATCGACATACAACTTTCAAGTCTAGTCGCGGGGGTTCCTTTTTCAGGGAAAGCTATCTGTAAATCTCTAGAAAATGTTGACCAGTTCCTAACAAGTGGTTTCCAGTTTTGATAAAATTTGGCGGCGATCTTTCAATGCCTCCCCAGCTTTTAAAACAACTATAGTATCTAACATACCTATTTCGTCCTTAATTCGATTGATTTCCTCAACCCATTCAAGGACGGAATGGACTGTCGTATCGGGGTCGAACTTGGCGAAAGTTAGATGAGTTGCCTGCATCTCGTCGTTTCTACTCCTAGAACTGGAAAAACTCGCTAGGATCTCCATCTTCTTCATCTGGAACTGGATCGGGTTTTTCATGATTCCCGACATGGACATCGTGGATTGTGTTGGATGAGCAGCGTTGCCCTCACAATTCTCCATTTCTTCAGAGACGTTGATTCGCTTTTCGTGTTCCATTTTTGGAATATTCCCGAAGTTTCACACAATACTCACAATTAACACTTTAGGGTCCTCAATTTCTTTATCGGAAAAGAAATATAATGCCACTTCTGATGTGATAAAACGAAGGAATAATCGAGTAAGGTTAACTCGGTGGGCAAAAAGTAGTTTATTTTGATACAACACGTGGTCTCGGTACACAGAGAGAGAGATGACTGAATAGACCTTCTGTTCGGAGAGTCACGCTAAGAGAGGGCGAGAGAGAGCTCCGGCTCTCGGGCGTAAACTCCGGAACACAGAAGTGTGGTAGACATTTGAATCATAGAGTTATTCTTCTCACATAAGCATCAAATAAACAAGGGGGTCAAATTTAACAATTGCTAACATATATATATATATATATATATATATATATACATTTAGCGTCATACTGAAAAAGCAAACGTTCGAAATTGATGTTTTCATTGTGGCTTCTATCGCCTGAAATCGAAAGTAAGGATTCTTGCCGAGCAACGACGAATCTTTGTGAATATCTCATTCGGTTTGTCTGAAACCGCTCACTACGCTTATATGAAAGCGATATTTCACGAACTGTGATTTGATCACTGATGTTTAGAATTCAAGATGTTCCTAGTTCCTTACCAATTATTAGAAGCGGGATATCGTGATATCTTTTGCATTTGAAAAAAAACATTGAAACAGGGAATTGGCCGCCAAGCAAGAGTATTATCAGCTGTGAAACTCTTTTTTTCTACTTATGAGAAGAAACTCGTTCATTTTTTTTTTAACTGACGTCCCCAAGTTGGCATAATCATATCAAATAGTTCTCGTTGAAAAAGACAAACGCGCTGGACTGACTTTTTTTCAATTTCTTCATTTTCCTGAAGGTCTGAACAATTTCCGTGAAAATATTCCTGGCACAAGGCAGCACAACTGTATCACATATTCTCCTATTCATTCGTCAGAAGAAGGAACAAAAGTGCTTGCTTATCTTTTTTTTGGAACAAAGCACCACTAACTAAAATTCTTATTCAGTCATCGAAATCCAACTTTTCGAAAAGTGTTAGGCTGGCAGAATTTTTCGGTCTTTGATGACCACATGAAATGAGGAGAAAATTTCAACGGTAGAAAGCAGCACAAATCAAGCACAATTCTGAACAACACAGTCTAGGAGTGATGCACATCTTCGCACAGATCGGTTTTAGAGCTGATTATGGCTTGGCTATACTTCGAAATTTCCACAGTTTCGCTGGTCTGCCGGCAATCGAGATAGCGGCTAATGCTTGATGACAATGAAAGTAACTCAGTACAGGCTTGAAAATCAAAATTGAAACTACCAAAATTCTTACGAAAATGTTCACAATAGGTACAATTTCGCATTTGAATTTCATAAGTCGAATGTAAATGTAGAAATTACATAAATATTGTGAACACTTCTATTCTCGTTGGGTATGATTTCTATCTTTTAAATTTTCGCTATTTGTGTTTGTTGGGTTGCTTCCATTGTGAATCAAGCATAAGGGTAATTTTTGCATATCACCGTAAGAATAACATGGATGATTCGCGACTACGCGACGTATCGACAAAATCGACATAATGGAATCGACCAAATAGCTCCCAAACCTTGGCATGATTCCGATTCGATTGTTATTGGCTTCATTCACCGAACGTTACAGTCGTGGAACTGTTGCGGAATTCTCCGGTGGCACATACGCTACAAACTCAACACGTTCCGGAGAAGCGGGCATTTTGGGAGCGCTTTCTGTTTATGCTAGGTAGCGGTAGCGAAGCGGTGGCAACATTCTTCGTTCGGTGAATGCAGGCATTTTGTGGTTGTTTTATGCCGAAATACCACAACTTTTCCATAAATTATGTTAATCGGATATAGAAACTATATTGATGTGAAGTTTCGTCTGAATCCGTTCGGTAGTTCTAACGTGAAAGAGTAACAAACTTCTTCACATCCTCACAAACTTTCGCGTTTATCATATTAGTAGGATATTAGTACTATATTTTCTTTCCGAAGAAGGCGTACGTGCATTAACAAAATATTCCCCAGCACCAATTAGTATTCACCATGGTGGTATTTCCAGGGCCGTAGATAAAAGCTTTTCCAGGGGGGGGGGGAGAAATGGATTTTGGCACCCCCTCATTCAAAAACATATCAAAAAATACAAATTTTTGGAAGAAAACTGACATTGGTAGAAATTAATAATACAGGTTAGCAAGGACTTGGCTATAAATTAACATATCTAACAAAAACTGAAAATTATTGTAGAAAAATTAAAAGATACTTATAATACAAATGCAGAAGGCATTGATATTCTTCCACGAGTTCAAAGTGTTAGAATATTACTTCGCTCTACGAGTATACGTTGTTTTCTCCAATTGATTTAATATTTATCGAAATTAATGGAATATTTCCATAAATAACAGTTAGCAATTTTGGAGTGAAAAATATTGATTGGCAGAAGTGTTTTTTTTTTCTCATAAATTTGACAGATAATGCATAAATTCGTAGCAAGAGGCCAACGTGTAATCATAAATATCATCATGTGCTTGAATAAGTTATTCTCTCACGATTTTGTTCTACAAGATGTGGCAAAATGAATGGATCTGACACAGACCTAGAGAAATAACTGTTTTTTCTAATTTTGTGTCAAATCCATTCATTTTGCCATTTCTTGTAGAACAAAATCGTGAGAGAATAACTCATTCTAGAACAGTTTTTATGGTTGTATTGATGATTACATGTTTATTCTCCTTCCACATAGATTTAGTTATTATCTGTCAAATTCATGAAAGATAAAACACTTCAGCCAATCAATATTTTTCAATACAAAAATCATTGACGATATTTATGGAAATATTCATTAATATTTAATTAATAAAAATTCAGACAATTATATAAAATAATGGATAAAACTCGCACAGAAGGGTTATTTTAACAGAAACGTCGAAAAATAAGGTAGTGCCTTCTGCACTGGTATTATAAATAACTATTATTGGAATATTGAATGAATAAATTTCAGCGTGATGTTTGTAACTCTTACCATAAAAACTTAATCTTTGATGACACGCCATCGAGAATTCTATAGAAATATAATGAACAACCGTCGAATAATCTCATTCAAAAGTTTTATAGACACTGCAATTCAACCTTTTGTCCGAATTCAAAATTATTGAACAAAAAAAAATAAAGAATTGGATTACCTATAATTAGAAACAAATCAAGTCCTTACGTGAAAGATTACAAGAGTAAATAATGAATAACCAGGTGAAAAGTGAAGTTTTTGAATAGCCTCCAAACTAATGTTATATCGCTCAAACTTACATCTTTCGTTATTTTCAGAGACAATTTCTTTTTTTTCTAGAGTAACTGGCTTTGATCCATGTATTCAAGATATTAATCACATCTGCGCCTTTTTTCCTGATCAGGTTTTTTTTTACGCCCTCTTTCTGAATTCCGCCCCAAACGGTTCGAATTTGTTCTGGCGAGGATTCATAATCCGTTATTTCGTTCGAATGTTTTTTTACTTGAGACATCATAATTCAATGAATAAAAGGTTATGTTTCTCTTCTATTGAATGATTTTGACGAATACGAATAGTCAGCAATTCGTGGATTCACAGCATAACAATCTTTTCGAAACGAGGCTTTCTACAATGCCATAGCTGTAGTTCAAATGAATAGTCTAGATTGCATTGCAAAACAGCAGCTCACGTATAAATCATATTTAGCAAGTACCATTTGCTTGTTATTCAATGATGAGAGATCAATTTTGCGCCCTTCAGAATCTGCTCTGGGGGGGAGGCTCACCTCCCTCCCCCCCCCCTGTAGCGACGGCCCTGGGTATTTCTCATTAAGTTCACTTCAGTACCTCAAAAGTTGTTTCTGATGTACTGTGAAATTTTTCAACTTTCAATAAACAAATAAAAAAAAATCTGACAAAGGTCTTTTCAGTGCAAACTCAATGATACAGGATGTCAAAGATGTCATTTTACATAAATTAAATTTTAGGGAGGCAGCGAAGATAACTGTTAGCATCATTTTCTGTTTAAAGCTCAGTAAATATTGATATTCAGTTATATTATTCATATAGTTGTGGGATATTATTGGATACAAGTTTTTATTTTGATTTTAGGTTGTGTCTCAAAGTGGCCCACAATGTAGACTACCAAGAGACAAAATCAGATTTCTTTAATTGCTCGATAAAAAAAATATTCAGTAATGTTGTGGTAATTATTGGGGCCAAAATGGTTACCACTAGATTATTTATTATGAAGCATACGTTACTGTTGCTAAAAAAATGAAATTGAAATTTTTATCGCAAAAAATTCAGAAATTGTCTCATTGTGGCCCACCCTTCCCTAGGCGGTGCATTAAAAGTAAAATGTTGGTACCAATTCATCCAAAACACACTTTAACAGAATGTTTTAGATTTGTTGTATGCGGTTTACTTAACACGCCATCTATATCTACATAAAGCGAACCTTCAGAATAAATAATAACACTCACTCACCTTAACTATATCATGTATAAGAGACATTCTAAAATTCCAATCCAATTTGATAGCTTCATTTTCTAAAACATCCTTCAAACTTCCCTTTGGACAATACTCAGTGATGATGAGGACTGTTGGGCACTCTATACAAGCTCCCAAGAAGCGTACCGTATTTTCATGAGTAACATCTCTAACCTGTTTAATCTCCCATAAAAGTTTTTTATTTATTTCCACTTTTTTCTTCGTAATTTTCTTGATGGCAACACAACTACCCTTGTAAATTCCAATAGTGGTGAATAGTTTAGTAGAAGTTTGAAAAGAAGTCGATGATGTGATGGAAGCTCTACCACTGGTAATTCCGAACTGAAATGTATAAAAAAAATTGATTGAAATTGAGGAAATTTCAACTTGAGATTTGTGTAGGTTTGCATAATGAAATTTGTAGTATAATTTAATTTTACCAAGTTTTAACCAAATTTCCCGTTCAATATTTTATTGTCATTCATCCACATTGATATTCGTATTTCACGTCATTAGGGTACATATTATGTAAATTTTAAATTGACCAAAGTGATCAAGAGTAGAAAGATATCATATCTGGGTCATGTGATGAGGGGAAGCCGCTATAGAATTTTGCAACTGATAATCAGCGGAAAAATAGAAGGACGAAGGGGTGTTGGAAGAAGGCTAGCCTCCTGGCTCAAGAATAATCGAGAGTGGACCGGAATAAGAAATGCAGGACAACTTTTGCATTTAGCTCAAGATCGAGAAGCCTTCTCAATGGTGATCGCCAGCGTCGGAGTAAACTGACATAGCACATGAAAAAGAAGAGAAAATTTACCAAGCATTTCAAAAATTAATCCAAAACTTAATGAATAGGCTTAACATTTGGAAATCTAAATATTGGACACTGTTACTTCCGGTAGCTCAGTAAAATTGTAGAGAAAAGCAGACTGTATTTGCGGAGCGAAAGGCGAGATTTTTGCAATTTGAAACAACAATTTCATGAGAAAAAAGGCGGTCAACAATGATGACTTACCAAATTTTCTCAGGCTGATGACTTGGAGGGCTCTGCTACAACTCCCAGCTCTTCTCAGGGACCCTTGGCTGCGGGAAATCTGCCCCAACTTTCCGTTCTTAATATGCGGTGTTGAAAACACAATCAAAATGCGATGCGGAATTACACAATAGAAATGAGCGGTTTTTATTATCAAAAGCGTGGAATTATCCAAAACAAATAGCGAAATTTTAATCTGTAGGTACAGAAATAAGCGAGAAAAATCAAAATTAAAAGGCGTTTTTAACTCGTTTTCACTAGGAACCATCAATCGAATCGAATAATGAATGGATGTTCACATACATAAACAGTGTGCTAAGAAACAAAAAACTATCGCGACAAGTCCTCATTGTTGACTGCGTTTATGCGGACTCCTTTGCAATTATTCTTGCCTTCGCTACGTTTCAAACCAAACATTTTCCCGGCGCGAAGAAGTCGATCAAAACACAAAAAAAACATAATGTTCAATTGATGATGAGTGAACGCTGATAAATCGAGGGTGAAAAGTTAAAAAACACAAAATAAGGTTAGATTAATGGGTTAAAAGGGTAAAATAAAGAAAGAGGTAGGAAAACTAGGTGATTGGCAGAGGACATAATTTAACAATAGGTCTCTGCAAAACACCATTTTTGGTCTTGACAGATGCGACTCTTGAACGTGCATCTTTCGCGCTACTCAGAGCTGTTATTCTTCCAAGAAGCCACTCACAAGGAGGAACTCTCTCGTCCTTTATTAAGACGAGCTCTCCGATAGTGGGGACTTTCTCTTCGGAAATGAACCACTTTGAGCGTTGCTGTAAAGTATGCAAGTACTCGCGATGCCATCTTCTCCAGAAATCTTGCTGCAAACGCTGAAGCAGTTGCCAACGACTTAAACGATTAAGCGTTAAATGTGAAATATCTGGATAAGGTAATGCAGTAAGAGGTTCTAGGGTGAGAAAATGGCCTGGAGACAAAGCAGCAATATCCTCAGGATCGGAAGATAGAGCTTCTAAGGGACGCGAATTCAATATGGCCTCAATCAAACACAACAAGGTGTAGAATTCTTCATACGACAAAATCTGATTGCCGAGAACTCTAGTAAGATGCGATTTTACAGCCTTAACTCCAGCCTCCCATAAACCACCCATATGAGGAGCAGATGGAGGATTGAAGTGCCAAGTGATCACCTCTTTTTCCGCTGCATTCTTCATGCAATTGACAATCGCACGATGAGCGCCTACGAAATTTGTACCGCAATCACTGTAGAGATGACTGACTCGTCCACGACGTGCAATAAATCGTTGAAGAGCTGAAAGGAAAGTCTCAGTTGTCAAATCTGTAGCCAGTTCTAGATGGACAGCTTTCGTTGCGAAGCAAACAAATAAACATATGTAGGCTTTGGTTGATTTGACCCCACGATGTCGTCCCATAGTGATGGAATAAGGTCCTGCAAAATCAACTCCACTGTGACTAAACGGTTTCACCTGCGAAATTCTAGTTGCGGGCAAATCTCCCATAGGGGGTTGAAAATTCTTTGGACGAGCTCTAAAGCACTGCACACATCGAGATAGAACTGAAGAAATGGCACGTCTACCTCCCAATATCCAAAACCGTTGAGCAAGAAGAAAGCGAGTTGTTCGTAAACCGGCGTGTAAATATTTTTTATGGTAGAATTCAATAATCAAGGTTGTCAAGCGACTTTGTCGAGGAAGAAGGATAGGATGTTTACCATCATAGGAAAGACAAGATGAATCAATTCGTCCACCTATTCTCAAAATACCAGAGTCGTCAAGAAATACATTCAGCTTCCGAAAATTTCGGGAATATACCTTTCGATTATGTTCTTCAGAAAAATGAGCCCTTTGAGTTACTTTTACTAAAAGAAGGAGAGATTCATTTAATTCTGAAGGTAACAAGGAACCACAACGTTTAAAAAGCGGACGTTTAAGGTTAGCGGTGAAGCGAATGACAAATGCAAGAATTCTTTGAACTTTCGAGAAGGAGGAAAAGCGATCGAGTAAAAGGGATAAGTCGTCCAAATATGACTGCTCCGAAGTTTGTAAACATGAAAGACCTGCATCAGGATGTAGAAGAGGTACATGTTCACTTCTCGCGACATACGAATCGAAACACTCCAATATCTTTCGAGGACCATCAAACCAAAGAGCACAATGAGCTAATTCTGATGGTAACAAACCGCGGGAGCCAGCGTCAGCTGGGTTATTCAAAGAATCAACATGATGCCAAGAAGCGGACGGAATTTTTTCTTGAATATGAGCGACTCGATTAGATATGAATACAGGCCAGCGTTGCGGTTGCCCTTTTATCCAATCAAGAGCGATTTGAGAATCCGAAAATGCACAAACCTTTCGGAAACATACGAGACCCTCGAATATGCGAAGACAAAAGGACAAAAGATTAGACAATAAAACGGCAGCACAAAGTTCTAATCTAGGAATTGTTATCCGCTTGAGAGGTGCAACTTTAGTTTTTGCGCAGAGAAATTTGAAGGATCTTTCATTGTTCCTATTTATCACTTGAAGGTAAGCGACGGCACAATAGCCTTTTTCTGATGCGTCACAGAAACCCAACAAATCATATGATACCGCATCTGATACACTTATTTTGCGAGGAAAGCAGATAGAAGATAGATTTCCCAACTCTGAGCTATATTTATCCCACACTCTCACAATATCAGCAGATGGTTCTTCATCCCAATTTATGCCAGACGACCATATTTTCTGAAGTAAATGTTTCAGGAAGAAGGTAATCGGAGATAAAAATCCGAGCGGGTCGTATATCTGTGCTAACTGCGATAAGAGGTTGCGTTTAGTACAAGGGCGGTTTGAAGGTTGCACACTAAAGCGAAATACATCATTTGGTGGGTCCCACAATAAAGCTAGGACCTTTAATGATGTGTATTCATTCTCACGATCGGATGAAACTGGGTCAATCGAAAGATGGGTTGATGGTAAGTCGGTTAGGATGAGGGGACTATTAGAGGCGAACTTTCTGAGCTCGATTTGACCCCTTTTGAGAAGGTCAACTAACTCGTATCTTAAACGTCTCGCACCTTCTAGCGTAGAGCTTCCAGTGATGATGTCATCAACGTAAGTATCCTCCCGCAATGCCCTTGAAGCTAGGGGAAAAGCCTTTCCTTCATCATCAGCTAATTGACTTAACGTTCGGAGAGCCAAGTACGGAGCGCTACTAACACCGTACGTCACGGTTAGCAATCTATAGTCTTGAAGATCTTCCTGAGGAGAAAATCTCCAAATAATGCGTTGGTAATCCACGTGATCTTTTCTGACCCGTATCATTCGATACATCTGTCGAATATCGGCACATACTGTATATTCGTGCAAGCGAAAACGTAACAACACAGAGACAATGTCTTGTTGAAGTTTTTTCCCAGTGAGTAAATGGTCGTTAAGTGAACCCTCTCCCAACGAAGGAGACTTGGCGGAGGCATTGAAAACAACGCGTAATTTAATGTGATCGTTTTGCGTTTTAACGACACAGTGATGCGGAAAATAAAAACAATTTTCATTTAAGGAGCTCTCGCAAACACGTTCCATATGACCAGAATCAAGGTAGTCGCGCATAAAATCAGAGTACAGCTGATAAAGATTGGGGTTCCGAAGAAGTCTTCGCTCGAGAGATATAAACCGACTAATTGCTAAATCACGAATGCCACTAAATCTAGGTAATCCATTGCGAAAAGGAAGAGAAACTACGTATCTTCCCTCAAGGTCACGAAAATGTGTGTCAGCGAATATTTTGTCACTCTCTTTGTCTTCTGGTGACAATGCATCAAATAGAGGAACAGAGTCGAGCTCCCAAAACCTTTGGAGCGAAAAGTCCAACTTTGATTCAGTTGGATAAGCGAATAGGGCGGAAATAGAATTATTTGAATTGCATTCAAATCTTCCCATCAAAACATAACCGAGCACGGTATTGATTGCGTCCAACTGTCCTGGCTTGCCTACAATTTTTTCAGGGAGAACAATTTTGGAAAAAACGTCTGCGCCAAGCAGTATATCAATTATACCGGGTGTGTGAAAATGCGCATCTGCTAATTTCAGATTACAGAACTGCGACCAAGCACTTTTGGGAACCTGAGAGGCAGGAACCTTGTCGCATATCCGGTCTAAAACTATAGCATCGGTAACAAAGATAGGTGATTGCGATTCGACTGGGCGGAAAGAGATGGTTATGGAACCATGTTGAGCGATACTGTTCATTGAATTTAGGCCCTTAACATTTTTCTCCATTTTATGCCGAGGCAAACCCAACATATTAGCTGCCTTCTTACTTATGAAGGATGACATAGAGCCACTATCTAAAAGACAGCGTAATGTATGAAACATACCGAAACTATCACGCACGTCAATCAATGCGGTGGATAAAAGAACGGATGAAGACTTCGAGATATCAACTCTTGCCGAAAATGTAGTATCATCATTACTGGACGAGGTTGACGGTAAAACTTCCACTCTTCTGTCTTCATTTGTAGTGAATTTATCAAGATGCAATAAAGTGTGATGTTTTTGATGACATCTGCGACAAGTATGTATAGACTTACAATTCCGAAGATCGTGAATTGAACTGAGACAATTGAAACAGAGGTGTTTCTGTTTAGCGAAAGCGTGGCGTTCTTGTGGAGTTTTTTCTGCGAATTTTGGACAAGAAATTATCGAGTGGTTTAGTTTACAAAGTGAACAACATGGCGATGCGTTTTTGTTGAACTGATCCTTATTATCATCAGTGTAGAAGGATGCGATGCGTTTAGAGCTAGAAGATGGCTTATTATGGTTATTAGAACGGGGAACTGCGGATGAGGCTCCCAGTGTATCCATTGCGGTGCAGTATTTGTTCAAGAAGTCAAGTAGGGTTTGAAATTCGGGAATAGAGGATGAGCCGTTTTCCATTTCGAAGCGAGTAACTGTTGCGTTATCCAACCGTTTTATCATCATCATAAATAAAACGAAGTCCCATGAGTCAACTGGAAACTGCAAATTGCGAAGCGCAGCGATATTTTCAGTGAAATTATTCAATAATTTGCGAAGGGCGTTATAATCAGAACAATTGATTTTCGGAGAATTTTCAAGAGCATTCCAATGTGCCTGAGCTCTTAACCGTTCATTAGAAAAACGACTAACTAAAGAATCATATGCTGTTTGATAATTACTAGCAGTCATCGGTAACGTACGAACCAAAGACAGCGGCGGACCTTCTAATGATGAAATTAGATAATTAAATTTTTCAATTTCATTCAAACAAGGATTGTTATGCACCAAAGCGTCAAAAAAGTCAATAAAGGTGGTAAATTGCGTATAATCTCCTCTAAACTTCTTTATCTCAATCTTAGGAAGACGAACCTGTGGCGTAGAGTGGTTTAAAATGCAAGAAGCTGAACTTTGTTTCCTTGTGAACACAGAATGAGCTGAAGTATCTAAATTGGCTAGGGTTGGATCAAATAATTCAGTATAGATCGTTTTGATCGCAAAATAGTCATTTTGAAACTGCTTTCGGATGGCCTCTTCCGACTCCATATCAGCATCATCATCTTGGAATAAGAGAGAAAGAATGATCTGATGTTGTTTATTGAATTCCTCTCTGACTTCGTCGAGTTCGGTAAATCGGATTTTGAACGATGTTCCAAGTGTTCTGTCTACTTTAGCTCGAGTAGCAAGATCTAGCAATGCCGTTATCTCGCTAAGACAAGAATTTCTGTTGAATTTGGCTTTCTTTAGTTTTACGTCAGCCATTTCAATTTAAACTAACCGCAATTCAAAACAAGAAAATCAATAAAGAAGATTGAATATATTCAGCTATAATATATGCCTGGTGTGTGCATAAACGTGGTTACCACAAATATATCGAAGTAACTCTTCAACACATGCAATGTAGATAAGGGTACCTACAATATTATTTTGCGTATTTAGCGTATTAAGCGATGCGAATTAGATATTAACTATTTTAAAGGGAAATGCGTATGCTGATTTACCTAATGTAAATCAACATCTATTTATAGGTGCTCCCTATAAAATAACAAAGCGAACTTTCGAGAATACAATGAATGAAAAAGATTGCAAATCGAAAAAAAAATAATAATAGAAAAATCAACCCTCACTCATCAACAATTTTCACCACAAAAATCATCCGGTCTCGTTAGGACCAATGTTACTTCCGGTAGCTCAGTAAAATTGTAGAGAAAAGCAGACTGTATTTGCGGAGCGAAAGGCGAGATTTTTGCAATTTGAAACAACAATTTCATGAGAAAAAAGGCGGTCAACAATGATGACTTACCAAATTTTCTCAGGCTGATGACTTGGAGGGCTCTGCTACAACTCCCAGCTCTTCTCAGGGACCCTTGGCTGCGGGAAATCTGCCCCAACTTTCCGTTCTTAATATGCGGTGTTGAAAACACAATCAAAATGCGATGCGGAATTACACAATAGAAATGAGCGGTTTTTATTATCAAAAGCGTGGAATTATCCAAAACAAATAGCGAAATTTTAATCTGTAGGTACAGAAATAAGCGAGAAAAATCAAAATTAAAAGGCGTTTTTAACTCGTTTTCACTAGGAACCATCAATCGAATCGAATAATGAATGGATGTTCACATACATAAACAGTGTGCTAAGAAACAAAAAACTATCGCGACAAGTCCTCATTGTTGACTGCGTTTATGCGGACTCCTTTGCAATTATTCTTGCCTTCGCTACGTTTCAAACCAAACAGACACTTATTCATGAGATAACCAATTGTCCCCTCTCCCATTCAAATTGAGCTGTGTAATTCCTGGAAACCTGACACTGGTCTAACATTGAAGGTGGGTTTCACATAACTTTGATTGCTTGATTAAGAACTGTCAAGTTGATCAGAGCCATCGTGATTCGTTGAAATTTCAAATCAAGTGATTCGATTGGTCTGAATATTTTGATCGGACAATCGAAGTTTTGTGAAACCCACCTTAACCATTGGAAATGATAGAGCAAAAATTTAATTTCATGAAAATATTAAAGAAAAAAAAACATTGAGGTGAGATACCCAAGTTTTCGAATTTCACATTACTTGAAAAGGTCTACCTATTTTTACGGGGGAACATGGAAAATACTTCCATTTTTCTAAATGGTCAAATATTTATGAAATAACAGTTGATTATCTTTGATTTCTTGTTATTCTCGTCATTTCATCATAAATTCACCATTATGGAAAAAAATGGAAATTGAACGTTTCTTCGTCAACAAATAAATAAAATCGATCTAGATCAAAAATTAAAAAAAATTATTCGAATACCTCAGAAGAACGTAGTTTTTTCGAACAGAAAAAAATCACGTTTTTGTTGAACTTAATATTTTTAACTGCGATTCCCTTTAAAGCAATGCTTTGTACAGAGTCAGTTTCGTCTCATCTACTACCGATAGATGGTAAGTGGTGAAAGAATGCCATCCTGCAATGGGAAAATTACCGGTGAAATAAAAAAACGCAATGAATGTCTTGACGATCCTTGACTTTCGTATAAACGAAACTTTTCTGTTTCATTCAATTTTCGGTTTCCGTTGATTTGATTATTTGCAGAAGAAATTTTTTTTACCACCTATACAAGGTAGACGTAACAAACAGTAAGTGAAATGAAACTAAAATGAGTAGGAACATTTTTTAGGAAAAATGAAAATTCAAATTATGTCAATTTGCTCAAAAAAGGGAACAGTTTGATCAGAGATCGGAAAAAACTGTTTTCAAACCCTCAAAACCCAACACATTCTACCTCTCATAACGGTCGTTTCGATTTACTTTTTCGTCTTCTATTAGGTATATCTTGCTGAACAGTAATTTGTTATCCGATTTTTTTCCAAACATCTATAATAAAAAATTCAAACTTATGTCAATTTGCTCAAATAGGAAAACAGTTTTATCAGAAATCGAAAAAAACTGTTTTCAAAACCCAACACATTCTACCTCTCATAACGGTCGTTTCGATTTAGTTTTTCGTCTTCTAATAGGTATATCTTGCTGAACAGTTATTTGTTATCCGATTTTTTTTCCAAACATCTATTTCATAGTTTCGAATCTTTCCTGCCTACATACCTCATTCAATTTCTGCAGGGCCAGCTTAGATCCAAAACTCTTTCCTCTTTCCAGAATGATATCCTCAGGTCGAATTCTCCAGCTCATATTATTCAAATCGGCTGTAGTTTTCATATGTCTAGAAGAAATTCATCAGTTATTACTAGTCACTGAGAAAATATTCTTAAGTATATTCCTCTACAAACAGTTTATCGAAAAATTGTGGTATTGATCAAACGAAACAAAAACACCCTAGATGAAACAAAAACGTTCTTCATATTACACAACTTACTTGCATATTAGGAAGAGCAGTGTGGTTGCTGATACCAGAAGAATCCCCAAAGTGAAACTTCCATAAAATATCAACATGTAAAGCTCTTCCGGAATGAAATTAATAGGTTAATTTTAATCGTAAATGTATCATCATTTTAAAATTCAGAAATAACATGGATAATTCAGAAATGAAAATATTCGCAATAACTTGAATATGCATACAGGCTGATTCATAACTATTGGGACATAGGCTAAAGGCAGATTGTTTGGACCAAAATATGGCGTTAGGGCCAAATATACCTCAATAATACATTGCTGTGGAAAAAGATAGAGCGCGTTAAAGTTGATTTTTTTTAAATTTTTTGCTAACAATTCCATTGCTAAAAATTTTCACGGCTAACTGTATAATGGGAGAGAATAATATTTTCTTCGAAGTTCGAAAGTCCTTTATTAAAAGAATTAGGAGGAGGAGGCCACGTAGAACATTTAATTTAAGTTTATTCTTTTTATGTTACATTGTTTTTAATTATGCTTCATCTTCGGAATAATTGAATAAAATAAATAAATCGTTACTTCAAGTTCCCTTCCGATGTTCTGAATTGTATTTTTCTTGGAAACGAATGAAAAAATATACAGTGAAATTATTAGCAAAAAACGAAAAAAAATTCTTTAACGCTCTCTATCTTTTTCCACAGCAATATTTAATTGAGGTATATTTGGTCCTATCGCCATATTTTGTTCCAAAAAATCTGCCCTTAGCCTCTGTCCCAATAGTTATGAATCACCCTGTATAATAATTTCCATATTTCCAATAATATTTAAAAGACTTATAGTTTTTTTATGTATTTTACAGAAATCAGGCCTTACCCCGTTTTGCACCGTACACGGGGTAAAATGGGGTATTGTGTCTGGCTTCGTGTATTAGGTATACGTGTAGGTGAAATAACATATTTTATTAACACAAAAATTCTTAGTTATATGATCTGCATTATATATATTTCACAGTGTATATCTCTTGAGCTTCGGTAAACACATTTCTGGCGCTTCTTTCATTTTGACGAGTTGTCTTTCTTGCGTATTTTCGTATCTTTTGAAACCAATACAAAAACATAATAAACCTCAATACTTTGCATGGGGCAAAACATGGTCCCCAAAGATGGGTTAAGACAGGACCCCGTTTTGTCCCATCGTCAAAACCCCATTTTGTCCCAAAGGACCTGCTTGAAAAAAAAAAAACAAGAAAAAACAATAAGTGCTAAAGGATTTTTTGATGCATAGATAGATATGAGTTTACTCAACATATTATACAAGTTGTAAACTCTGAAAAAAAACTGTGAGTTATGCTATATAACTGTTTACAGTTCTTGAAAATTAATTCAAATTCTAACGACAGTAAGTAACAATATTTAAAATTAAAATACATTTCTTCTATTCTTCGGTTTCTTCTAGTCTTGATCGGGCATGCAGTCGCATTCGGGATGTTTTGTCTCAATTCGGTGTTTTCTCGTCTCTTCGGTAATTTTTTGTCATAATCAGTAATTTGTTACCTCAGCTTCTTATGTAGAGTTGATAATCCTATGAATCATCGATCTATCTTCTGCGATCAACAAATTTTTTATTTCTCTTTTAAATTGTTTTATACTTTTCATTTGTTTTATTCGACTAGGTATTCGTGGGTAAAGTCTTGAAGCTAGGTATATGCAGCTTCTCTGACCTAATCTCTTTTCTGCTTTTGGTCTTTCATACTTATCATTTTCTTTTCTTGTAGAGTAATTGTGCTCTTTCAGTACCAGAGGTATCTTCTTCTGTTGAACGCTCGTTATTATTTTGCTCGCAAAAATCTGTCGTATATCCAATACTTTCGATATTTCATAAATCTCACGGCTAGGGAATGTATACTTTTTACCGTACATAATTTTCAAGATGCATTTTTGCATGATATCCAAGCTTTTCTATGACAATCCAATACTCCCCCCCATCCAACGATACCATATGAGAGTTGCGACTGCACCAATGCATCATAAAGAATTTGGAGATGTCTTACAGATTGGATATTCTTTCGTATCACTCTGAATCTGTACGCTATACCTCTTAACTTTTTCACTAAAAAGTTCATATGATCATCCCATTTTAAATGTTGGTCTATGTAGATACCCAGATATTTTGTGGCATTGATATTTATTATTTCTAATTCACTGGTCACTCGGAGTACTCCTAATTTCGGAAGTCCGACTTTATTGGATGAAAAAGCCAGATACTTCGTCTTTTGCTGATTTAAGGTAAGTTTATTAACATCAAACCATTTCTTCAGAACCGTCATGTCATCTATTACTTTCTGTTTCAGATTTTCCCAAGTTGCATCCTCGTACATGACTAACATAGCAATGCTTTTGATATATTATCTATATGAGGGCAATATCAATATGGCATAAACAAAACATCAATCAATCAAAACAATATAAGGCGTTTTTACCACGATGACAAAAAAAAATCTGCTTCTATTGCGCGGAAAGGTATTGGAAGTGGAGATAATGCGTCTGAGATTTGGGAGGTTTATTCGAAAAAAATTCAAATAAAATGGCGGTACCCCATTTTGCCGCAGTACCCCGTTTTGCCCCGGATTATCCTGTACAATGCAAAGGTCACTAGTATGTAGAATCTGAAGTTTTATTTGAATATCGAGAGTATTACACAAAAATTTAATGAAATAGAGAAAATATTGTCTAGTAGGTACTCATGGCAGAAGGCAATTCCAACTCTCGTGCGTTCACTCCTTCGTCGTTCGTTTTCGAATTTCGCATTTGTGTTAGAATAGGAGTCCATTCTGAAACTTATTTTAGAATATACAATTGTTGAAATTAATACGGTCCACTTCTCAAAGAAGTTGTTTATCCATCAGTACCGTGAAGCGGTACTCAAGGGCAAACAAACTTATTCTATACTAGCTGACCCGGCAGACTTCGTACTGCCTCAATCGATAAGTAAAAAATCAACTTTATTATTGTAATAAACCATTATGGTATAATACCTTGAAAGTGGACATAAAATAGTCCTGTACAATATGTGTTTCGCCAAACGTTTAATATCCCAGAAACTTAGGAGCGTAAGGAATCTGGTAGCAATTGGCAATTAGATAAGCTAGCTGACCCGGCAAACTTTGTTTCGCCTTAGAGATGAATAAAATTGTTTTTTTTTAAGGAAACAAAATATATATTGAAATAATTTAATTCCATTGAAATAGGTATGTACAGGGTGATTCATTTATCTTGGTAACCCCAATTTTCTCGAAAACGCCTGAATATTTTTTCATTCTGTGAATGGCGTTTTGAACAAGTTAATGTCGACTTGAGATGCGCATAAAAATCTGCGGAATAAATAAAGACGCCAGGCGTCGCGGCGCTATCAAAATTTTTTTCTCCAGGGACATACCTTTTTCATCATGTCATTCGAAAGATAATTTTATTTTGAACTTTTTTTTCGAATACAATTTTTATCCATTTTTTACCGTCAGCGATCTGCAGCGTGTTTTATGTTGATTCTATTCCATTTATTTTTTTCTGTATTGTGGTAGTATGCCTTGATTTGGAGACATAGATATGATTTTATGCCTTGAATTCAAGGAGGCAAATTTTCTAAACAATCTGCCTCTTTAAATAAGATCAAATATGTGGATACAGTAAGATGGGGCTCCATGTCACAACGCTGCCATTGTGAAGAGATATTGAGATTAAGAATTCGAAAATGAATGGACCCTTAAATTTTGTCCAAAGTGACTTATGATGAAATATTGAGATGATATAACTTGTGTATGGATCATAATGGCTAGATGACTTGAATTTGATTATGTTCCGTAAAATGACGGAGGCTCTGTAACTATTTTTCTATTATTTTATTCATTAAATATTATATCTTATAATAATAAACATTTTTTTTTAATAACAAACGAGAAATTTCGAATCATATGTTCTATATACCGGCCATTATGATCCATACATAAGTTATTCCATTACTTTGGTCAAAATAAAAGGGTCCACTTGGGCACATGCGTTTCTTATCTTAATTTTCAAATAGTCCAAGTTATTAGAATCAGTTGGTATACTATATATTCAAAGGGACCCCTCAGAAAGTAATCCATGAGCGTTAGGTCTGGCGATATCTGATGGGTCCATTGGTTTCAATCCATTTTTTTCCGAATTCTTGATCTAAATATCTCTTGAGAATGGCAGCGTGGTGGCATGAAGCCCCATCTTGCTGTAGACTCATATTTCATCTTATTTGAAGGAGCACATTGACCTGAAAACTAGCCATCTCGAATTCAAATCACAAAATCACATCTATGTCTCTAAATAATGGCATACTACCACAATACAGAAAAAAATAAATGGAATAGAATCAATATAAAACACGCTGCAGATCGCTAACGGTTAGAAATCGATAAAAATTGTATTCGAAAAAAAAATTCGGAATGAAATTATCTTTCGAATGACATGATAAAAAAGGTATGTCCCTGGAGAAAAAATTTTTGATAGCGCCTCGACGCCTGGCGTCTTTATTTATTCCGCAGATTTTTATGCACATCTCAAGTCGACATTGACTTGTTCAAAACGCCAGTCACAGAATGAAAAAATGTTCGGACGTTTTCGAGTAAATTGGGGTTACCAAGATAAGTGAATCACCCTGTACAGGATGATTGTTTATATTATACTCAATAGCTATCTCAGGTAATATTGGTCGTACACAAAAGTTCAAATGGGCAAATTTGAAGTATTTTTCATGGGCATTCACAATTCAGTACTAAGAATTGCATTAAGGCATCGTTAACTTAAAAATTCTTTGTGAAGTGTTGTTTTTTAAATGGCACACCCTGTATTTTATTTTCTTTATCGATATAGCTCCTTCTTCTTATTTTAAATATATATTTTTAATTGAGGTTTTTTCGGCAGTTTCTGAAAATTATAGGTTTTTTTGTCTATATCTAAGGCAGCTGTGGAACGCCACTCGAGAATGCTATGATTTCCTTATATCGAAGTTCCATTCTATGGCCTCCTGATAGTCCCCACTTAATATAATTCGCAAGAAAGGAAATTATTTCCTATTTTTTTTTCATTTCATCAAATTTTTAATGTATTTTATGTTAACCCCGCCGTAGAAGAATCCAACGAAAAATCTTTCATAACTAGCAGTTCATCCAATCTTCAGTTATAAATGGTGAAACCAACAAAATGACTGACTTAGTTTTATATATTAAGATTCTACATCAAGATAGAACACAAAGTTTGTTCCATTTTACATTTTTAAGAAAAAGAAAATTCTTTGCCTTTACGAAGGCACATCGAGAGCATTTTTGAAACATAGATGAATTCAAAATAGTAATCATCGAAATGAATACCATTTTCAATTCCCAGGCTCAGGGATCTTTTATCATTTCTCCAACCTCATGATAAAAGATCTCTGAGCCTGGGAATTGAAAATGGTATTCATTTCGATTATTACTATTTTGAATTCATCTATGTTTCATTTTACATTTTCTCAGGTGAAAATAAGAAGACATTTTTGATAAATACAATAAAAAAAGCTTCGTTGATTCGTTACTCATATAAAAAGCGTTTAAGTTTGAATATATTTTTTTATAGTTCTGCCACTTCCACCAGTTTAGAAAATATTGAAATTAAACTTGAGTTTATATCCATTTTTGGTAATTGCGTAATAATATGTATACCTCTCTTATCATGCTTCTTCTGTCTAGACGATTATTGTCCAATTTGTTATCAATATAAATTTTATTTTTTTTTTTGGAGTGTCAGAATGGTCACATCGGAAGATAAAAATGAAAGTAGACGAATTCGATTTTGGTTCTAAGAATGCAACTTTATTTATAAAACTCACGTCAGTCAAACGTGAATAAGGTGGGCAGAACATTTTGCCATGAAATCCACTAAACCTATTCGAATAGTTGTTCTAAAACTGGCAGAAATATGGAGAATTTGTCAAGAACGAGTGTGACTATACAGTAGGGTGGCGTGAAAATATTGACTTTTAAAATTCAAAATGCCTGTATGTGGAAAAGTGGTTATATAATTGTTATAATATCCTGCAAAATTTCTAGTCGATCAGACTTAATTTAGCGGTGCCCCCACCACTCTGAACTACTACTAAAGCAAATCGTTCACGTTCATAAGTACTCGATTTATTTCTATGTAAAGTGTATGCAGGTGTTGAAACGAGAGCATGACTTTATTAAAGATAAGGCACATGATCGAGAAATGGTTATTGGTTCTGTAGATAAAGTAGCTACCAAAAAGCTCCGACGTTCCAAATACAGACAAATTGTGGAAACACAAAATCCAACTGCTTCAACCTCTTCATCAACTTCCTAGACTAATATTTCAGACTTAGTTGATAGTTTAAAAGGTGTTACAGCCCACTGCGACCTTATGGTCTGTTGTGCCCCCAGACAAAGCTTTACAGCTCTCCTTCCAGTCCCAGAGATCTTATGAAATCCAATATATCGGAAGGCTTCAGTGAGGCTAATTACTCACTCCTACAGGGCTCTTTACCAAAGCATTGTTTTCTTTGGCTTAGAATGCCAAAGCATTTTGTGACTAGGTGAATAGGAGTTTCTTCCTCCTCCCCACAGAATCTACACGGGTCCGTCAAGTTGGCCTGGTAGTTGTGGCATTTTTACAACATTTTTTGCTTATTGCTAATGCTAGGTAAGTGCTGGCGAGTGCTCAAGAAAAAACTGGAAAATCTTCGATGGTACTCGTGAAAATGAAAATTTAATTTTCCGGGCCAACTTGTATGCAGCCCGGAAAAACCAGCATTTTTCATCGAGAGCTTGAATAAACTTAATGTCAGCTAAGTGCTGAAGAAAAAATTTGAAAATCTCACTCAGGAGTGGAAACATTTGTAATTGAATTTTCCGGGACAACTTTATGCAGCCCGGAAAACCCAGCATTTTTCAACGAAATTTCGAAAAAAGTTAATGCCAGCCAAGTGCTGGCGAGTGCCGAACAAAAAATTAAAAAATCTCATTCAGAAGTGGAAAAATTTGCAATTGAATTTTCCGGGCCAACTTGATGCTGCCCGAAGAATTGAAGTGCTGGCTAGTGCTGAAAAAAATTTGAAAAATCTGCCATGGGAATGAAAAAATTAAGGAGTTAATTTTGCGTAGCCATTTTGCGGGGCAACGTATAGCTGCCCACAGAAAAAGGTTTTATCCAATACATAACAATTATGAGATTTCTTATTAATGTCATTGTTAATAAATCAAATACTAGTATGTTATGATCCATAACGCACTAGTGACTAATGGATTATAACCCACTTTCATATTTATTCATAACTTTTTTTATTTGAAGTTATTGTTACGCTAAATTCATACAAACCGGTTTGTCGCCGGCCGAATTTCTGCCGGTCGTACTAATCGCATTCTGATTGATGCTGGCGTGAATGCCAGGTCGCATTCACCAATCAGCGTGCGATTTGGAAGACTGGCATGAAACTGACCGACCAAAAACCGGTGTGTGTGGATCTAGCGTTCACTACGTTGGTTAGTTACTTGGAACCAGTGGCTACCCTATCGTTACAACTGCTGATAGTACTTGAAGACGCTGATGCATTACAAACTTGCAACTTTTCTGCAATTTGTACCGATTTTTTACGTTATCAGGGGTGACGTTTCGAAAGTAGTGATATTTCCCCTGCATCGATTTCTCTAATTTTCCATACATTAGCTGTCACACCTCCAATTTTTGTGAGGAACAGAATAGTGGCTGGTCTCAAAGACATGTATTTTTCCAGGAAAATATTCTCTTTGCCATATTTGTTGTTTGAGTGAAAATGACGGAATAGAAAAATCGGGAAAATCCACTTTATCCGAACAAGAAAAAAACAATTCACGATAGTGAATCTACAGAAGAAAAAATTATTTTAGATAGCGTTTTCACTGATGAAGAAACTAACTCAACTCAGTTGGAATTACTGGAATCAGACTAATATGAATCTTAGTTCAAAACTATTTTTGACTATGCAGTCTGGCGAGTGGTTTTATGATATATCATACTGAGAAATTTAGTATTCTACTTTTTCGCTTCTCAGACAAATCACAATGTTGAATCGAAAGATGTTAAGACAAGGATGTTTCTGAAACTTCTTCAATTATTAATTTGAAAATTGTTTTCTGTCGAGGTGTTTTGTGTTTTTGTTACTTAATATAGAAACGAAATACCTGTAAAAGACGACTTGAAATGTTGTATGTTTTGTTTCATTCAAATATTCAATACAAAAATCTTCACTAAGAAACCAAAATTAATTATAATAGATTCCTTCAAGAGCAGAAAGCATATATATGTTTCATGAACAAATTGCAAACACTGAGAACAAAACTGAAGCAACTTGGCATATAATTAAGGGAATGAAAGAATTCCTAGATTCGAGAAATGAGGATATAAAATATCTTGTTGAAATTCCTAGTGGATTGATAGTAAATCTGTTTAATTTAATATCGTTCCATGAGTGAGATTTCTATTTTCATACATTTTATGAGGTATAATACGTCGTTGGATATCTGAACACTGTCCTCAACTAAGATAACTAGTAATCTACGACTTTTTTATACATTCATTTCAAATAACTACTTGTGTTTCGACACTTTGAAAATTACTTTGGTATTATCAGTACACAAGAAAAGTTACGCTGACGATTAAGAGAATTATCGGCTAGAGAGTCTCATACCTATCGTTATTTTCAGAAATATTTGGGAGAACTCTGTGAGGTAGAATTACGACATGGCTTAGACGATAACATTTTTAAAAAATATTTACCATAGAAGAGAGAACCTATTCACATTGCTATATTCAATTTCACACCTTCAAGTTTCAACCAATCAAAGCGTGTATTTCTGAGAGATCTCTATCTCACTAATTTTAGTGGAAATTTTTAACTCGTGGAAACCCAACAACGAAAATTGACGTTGTTCGATATCGAAAAATGAATTTTATTTGTTCAAATACATAACAATTTGGTGTGAAATTTTCATTCCGAATACCGCGCGTGGCCAAATTAAGATTTGAAAATTTCTTCTCGCTCATGAATTTTTTCCGAAAATTTTCCCTCGTCTTCGAATCGAGATAATTTTCAAAGTATTCAAGAGCTCGAAAAAAATTTCCGGAAATGATTTGACCTGTAGTGGTATTACTAGTGACAATATTGGTATTTCATTTCAAATTATAAGAAATTTGAAGGAAATAATGGTATGCTTGCGAAAGATATCAGCACTTTATTATTCATTTGAAATTTAACACCAGGAAACTTTCACAAAACAATTTATTGAACATTCGTCGGACTAGCATTTCAGGTTTCAGGAATGGGTTGCCAAATTCGCATTCCGTATTAATTGATTCTCCTTCTGCTTGAATTCAAATTGAATTGTCAGATGAAATGTACCACCCGAAAAAGGAAAAAAACCTTCAATTCGGGGAATCACATCATTGGATCCTCCAAATATGTTTATCCAGTATATAGGTATTTGATTCGTAAAATGAACTCGTTCATCTACATTCTTCATGATCAGTCCGTTGGCTCCTAAAATATAGAAAAATGGATTTCACATCCAAATATAAGAAATATTGAAAAGTGCTTCGATATGTCAAAGTATAATTCTCTCGTAATTATCATTTTCTACCGTTTCTATTTGAGAAAGTAGAAACGTCATGGATATTCCTGTCACACTGCAAGCTCCTAACTTTTTCTCAGCATAGATAACATAAATTTCTGAATTTGGTGACTCAAATGTTGCACCATCTAATCAACCGATTCTCGAGTTTGACTCCCCAGATATAAATTTATCAAATCTGATAATCATGTGAAAATATTAAAATGCATTCTTCATCGAATAAATATTTTTTTTTCAATCATACGATAACAACGCCTTAGTTCGACAAGATCTTCGAGAATTCCGTTTTTTCCTTTCACCAGAAAGGAAAAGTAATAAGACATAACAACTTCATCGAGACAAACTTCCAGACCTTCAATTATAACGATCGTGAATATACAGGATATACCAGAAGTCGACGTCAAGTCGGAATCAGGTTGGAGGCTGAGTCATAGTGGTTATCATAAAAATATTTAAAAATGTAGGTGGAGTATTTTTCGAATCATATGGACATTTTTTTTTAATCAGGAAAATATATTACACAACCTGTGATGACTCTCGAACTCCTGTTGTTACAAATTTTTATTAATTTCAAATATTTGGTTTGGCGAAAAGTGACATTATTTTTCAAGCTGAAAAAATTGAAGATAACAGATTACAGTAGCACATGGGCGCCCGCAGAATTTTTTCTCAGGGGGGGCAAAAAAAAATCGTCGAAAAATGATAAGGCGCTTGCGACATCAGTATTCCATTTCTTTCTCTTTCGTTTTTTATATTCATGCATGAGCGCCCGCAGAATTTGTTAAAAATTATTAAGTTTTCCACCTCAACATTTTTTCAACATCAACAATATAAGGCGATATGTTTAAGATAATACGGTAACTGTTTTCTAAACAAATCACAATCCATGAAAGAATATTAACAGGAAAATGAAATATAAAGAAATGAAGAAAGGAATAAAATAAATTGTATGATTGCCAATAACTACAGATACATCAACCAGTAATAACGAAATAAAAACAAATATACATATACGCTCGATAAAATGATATTCATAAAAAACCATACATGAATAATAATGAAATATGAAATATAAATTAAATTAAACAAACCATAAATTCAAAACTAGAAACTCAGAGATTATTCGAAATATCACAAAATAAATATATTATCAAAATGAATCAATTATAAAAAAAATAAAAAAGATATAACACACACAAAAATAATAATAATAATTCTGAAAATAAAATACCGGAATCGTTATACCACGCATATTTTATTCTGAACTAAAAACCAGACTTCTGTTTTCTGTTAGTCTCAAGAAAGTCAATAGGAAGTTAATTCCTATATTTTTCTTAGATTGTTTCTTTATCAGTAACGAGTCTGCATTGATGTAAAAAGGTTTATTTTTTGGGTGTCTTATAGCGATCGTCAGCGGCATTCGATCTCCTTTGGAAAAATTTCAGAATATCCATATTTTCCAAAAGTAAATTCATCATATTATAAAAATATATGAAATATATGGCCCCCCCCTGCGGGCGCCCATGCAGTAGCACTATTTTTAATAACATTGGAATAATAAGATTAGAAAAGAGGAAAAAATTATAGCAAGAGCAGTTTGCGCACCGCCACACAGAATTTTCCAATCGTGCATTGAAGGAATAGAAAACTGAAGGTTATCTAATGGTATTTATAACTCAATATAACGTATAATATTTGTTTTGGTTAAAAAGTTTTAATTATGATTAATCCCATCCATGTTGTGAGTAATTAACTTTTCTTCATCTTTTCAACATTCAATTGCTTGTTTCCTAATTCAATAGAATGTGTTTTTTCTGTAAAAAGTATCTCGATTAATAATGCTTGAAACTTTGAGACACCTCTCGTTCTATTCCATACTCGATTCCATAACTTTGAAGCATTTCTTCATTAAAGGTAAAGAGTAGATTTAATCAAAGGTAATCTTTTCTACTGCAGAATTTGTTCCATAAGAGAAGTAAATGTTGGGGATGAGTAGTTTCAATATAATGAAAGTCTTCAAAGTCGTGAGTAATTAACTTTGAATTTTCATCTTTGCCAACAATTAATTATGTAGGTTTCTTTATTTGATCGAAACTGTTTTTTTGTGAGAAATATTTTTAATATTTTTGTATAATTTTTCTGTTTTGAATTTCTTTCTTATCATGGTTTGATTTAGTTTTTAAATTTAAACCACAATGAAAGAAATTCCTTGAATGAAAAATACGCATAAATGAATGTTGGGTAAATGAAAAATCAAAGTTATTTACTCAACACCATCAAAATGGAACGGCTCATTTTCAACGTTCACCTCTCTGACAGAAGAAAAAAGATACATTTTTCTCGAAAACAAATATGCTTCAACATTTCATGAAATGAAAACAGCTACATAGCTTAGGAATAAAACGAGGAGTGTGTCTCAAAGTTTCAAGCATTATAAAACAAGATACCATAGAATAAATAAATCTACTACGTTGAATGTTGTACAGGGTGGGCAAAATTGGTGATACTTGAACTACAACTTTTTAACCGATAAAGAAAGAGAAAATCAATGGCACATTACGGTGGCACTGTCGTCTCTTTTAGAGAAACGGATAATGACATCAACTGCATTCCTCTATCTTCTTCTGTTTTCTAGTTATATGCCAAAATTGAAATTTGAGCTATTTCAACTTTGGTCATTATCCCCGTTTCAGTTAGTGCTAGAATGTTGAAATTAGAACCTCAGAGAGACACTTTTTTCATAGCAATGCATTAGCTCACTATGTTTTTTTCCTAAGAGGTTTCCTTGCTGAGCTATAACATAATAAGTAATAGTTGGTTATGACTGAGAAAGAATTATCCGTTTTTTCCGTTCAAAAAATATATACATTATACAAGGTGGCCCATGTAAAAACCAAAAACGTTCCTACTGACGAATATTCCGGTGCATAAGTTATAGAAAATGCTTAAAAGAGTTAGTCTTTCGATACCTTTTGACTTCGAGGTCAAGAGTCCATGATCATACCCCTAATCGGGGTGGCAGTCAGATTCAAACTAACCAATTTCTATTTGGTGTCAAAAAAATAACCTGTCAAAGCATTTTTTGGAGCAAATGAAGATCGTAATATGTCATTCATTTTCTTTATCTTTCTCGGTTAAGAAGTTGTCCTTCAGGTATCAACAATTTCGGCCACCCTGTACTTTAAGTCAAATTGTTATTACAGATTTAATTTAGTTGGTTTCAGATTGATAAACACAATATCTGTAATTACAAAACTCGCGGGTAATGAATTAAATAACCACTAAATCTCATGATTGTAGAACACCATCAATAAAAATCGGTTATTTTCTTATAGCTGTATAGGACATTGTGAAGTTTTTAGATCTACATCTTGGTTACTACCAAAACAAACTCTGTTTACGTCACATGAACTTCAGTGATGAAAACCGTTTGTGCCTCCTCAAATGAGTTCATCTTTTCTTTCACGGAAATGGAACAACATCCTTTTCAACGTTTAGGGATTAAAATAACAAGAATAATATTTCATGAAATTATAATCATAACTATTTTTTTATTTTATATAGCGCCTAAAATTTCATATTGTATGGTGCGATTTTCCATAATTATCAGATCTGATCTTTCTATCAGATCTTTCAACATCATATCCATTATATGAAACTAGAATTCTGAACGTTAAAAATGGATTGTTACAATAATCTGCATTTTTCAGAGGATTTATGTAGGATGATTGTTATTTGGAACATGAGATGCATACGTTCATCGATATGATTATACCGTTGGCGCCACCATCATGGAATTATCGATTCATTTTCGTTCCTCTTCAGGAATATTGAAAGATAGTTCGATATGTCGAAAAATCTGATATTCACTGTTAGTTTTATTTTGTACCATCAAATACACAATTTCATAATTTTCATGTGAATATTTTCTACTTTAGTTCACGAAGCCTTGGTCAGGCACAAGACGATGTTTCTTTATTTATTTCGATGCTCCGGAGTCAGCAGCGTGAAGCACTTATCTTTCCAAGCATGTGTTGAAAGAACAGCTGCATTCCATATATGATTATTCCGAACTAATTTACCTTCTGTCCTCCGAAAATCTGGCATCGTTGCAGGAGGACACAGCGCACAACCCATATAAAATATAAGCGGAGGTAGCAAGGTCTGCCTCATATGAAAAAATAATTTCGAGAAAAATATTTTCCCCTCTTCAGGTCCCTATATTCGTTGCCTTCCCCTCTAAATTTATTGACAAGAAAAATTTCAATCACACGCCTCCTTCACCCGGAGGTCAGGTCGCCCAATGAACTTAGCGGAGGTCAGAACGCACTACGAATCCATATATATATATATATATATATATATATTTCAAGGGTGGGTGGGTGTAAGGTACTAAAATTGCAACCACCTCCTCGTGATGAGTGAGTTCTGCGTTGTTCTCAAGGAAAACAAGCAAAGAGCAAAAACACTCAATCACAATTTTCAGGTCGTTAGGGGCACCGGAAAAACTTGTCCTATAAAACTCATTTTTGCAAGCTTCTTATACTTAAGGTGAAACCACTTTTCGCATACAGGCGAAACAATTTTGAAGAAAAATTTTTTTAACTTCATGTTCACTCCACCCAACTATACAGTTGTCACCTATAAACAATTATTTTCATCAGGGTCTTTCAAAAGGAGGCTACATAGCCTCAGCCATCATTTCAAAGAAATTCTAGTGTCTCACATTGGAGATGTTCGATCAACAAATTGTTTTCCTTATCATCCAACTTGAAAAATTCGTCGACTCATAGTTCTTTTTCGAATAGCAAAAAGAAGAGGATGTAAGATTTGGCCCTTCTGGCTGTTGAATATTTTCTTCTTGGAATTTGGATATCGAAATGTTCAACAAAAATCTCAATACCCGCAAAATTTACTTCTTTTGAAATACAATCGCCAAATTGCATATAATCGGCACCTCTTTGAAAGAATCTTGTTTTATATATAGATATAATATTAGTAGGATTTGATTATTGTAGATGAACATTTGTGATAGCTCTGAAAAGTGAACCCTTTTCAAGGAAACTGGAAAAAAAGTTAGCCGATGCCGGGAAAGTCACGTGGTATAGCTTTTTTGAGGGTAAATGAAGAAAACTTCAGAAAAACAAAAGTGAGTAATAACTAAGTCCTTGTTATGTTCTTCAATCGAACAACTCATAAACATTCACCTTTCACCGAACGAATTAAACATTGCATAGAAGTGAAAACAAAACAACATGAGAGATTTCAGAGGTTATCGATATTCAAGGTTTTCAGCTCATTGGTCAAACAAAAAAACACCGTACACAGAAAGCGGTCTGATCTAAGGACAAGGGGGCGGCGGACGACCGAATTCTGCATTTTTCGAAAAATTTATGGTGATAATCAGCTGAAAAGTCGACAAAAACCTTATACATCCGGTAACAACGAGAGAATGAGAAAACCAAGAAAATAATTAAATAATCTTTCGAAGAGCATTGTTGGTGATTTTGGCGTTCTGATCGTGCTCAGATCCAGTACACGACGAGCTCCGCTATTTATGCGTTGTTTTTTCGGGTCTTTGAACGAACTTGTTTTTTTTTGGGAAGAACACCCTGAATTTAATTAACTTGAAACCTTTATCACCTTCAAATTTTTAGTTTGTGATGCCAAACAACACCGGATTATCTATTTGAAATATTATTCCACTTCCACAAAAATTTGTGGACGAATTCGAGTCAAGGGAATCATCTACATATAGAAGGAATATCTTACCATGATCTCGGCATTCAGGGTTGTCATCCATGAAACCACACTTTGGCGTGTCCGGTGGAGGTGCTTCTTTACTTCCGGGCCAATGAATTTTCTTACCAGATACAGGAGAATAACGTTTATGTAAACCATAGTAATGAGCCACCACTTCGAATTTTCCAGTTATAGGATCCAAGTCCAAAATCGAATAGTCAGCATCTCTGTCGCCATTATCGTCGATACGAACGTGCCCGGTTATTCCTTTGATGAGAACAAAATTAGTTTAGGTAGAGAAATTTAAACAATTATATAATCACGGTTCAATCGAATAATCATCCAACTTATTGAAAAAAAACCGAAAAAAATCAAATGTAAGTTATATATCTGATGTAGAATAAAATCAAAGATCGGCAATTAGGAAGGAGAAAACGGAGATGTGAGAGAGAAAATGCCAACGGGTTGAAAGTCTGATAGGAGGTGCACAGAGTACATAAGTCTGGAGAACAATCAAACAACTAAAAACCAATCAAACTGACAAGATATCTAATAAAATGGACATGGAAAAATAGAGAAACCACTAAGCCGAATTATTAGTGGAGGACAGAACAGAATTCATGACAGAGGAAGAGGAGGACGATTGTGTTGATACTATATCAATAGATGAAGTAGATGTGGTACAAGCTCTGAAGAAAATGAAGAATGGTCGATCTCCTGGTCCAGGTAACATCCCTACTGAGCTGTTGAAGTGTAGCACCCGAAATCTGATACATCGATTGACCCATTTATTCAATCAATACTGCCAGCAGAATAAATTACCTAGAGAATGGAAGGTGTCTCACATTCACTCTACAACAATTGATGGAAAAAAAGATCATGGTAGACCAAGAAATTCATCTGGCATTTATAGATCTGGAGAAAGCGTATGACTCCATACCCCGGAAAAAAATCTGGCAAGCTCTCGAAACAATGGAAGTCGACAAGGGATTAGTTAGGCTCATCAAGGAAAATCGGACGTAGACTCTCCTACCCTATTGAGACGACAAAGGGCTTAAGGCAGGGATGTAGTTTGTCTCCCATACTCTTCAATGCCTATGTCGAAGTGGCACTCAAGGAGTGGAAAAGAAGATGCGAAGGGATAGGGGTACCGATTGGAAATGGAACTCTCTTCTCCCTTAGTTTCGCTGATGACCAGGTTGTAATAGCACAAGACTCCTATGATCTGGAGTTCATGATCAAGAGACTGTATGATGAATACAAGAGATGGGGTTTACAAGTCAATCTTAAAAAAACAATGTACCTGGTCGTAAACTCCAATTCTCGTTTCGAAGTACTCATCATGAATGATGTGCAAGTCCAACAATTTGACAGATTTAAGTACCTAGGAGCAATAATAAATAAAGACGGCATTGGAGTAGAGGAGATAATAACAAGAATTCAAAACAGCAAAAAAATAATTGGGTGCCTTAATAGTCTTTGGTGGGATCGGAACATATCCCCCAAAACCAAAAAACGACTTGGCCGAACACTGGTGAAATCAGTGCTGTGTTATCGCTCAGAGCTATGGACACTCAACGCAGACTCTAGAAGAAAGATCCAGGTAGTAGAAATGGACCGGTATATCGAGAATGGAACGAAGGACAAATGCCGAAATAAGACTACCTCAGAAAGAGTGCCGGTATATCGAGAATGGAACGAAGGACAAATGCCGAAATAAGACAGATCATGAAGGCAGAGGAGACGGTACTGCAGCGTATTGAACAGAGAAGTCTCAAATGGTTTGGACATGTGCTTCGCATGCAAGAGGATAGATTACCGAAACAAATTTTTCAGTGGACTCCTGCTGGTAGAAGGAAACGGGGCAGACCTAGTAAATCCTGGAACGATACGATCAAGGAAGCAATGGAGGCCCGGGATTTAAATACTGAGGACGTTCTGAACAGAGAGGTGTGGAGGAGGGTGACGGGAAGGCGGCAATAGTCTATATTTAGTTATGATTATACTATATTATTATATTATTATATTGTAATTGGTATATTGTAACTTCATCCCGTAAATATATATATAGAATAAAATCAAAAGTGAACCAAGCATCATTTATACAAAATTTGGAGCACCACCTATTGTGCTCGATAAATATGAAATTTAAAGGAAATATACAAAATGTCAATGAATTCAAACAATGCTTGGTATGAATGTCTTTCCCTGTTTTTGTGTAGGTGTCCGAATGCAAATAAAATGATTAGTGGGTTTCATCCCAGAAAACAAGCACCAGTATGCATTTATTTATTTTTTTGGATTCAAGTTGCGATTTGAATAAAAATGGAATGGGTTCTATGTTAATTTGAAATTTTCGAAATGATTGATATTCCACTAGTCAGAAAAGGCTAATAACAATTTTCGAAGAATTGCACTCTCATCGAAATATTCATCTTCACTTTATTCAAAAAATAGCAATTATATGGAAATAATCTCAAGAAAAAAATTATTCTAGGAAAGTTCCGATCCTGGGAAATTTTGAAATTAGCGTATCATGTTAATTTCAGCATTTAGGGTGGATACTTATTTGACTTGTACATATGTTTGAACAATATATTCTTTAGGTCAAAAGGAATACCTTACAGTTTTTCAGTCTGGAGAAAAAGATGAAGCCATTTCAAATCATAATAATGGAATTCCACCCTAAAGTTTTTCCATGCATTAGATATCCCATTTGAATTTTCGGAAAAATGAAGCAGAAATTTAATTCTATGAATCTTTTGAAAAAAGTTGCATCAATCCGGAATAACCATTTTTTTTTATTTCACTGATATAAAATTTTTTAAATGATTAATCACTCAGAAATGTGCATTTCCCGCGGAATTCTTTTATTTTTCAATGTAGCCAAATATTCATTGAATAGCATTCAACTTACTTTAGGTTTCTCGAATTTTTGGTATAACTTTGAAATGCAATGGTATAAAATAGTCAAAACGGTGAACACAAAAAGGGTTTCTTTTGACCTCAGACATCTTTCGTTGAAATATATATGTTCTAGTCAAATTCACTTTGTATGTGGGAACTTATTTTGCGGATTTCCACTGAATGAGTGCTATATATGTCGTCAAGGAGCAGCTAGTTTACGAATTTAGGCCGTTTCACATGGAGCGTATGGTGTAAAATCAACGCCGACTGTCAGCATAGCAACTCGGCGCTGGTGATCCGTTAGAAATGCTGACTTCACATGCAGCATGCAGCGGATCGTTCTTTGGCAGTTGAAAATCAAACCGCAATTGATGATCGTAAAGGTATCACTGTTGCCAAATCAGCTAATTCTGAAGAGGAAACAGAAAAAAGACAAACGATTATGGGCTTATCCTACCCTATCGTTAATTTATATTGAAACCTACGAGAAAATGGATATAAGTTCTCGAAATATAAATATATATAGTAGCATGGGAGCCCATGATGCTAAATTTGGATTTACTCGAGCGTCATACAGACCTATTGGGTTGCAAACAGTGACGGCTCGTGCCCTTTAGGTTTGGGTTGGCCAGATTCTTATTAGTAGGTTTAGTGAAAACCAATGAAAATTTCTGCCATCACAACCACCCTGTCAATACTTTGTCCTACTTATGTAGTCACACTATTACAATTATCGAAATTCTCTAACATGATATTGGGAATATCATTACTGACATCTGGGAAAAACATCTGATATCTGTTGTCCAGTCTATTTCCCAACAAAAGCACCACGCTGCACTGTTCTTTCGTCATGAATTTTTTTCTCTCAAAATTTTGGTCACCGAATCAATTAAATCGTTTTGCATTGTTTTTGACAAACCACAAAATACGGACAAATAAGGACACGGAGAGGATCGCAAAACTTTTTGAAATTGTCTTCTAACGTCTCGGCGAATTTAGCAACCTCCTTGATTGTCGAAATCAACACTTTCATCGTTTCCCGCTCTTGTAGTGATAGTAAAATGATTATGTTCAGTAGATGCTTATCCTTTTTACGATTTTCGCTAACCTCATCTATTAAACTCTTTATAAATTTGCGATGAGCACTGTCCAACATATTCAATATGTTTTGTTTTCCAAACAACTTTAATTTAAGAGACGAATGAATATGCTGTAAACATGACATTTACTCGAAGCGCGATGAATTTCCTTCATGTTAATGTATTCAAACAAACAGAAAAGGCTCTCTTGATGGGAGGTTGGTCGAATTGAGTTATATTTTTCTATTCCAATTGGAAATATTAGATTTCGAGAGAATTTGAATATTGAACTGGGTAATTCAGAATTAGTTTTAACCAAATAAATTTTTATGGGATTAATGTTTCGAGCAAAATTAATGGAATTTAGAGAAAAAGGGAAATTTTGAGAAGTTATCGGGAGAATAAAAACGTCAATTTTATGTCATGAATGTTGCCGCTTTTGATTGGCCTATTAATGTAATATTTAAATTCCAACCATAATTTTCACTGGTATCTATTCGAATAATTTTTTTTTAATATTTATAGCAAGAACTTGAACCAGTACATAATCCCATTCTTTCTTGTTTGATATTCACAGAAATATGGTTATAAACCAACTCACCATGGAAATCCCTATTCCACATTTTGCTCGTAATCATTCGGCCATTTCTTATGTCTTCACCTTGAGACAAAGTCTCATTCAGAGCCATTCCGAGTAGATAAACACCATCATAAAATGCTCCAATTACGAAGTTGATCTGAAACAAAACAAAACTTAATTAATGAAAGGAACCTATCTATCTCTTTGTTCTACACCTTGATTCTTCCTTACAACAATTCAATTTTTGTAATGGAATCAGCTCAGCAAGAATCATATTTGGTTTTTTATTTTTTTCTATGTTTTTTTTTGTTTTCAGATGTGCGGTTTTATTCGGATATTATGAAGGTATTTCTATTTGTATCTAAACTTCAACCATTCTTGCGGATTACAATTAATTGTCTCTGTCAGATGAATAAATGAATGAATGAATAGAAAGGAAAGACTACCTCTCAAAAATTTGTAGAGGAGGTGTCCTAGTATCCCTGTAAGATTATCAGCCTCTTCGAAATATAAAAATTTGAAAATTTCATGTTCTCAATTTCGTTCGAGGAATCTTCAACTGAGAAAAACAATAATTGAAAGTAACTTCCTGAGTTTTTTATTCCAAACAACACCCCTTATATTTTTTCAATTTTCGATTTCTAATCAAAATTACCTTTTCAACGATAGTTGTATATCAACTGACAAGTTACAATGTCAAATTAGTTAATCAAAATGATTAGGACGATTCATCAGTTTCTTGTAGAATGCATTTTCATTTCTATGAATCAAACGTTAAATAACAACATAAAATGCATATGTGAAATTTTTATTGCAGAAATGAATGAAGTAGCCCCTTTTTTAACGCAAGGAGCCTCGAATCAGATCGGGATGTCGTCCTCACCGTCACCCGAAGAAGGCTGGAGAAGGTCGTCTTCATCATCGTACACAGCATCTCCTTCGCTTTCGTGATGCTATTTGGGTATTTACCCTCGCAGTGAACGAAGCATAATTGTTAAGATTTATTTTGTAGAATAATTATGGTGTATTATGACCTGTCAATCCAAATGTAATTGTTGGGAATTTGATTAAAAAATTATCTATGCATCTATCT